>JAQIUQ010000900.1:0-10561 GCA_030378365.1 Hybognathus amarus | reverse complement strand
GTTGCCGAACCAGAAATCAATAAAGAGCTCCAGTAAAGCCATGTGTTGTGTCATTGTAAATGCACTATACAAACGTTTTACTTGAAATGATAATGTGAATCAAACTTTTTACTTCAGTCAAAATGATTTATTTGCTGTTATGTTTTCATACTGGAACACATTGTGAACACACATTTACTAAAGGTGCAAGGATTGTAAAAATTTCAAAAGAGGATGTTTGGCTTGCATTATCTGCACATTATTAAATACGTCATTATTCAAAAGCATCAGCAGCACTTGATGCATGAAAAACAGCGACTGGCAGATCTTCAATGTACTTTTCCCATCTAAAACACAGCATAGTTTTTCTGCATAGTGTAAGGTGAATTGGGACACAGTTTTATGAAACAACTAGTCTTGGTTAGGCCACGTTTGAAGCCGTTGCAAAATGCAGATGGTTATGTTTTTGTGCCAAGTTGCTTGGCAGTTGTAAGCAGCGTCAACTAACGTGCTCTGTCCACATTCAAAATGAAGAAAAATGTGATGTCGCAATGACTTTTATCATGTGGAGACGGTAATTTAGACCAGTTTTTTATAAAAATAAATTCATTTTTGTATCGTTTTCCATGGCCGTGACTACGTAGGATTTACTTGATGTCAATTAAGGGCTAACAAGCAAGCAATCAAGCAGTTTTTTATGTGACTATTAATAAGTAGAATTGTATCTATTTATTAAACGGTGGTATTTCTTTCATATTGTGATCTGTTTTGAGCCTCTATCATTGTTGGTACGCATTAGCTTTTTTTTTTTTTTTAATAAATGACATCATTAATAAATCGCTTTTGTGAAACAGATTGACTCTTTCTCTTAATCTCTCTTTTTCTTTCCTCCCCCTCCAGCCACCTCTCGCTCCCACGCTAAACGACACGCACTCTGCAGCCAGAGGGTCTGGTCAGCGGCCCAACAGATGGTAGTTAATAGGCTGGTTGTAAAGATACTTATTATTTTGTTTCAGGGCTAAAAGGTTTCATCTCGCTGGTTGGTAATGTGGGTTATCTGGAACTAAATCCGTGGTATTGTTCTTCTGGCCATTTAATCTGGGGTTGCGCTCCCTGACTAAAACCTTTTTAACCCTTCCACACACTTGTGTATGTGCGTAAGATCCCTCTGCCATCCTCATTAACCCCTGCCACCCCCACTGCACACTTGACCTTTAGAGCCATTCTCATATTTCTCACAAAAAAATGAGAGACAGATAAGAAAACCTCATTAGAAATGCAAGTCTGTAATGTTTTGCAAGTTGTTACTCTCTAAATTTACTGAAGGAATATTTGCTGTCATTATTTAATCACCCCTTATTTTTATTTTATTTTTTTTGGTTAGTCTGTATTATTCTAAACATGTAGACACCTGGGCCAGTTGCAAAAACATAGCCATTATGTTAAAGGAGAACTCTGGTGAACAATGAACCTTTGGTCTAATAAAACATCGGTACCTAGTCAATTGTTCTCTGAGATTTGATTTCATGATAATAGAATGTAAAGAGTTTTATCTCTAAAAACTGTTTAGTGTATAATGCTAGCACTGGGGGCATGTAACTAAGTAAAAAGAAATCGCTAGTTTATACCACTAACAAGGCTCAAAATAGCCCCACACTAACACAGTAACATAATGAGTGTCTATACATGCAAAACGAAGCATTGAGAACTTTGTAGAGTGCAGAACCGTTTAATAAGAAGATGCGTTATAAAGACAGTTCACTTCATGTATACACAGCAGGCGCCATCTTAGAATATAGTCTCGATAAGTGATACCACGAACGCCGTTCATACAGTTCAGAAGTTCGCTGAACTTCACACAGTTCAGATCACTCAGCACGACGTTCGTGGTTCGGACTTATCGAGACTATATTCTAAGATGGCTCCTGCTGTGTATACATGAAGTGAACTGTCTATTCAGTAAAACGAACCGGTATTAGTTTCCCACCACTCGGAAACTCGCACGTGCTGTTTGTCAGATGTTAGTTGATCATGTGATCAACTAACAACACCTTGAGACCAAATGGTTAAAAGTAAATCCCAAAAGAATGTTGTAGGCAAAGGCTATTTACAATTCCATCACTATTTAGGAGTTTGAAGATAAACAGTGCAAGTTCCAGCACATTAGCGTCTGTAACAGTTGAACCCTGCTGTTTCTGATGGCGCTCTGTGGTCTGAAGCAGACTACAACACAAACACACACATCTTTCCGTCATTGCTTTTGTGTGGTATTTATCCACCTGCAGAAGCTGTAAAGGTCTTCCGCGTTGCTTCTATGCATTGCCTTCATGTGTGACTCATCCCATGACCTCTGGTAACACAGAGACAGGCAGAACAAGAGAGGCAGTGTTGGCCAACATCTCGCGTATACAGGCCTCCTCCGGCCTTGCAGGGGAAAAAAGATCCTTTTCCTTCAGTGATAGCCAGCCAAAGCAAACAGAGCAAATGAATAGAAACGGAGGAACACATTGAACACACATTATTAGGTCCAGCCAATTACTCCTGGAGGCCGGATTAAAATGAAGAGATGTCTATTACATGAATCTACATCCAATCATGGCTTTTACTTAAGTGGTACAAAATGTTTCTGAATGTCAAGCAGCAGTGTGGGAAAATGAGAAAGCAAGAGCTTTTATCCCAGACAGTTCAGCTTGGTATCATCCTCTTGAATGCTTGGCCATCAAATGTTTTAGTTACCACCACAACCAGCATGTCGATTAAAGGGATAGTTCACCCAAAAATGAAATTATGTCAGTTTTTACTCACCCTCATGTTGTTCCAACCCCGTAAGGCCTTCGTTCATCTTCGGAACACGAATTAAGATATTTTTGATGAAATCTGAGAGCTGGATCACTCCTCCATACTAGTCCATAGGCTTCCTTGAGGGATTGAAACTTGCCGGCCTCGAAAAGTTATTAAAGACATTGTTAAAATAGTCAGAGTGACTACAGTGCCTCAATCTTAAGTTTATGAAGCAATGAGAACACTTTTTGTGTGCAAAAACAAACATAAATAACGACTTTATTTCAACTATTCATTTCCTTCTCGCCGACACTTTGAGCATCTAGTCAGTTAAACTAGTGTAATTGCGTAGAGCTACGTCACACGTATTTTTCGACGTACAACAACAGATCGCCCAGAGAGAAGCAAATGAATATTTGAAATAAAGTCATTATTTTTGTTTGTTTTTTTGCGCACAAAAAGTGTCATTTGATAAACTTAAGATTAAGCCACTGTAGTCACTTGGACTATTTTAACAATGTTTTTAACTTTTCGAGGCCGTCAAGTTTCAATCCCACAAGAAGCCTATGGACTAGTGTGTGAATCAGCTATATATCAAAAATATCTTAATTTGTGTTCCGAAGATGAAAGAAGGTCTTACGGGGTTGGAACAACATGAGGGTGAGTAAATACTGACAGAATTTTCATTTTTGGTTGAACTATCCCTTTAATACAGTTCTTTCAAAAGTGAATAACCTTAGATCCGTGCCACATCTGATACGCGTTGAATCCACATGTGCCAGATGTGGCCTGGATACAGTATAATGCTTGACGTGTGAAGACAAGTGAATGTCACTTGTAAATCAAGCTGTATTTGTCAAAAGTTGTACAAATATCCTTGTGTTTATGATACATAATGTCCTAGCAATAAAAAAATATATTCTTAAATTTCATTTTCACCAGACAATGATATCAAAAAATTCCCAGAGTTGAAGAAACATCCTTTATAAAACTAAAGAATGAAAGCAGCAGTGTAATCAAAGAAAGCCATCATTTCTCTGCTTTCTGTTATAATTTCTGTTGACGTTCCACCTACTTTGATGTCCCACCCACTCCATGAGTTGTTGGATACTGGTTTCTCCATCCTTGATTACTTACATGACTCTGCCCTTGTTTAATTTCCACTTCCTGCTTTATTCTTGGCTTAATCCAAACGAAAGACAGCTGTGCAGCGGAGCGAGGGGGCGGGTTATATGAGAGAAAGTGACCTCTTCAACTGTTTTAACAGATTGTGGGAACCAGAGTGTGCGCTGGTGTGTAGCTGATGCGACGCGGTCGTGTTTCCAGCCTTCTGTGTGTGATTTCTGTCCAGGTTAAAGCTCTCCGGCCCAGGCTACAAGCTACGAGTCACATTGAGCTTTAAAGCCTCAAATGTGCAGCCAATTTACACGTTAACGTATTGCACAACTAGGCCCAGAGATAAATAAAGGTGGATAAATAGTATATCCATCTTTATCTGTATACATACAGTATACTCAGGTAAAGTTATGTACACTAAATAGAAAAATAGAAACTGCGTGATTGTTTATATCATCTCAAATCCCAAATGAAATTATCACCTAGTTCTTTATATAAAGTTGGATATACATATAAAGCAATATATTCTATATTGCAAATATAAACTGCCTGATTGCTTGTATCATTGAAAAAAATAAACTAATTTTACCAGAAAAAAATGTTTGTTTGTTTTTTGTTTTTAACAAATGTATTTAATCAAAAATACAGTGAAAAAAATTATATTGTGAAATATGCTTAAAATATGAAAGTTTTCAGAAGTCTTACACATATGCTAATTTTGTGTTCAATTACAGTATTAATGGTGCACAATTATTAATAATGGTTTTTATTATTATCAAAATTGAAAAAAATGTCCCTTTTTGGTCCCATTTTAATGCATCCTTGTAGCATGAAAAACACTTGTTCATTTTCTTGTATTTGAGGCATGGTTTACGAATGGCCAGAGCCGTATTATTGGGTGCTACGAATGTCTATCAAATGCGCCTGTATGTAACTCATAGCCAATCATAATTATCCCAGATGACGTATGCAGAGCGACAGAAAATTAAATGAGGAATATGACGATGGGTCAGATATGTAGGAGATTTATGTCTACACAAAAGGTGTTTCTCAATGTCAGGTCCTTCCAAGTCATTTCCTTCAGAGGCTAGACTAGGCTCCTCTTTAGCGTTCGTAGAACACGCAAATGCAACAGACTAGCAAGTGCACGTCATTGCGTCATTACATCAGTGAAAAGTATACTTTCGCCACTGCAAAAATGTAGCCTGGCTAACGCCAGACCCAATTCTCATTGAGACTTGGGTCTGGAAACCACATGTTAATTTTCTTGTATTTGAGGCGTTGTTTACAAATGCCCGGCGCCATTTATTGGGTGCTAAGAATGTCTATCAAATGCGCCTGTACGCATTTTAACAGTAACATAGATGTTAAAGTTGTTATTTGCATTGGAAATTGTTTGCGCTTGTCCTTCACAAGTTTAAACATTTTAAAAATTTAATTTAATGACTAAAGTGTCAACAACTTTAATCGGGTATGTGTGCACACCTGAAAGTTATGCTACCAAAGCGGTAGCTGTATTGATATTGAAAAGCAACACAACTTAGTTACACTGTGACAACCACAGTAGGTAGTCTACAGGCATAATGACAATATGATATTAATAAATACCACTTCTTACCATTTATAAGTTAAATGGACTTTGTCGACAACGATGCCAGGTTGGTACTGTACAACTCCGTGGCTAACATGTCTTGTCACTTTGCGCTCATCCAGGCCTCGGGACTGCCGAACAGAAGTTGGTATCCACAATTCTTTATCGGCCGGCAATATTTTCTTCTCGGGACACAGCTGAGTGGCAGATATTCCAAGGCTGACCGCCTCCTGTACCTGGTCTTCCATTAGGGCGATTAATGACGAGACTCTTTTTTCAAAATAAATTTGCATTCTAAACTACTTAAAGGATAATTCCGGTATTTCACACCAGTCTATTTTGTAGTTTGTTTTGAATGAAATAGAGTGGTGGACTTAGAAATTTTCACAATGGGTCCTGTCTGGACTTTTTGACTATTTTAGAATCGCCTGTGACAGCTTTAGACTGGCTGTCTAGGGGCATGCACAAACGTGTGCTTAAAACAACTCTTAACGTTCATTTTCAAAATTGTGCAACTCACCGAGTGGTTGATGGTGTTCGTTGATGATTAAAAACAAATATATCGGCGCAATGTATGCTTTCAATCCGTGTTGTTTGCCATAGTGGAACTATTTTTTGAGATACCTCACAACCGCGTATAAACTTCCGCTCTATTTGAGTCTGAAGCATTAGCACACTCCCGACCACTTGATGGTGACAACCAGGACGCTGTATGGAACATGGTGTCTAGCGCACTGTACAAAAAGTCACAAACACAGTCGAATATGGCAAGATGGAGAACCGAGCGAAAAGACTTCAACCAAATGTAAACAGACCCCTTTCCGTTTCCGGTAGCTAGCGCAGTAATATCAATATGTCACTGAGTGCTCCAGCAGACATCAATGCGATTTTAAAAAATGACAAATAAAACATGACAGAAACGGTATTTCGCTATGCTACTTGTTTCGGAACATCAACCAACACCACCAACCATTCGGTGTGTTCAGTGTGTCGCATATCCGTCGTGATCGTCTTGCTGCTCCCTCCCGTTCTGTGATTGGTTCCCTATCTCAGGCGAAAGTTTGGTTCATGGTGCAGGCTGCCTAGCATCGTTAATAAAATCGCACTGCGGCAAGGCAGCATGGGGAAACCCAGGCTAGTCTCTTTGCTGAATTATAAAAAATAAAATAAAAATCTTAATTAGCCAAAACATTTAAATGGCAGTTTCCATAAAATCAGTTATTTTACATTGTTATAATATTTCACAATATCATTGTTTTGTATTCTTGATCAAATAAATGCAGCCTTGGTGAACAAGAGACTTCTTTCAAAAATGTGCATTATGCTAAAGTGTTGTGTTAAAAAAAATTAGTTGCACATTATGATAACCGTGTTGCTAAGTTCTCCGTGAGCCATATGTAGAACATAAAAGAAGGTTTAGTTTTTTATGTCTTTTTGTTTATCTAATCAATTAGGTATTCAGTAAATCCACATGTCAGAAGTGTTGCTGTTTGTTTAACACTCTTTTAAAATCAAAGGAACTTTTGCAAGTCAACAGGGCCTGAATAAAAGTAACTTGAGTAAATATAGATTTAGTACACAACCAGTGGGAAGAAGTGATTTTATAAAGACTTTGGGGCGAGGAAGAGAAAACAACTGACTCATTGAGGGTTCGCTGAACTTCACATTTAAATATGGATCCTTTGCCTCTTTTTCATCTTCCCTTTCTTTGTTTTTTTTCCATCCACATACAGAGTTTTTGATCAAATGCTCCTGCAAGGTCATTTCTTCATAAAAGAAAGGAAAGGAAAGGAAAGAAGAATTTTTTTATACATCCTCAGTTCATGTTGTCCATAGTGCAGTCTTGTGGAGAACATGAGAAGGCTTCAGTAAGGCTCCCCAGGGGAAGCTTCAGCTCTGTGTCTGCTCTCCTCTGGCCTTGTTCTGGCTTCATAAGAGAGTGTCAGGGGGATGGGGAAGAGGGGGGCGACTGTTGTAGTGTGTCCCCTCACCTCCCTAGGGTCATTGGGTTTAGGGCACAGGTTGAGCCCTAAACAGGCCAGCTCAGACAGGACATCTATCTCTCCCAGCAAGGCTCTGGAGACCGCAGGGAGCTTCTCCCAGATGGGCTTGAGAAGAATCCACTCTCATAGCAGATGTTACAATACTGTAGCTGCATGTAGACACATGTGTCCAAATGAGTGGCTGTTCCTTAAAGGGATACTTCACCTATAATATTGTTTTTATCCTCATGTTGTTTCAAACCTGTATTCCTTGCTTTCTTTTGTGGAACACAAACGGTGAATTTTTGTCTTTTCAATATATATGAATTGTACTGTAGGTGATGAAAGACTTACTTTGCAACCATTAAAAAGGTATGTTATATATGCAGTATTGTAAAACTGTAAAAACTGGTTGAAGAGACCTCACCACTGGTCTATGAGACAAATTAACATTTGAACATCTCACACACACACACTTCCTCTCCGTATCCCCTACTCTTGCAGAGATCATCCAAACTCACATAAGAATCTAAATAGTTTTAATTTGAACAACTGTCATACAGTTTTATACATGTGTTTAGTATTATTTGAAATGTCTACAAGTGTGATTGGTACAAGTGTCTTATTTCCAAATCAGTAAAACAAACGGTAATAAGGGGGGTGAACAAAGTAAATTATTTAGTGTAAACTCATATTTACATAGTTCTATAACAAAATAAAACTAGAGATCAGGGCCTTTTCTGTATCTCAGATCAGCCCGTGAATTCCTGTATTTCATAATGTCAGATAAGGATTTTCCTCTTTTTTCTAGAACATTTGATGGTTTGCATTGATCATCTTTCAATTGATCATGAAATTGTAATAATACATTTACCTGAAAAAAATAAATTGTTATATTAATTATTCTAACAGACTTTGACTTAATTTTCTTTAGAGTTGAAAGGAAGTCAAACATTCACAAAGATTTAATGATGCACAGATATCATTGAACCTGTCAGATGAAATAACGAGCCAATACATAAGATAAAATGTATTACATTTAATGAAAAATCCCATTACCATAGAAAAGACTGAACACATGTGAGACCTTCACCTCTAACCGAATACCCCATTGGATCGAATTAGACGGCCTTACAATATCTAATTTGAAGCAACACAACTGACAATGGTATGTCAAATGAGATACTGCATAGAATATAGGCTACCCTTTTAACGGTTGCAAAGCAATTACATATTCAAAAGAAGTACTTAGAAAGTGTGCGATTTCGGTTGCAGTCAACTGTGAATGATCTGTTCATGTATCTTTTTAATTCAGGTCTCAAGTTCAACTCACTCACTTCTAATACGTTGCCATTAGAGGAAAAAAATCTAATGAATTAGGACAGCTTTTTTATCATATGACTTCAGATGACTTGCACAAGTCATATGGACTACTTTTATGATACATTAAATGATGCTTTTGTGTTCTTTATGAACTTTGAAAACGTTCTTTGTAATTGCAGAAAATGGCACATTTTAGAAAATTTGAAGTCACACAGTTGTAAAACAGCATGAGGTTAAATAATGACAGAATTTACATTTTTGTAAAAGGGTGAACTATCAAAAACCTTTTATTTATATCAGACTGAGACCTTAAAGGGTTTTGGTTGATATTAGGAAGGAAATCGATGATTTTCTTGTATCATTTTAGGAACACCACAAAGGTGGCAAAGAAATCAAAAGACAAACTCTCAGAGAGTCATTCTCACACAGAAGAGGAAATTTGATCTACGGCTACGTTTTTGCAGCATTGAGAAGAGCAAGGCAAAGTACTGCTATATGTGATTATATAACAGATGTAGAAACGAAACAAATGTAATGAAGTACGCAAGAGAAAATGCTTTTCTTCAACCTTGAGACCACACACAACCTTAGCCTTCAGCAAACAATGACTATAATTGTCGTCAATAACCTCTGACTAGCTGTTTATTTGATAGAACAAAACAATGGAGTCTGAACGTTATGTTTAGTTTGTTTTCAGTACGTTTGAAGGTTCATTACAGATTCATTACAGATGGCCACTATAATATTTGAGGGCAAGCGTCACCAGTGGTGGCACAATGTGAACAGTAAACCTCCTGAAGTCAGTCTGACACTATATGGCATGTTAATGCACATCAAAAAGGCATGCTCTACTGTCTATATGAATGTTACATAGCCTTCATGAACTTTTTGATTAAGTGTATCTGAATTGAGTTTTGTAAATTACAATCTAAATTTAGGATCACCATAGAAATCCTTTCAGAACATTTGAAAAACAAATTTCGGACAGGGCAAAAAATAAAAGACATATAAAAGAAAATACATTTATTGGTAGCAAAAATGAACAAAAACAAACTAACAAACACGGGCGGACTTAACCATTAGGCAAAGGTCGGCAACTGCCTTGGGCCCTGAGCTTCCTAGGGGCCCCCAAAATGTCCCATTCAATTATGCTTAAGTTGTTTGTTTGTTTGTTTGTTTTTTCATTTACGCAAATTATATATTTCTAAAAAACGCATAAAATCATTAGTGTCGCAGACAGAAGGGCCCCCCCACCTCAACTCACTGCATTGGACTATTCCATTATCTCACTTGACTTTCTGCGTGCGAAAGTGACAAGGCTGTAATGCGCCAAAACACTGACGGAGAATAAGAAGTGACAGGCAGAGAGTACAGAGCAAGTAGACAGAGTAAAAATGAAGCAAAGCTACAGCCAAGCGATGCCGAAAAAGCAGGACTCGGGAGGAAAGCAAAACGCTTTCAGCAAAATTGCAGAAGGTAACAAACTTTTTTGTGATGCCCGCTGACAATGACAACAATGCTAACAATATGTTAGAAGTCCATGGTCGTAGCCAGCTATGAAGTCACCGAACCGGACCTCTGTCATTTGTTTTACATTCAAAAATAAAATGTCACGCTTTCTAAATGATAATCAGCCGTTTAAACCATCTCATATGAGTGCGGTGCATGAGAGCGCGTTGTGAGTGAGGGCGCCGTGTTGCCAGATCCACCTAATGGAAAGGTGCAGTAGTCTTCTGGACCTGTTTTTTCTGGTTTAATGTGACACTTTAGGAAGTTATAAAGTGGAAAG
>JAQIUQ010000899.1:855000-917500 GCA_030378365.1 Hybognathus amarus | reverse complement strand
GGATGGATGGATGGATGGATGGATGGATGGATGGATGGATGGATGGATGGATGGATGGATGGATGGATGGATGGATGGATGGATGGATGGAATGGATGGATGGATGGATGGATGGATGGATGGATGGATGGATGGATGGATGGATGGATGGATGGATGGATGGATGGATGGATGGATGGATGGATGGATGGATGGATGGATGGATGGATGGATGGATGGATGGATGGATGGATGGATGGATGGATGGATGGATGGATGGATGGATGGATGGATGGATGGATGGATGGATGGATGGATGGATGGATGGATGGATGGATGGATGGATGGATGGATGGATGGATGGATGGATGGATGGATGGATGGATGGATGGATGGATGGATGGATGGATGGATGGATGGATGGATGGATGGATGGATGGATGGATGGATGGATGGATGGATATTTTTATTTAATTTTTAAAAAAAAATAAAAAAAATTTTTACCAGTCCTCCGGCCTCCAGTCCTCCGGCCTCCAGTCCTCCGGCCTCCAGTCCTCCGGCCTCCAGTCCTCCGGCCTCCAGTCCTCCGGCCTCCAGTCCTCCGGCCTCCAGTCCTCCGGCCTCCAGTCCTCCGGCCTCCAGTCCTCCGGCCTCCAGTCCTCCGGCCTCCGAAACATAAAAAGAAGACCTAAAAAGAAGACTAAAGTCATAATGTGTTGGTTTTTAATGAATGAATCTACAGCACTGAGGCTACACAGAGATCCTGCTTGAGCAGGAACCATCAGAACATTTCCCTCCGCAGGAACAGCTGGAGAAAACTGCAGAGATACCTGGAACAAGGACCAACACGCTGTAGGACACACACACACACACACACCAGCATTCCTAAATTGAAAAATAGCCACATCATACAGTACATGGTTCTGGAAACACATATCAGTGTCAAATGGCACATTAGCAGCAACTAAATTCTCACCGGGAAGAACGCTGAAGACCAGAATCTGCACTGCTGGAGCCATATTGACGCTGACAGACAACTGGAACGGACAAACTGGGAAACATCAGAACAAAATAAAGAACTGACCAACCACAAGACAAGAAAATAAAGCATCATTCACTTGCCACAGGACTCAACTTTCAGTCCCATAACTGCAACGCTGTAGGTCTGCTTTGTCCTATTAAAACAAATTAACAGCTCAGAGAAAATCTGCAAAGAAAGAAAAGTGCAAAAAGCTGCATTGGCCCCATTCAAACACCGAAGCAAACTCACCTTCCCGAGCAGATTGTACTGCAAGACAGACCGGAATAATAAACATTTAAAAGCAGTCATTGAAGTTGAAATTTCTGCATCTCAAAAGAACCTGCATTTAATTAGCATTTTTTTAATTTACTCTGAAATTAACTGCAAAGACACCAACAAACTCACATATATTGCATAATGCATTTGAAGATGATAGCTTCAACCAAGGGTCATTCACAGCTCACCTGTTTGTCCTGGACTGTAAATAAGTTTGTCTGTTTGGATGAAGGTCAAAGGTAACGGCTGAACATGATTTTGCTCTCTTCGGTCGCTCTGAAGACCTTCCCTTAAACAAAGAGGAAGATTTATAAATTATAACCACAGCAGGTTATAAATGTGTGTTCTATGTCATATATCAAAACGTGAAAATATTTAGAGGCTCTGTTCACCACAGACCTTATTTCAGGCGATTTAGCAAAAACCCATTCAAAAACCCCATAGGCTTTATAGAGCGAGGGAACCGTAATGCTAAAATGCTAGCTCACTTCCGCGTTTTGGCCTACAGAGTGACGTCGTAACTTCGGCACTCTATAGGGCTTTAGAATTAAAAACAAACTAAATTAACTTAAAATCATACATACCCCAGGAGATGTGCAGCACTTAACTACACATCTTCACTCACCTCATGAGAATATGCAGCCCCTTAGGAAACAAACTGAAAACATACAATTTCAGCAACAAGCAATTCAGTCTCCCGTTAACCAAGAAAACTCTTTCAAATATGGAAACTTACCTGGCAGCTATCGCAAGGGCCAGTGCACACCAGAGAGAAAACCAGAGGATGTATTCAACTCTCCTGCCACCCACAAACATGCTAATGTACACATCTCAATCAAACCCAACACTATTACCATTACTCACCACCTTGAGTTTACAATGAGCAGGACCCACTGTGACGCATACCTGACGCAAACAAACCACTCACATTTTTATACTCCGTGCACCACCAGCCCCCAAAGGGGATTAACCTGTCCTGAGTTTTTTTTTTTAAATCTCACACAACAATATAACGATGTCTTTATAGGCTACATTAGAATAATAATGTTTCATAAATCTAGATATAGAATAAAGAGGGTTATCTAACGTTAGCCTATCCTGCTATACATAGTTCCCACAGGCGAATTAATGTCACGTGACCTCCCCGGAGACGCCATTGAGGGCAAAACCGCTGTGTTTACCATAGGTTTTTACAAAGTTTTATCAGAAGAATGTCGTTTTACAAACAAATATTTATTTCTGTTTATATTATTATGCAAATCATGAAAAGACAAAGTGAATATATATTATAAAGAGACTATTAAAAAAAGACAGAGAGAAAATTTCATTCATAAATGGTGTGGATCCGTATGCAGTAACGAAGGAAGCACTGAGCAATGATTATGCAGCTTTGCCTCAGATTCAGTATTTTCATGTGTAGCATTATCTGGTATTGGTGAGGAGTTTTTACACATTGTGAGCAATTCCGAGTCTGGAAATCACTGGAGGCGTACGATCAGATTGACGTGGGGTTGGTTCGGTGACGTTTGCTCAAGTGCAATCAATGGAAAAGTAACTTATAATAGCGAAGAGGCATGATGCTAATCAAAAGCCATAGCCTGCACAACTTAATTCATGTTCCCCTTAAAACAGTCACCGGTGCTTTCTGTGATATGCATGTACTTGCGGGCGTCATGGTTTGGTGCATGAATATAAAAATAAATAACTCGCGTGCAATTTTATTAATGTAATGCGGAACTACATTATACGCGGGTATAGGGACATAATCTGAGATCGCAATGCTAGAATGTGAGATCAAACAGTGGAAACAAGGTTGTTTTGTGTTTTTAATACCTCGTCATTTTGTTCATACAGGACATTTTTCAAACTGCAATGTGTTAACTTGTACATGTTTACACTCGCATTAAAACACAACATTGTGCTTTTGTCAAACAAATTCTTGCGTGTTTTGAGTGAGTTTCTTTCCTTTATCCTCGCCAGCCATAATCTCCGTCGTTGTTCGGACAAAAGCTTAGTCTTCTCACATCCATGGAGTCTATAATGACGGGTGTAGTGTAAAATCCCGGTTTATCTGAACCTCCGGCACGATTTTGATCATCCATTGACCCAGCAGGGGATGAACATTTTCACTATATAGCACTGAAACTCATTCTCACTTCGTTCAACTCGTATTGCTTCTTCTAATGTTTTCCCGCAGCAGTGGCGCCGGGTCTGCGATTCTCTTTTTGCAGGATGGTAGAGAAAGACTCATCAATATTCATTAGGGAACTCATCCCTGATTGGTCTTAACCCCAGTGACGGTTAGGTTTAGGGGCGGGGTTAGGGGTAGGTCATCAGTCCTCAGTGACGGTTAGGTTTAGGGGTGGGGTTAGAGGTAGACCAATCAGGGATGAGTTCCCTGAATGAATATTGATGAGTCTTCCCCTACCATCCTGCAAAAAATAAATTCGCTTTCCGCTGAGATGAGTTGATGGCAGAGAGTGTAAAGTGAAGACACGGTACGATTTAACTGTTAGTTTAGTTTAGTTTAATTTAACATACATTCTTTTGCATGCATTCAGATATAGTTAAATAGTTAAAAAACAAAACAATCACCATACAATGTTCTTTGTTTTGTTTTACATTCGGAAATAAAAACAGTAGTCCGTGTTCGGAAAACACAAAATCACTGGAAATGAGAAGGCCTTAGACTAACGTTTTTTTTGTTGTTGTTTGTTTCCATACTAACTTTTTGGAAGATTTTGAGTAAATATTATTTCAAACTCAGATTTTATTGGAAGTGGAACTATTTTAAACTAGACAGTTGCCTCCAGTTTACTCGCTGCTGAATTAGGGGGAGGGGCATTCTCATTCTAGAGAGAACTTGATTGGCTACACCACTGAGTGCAGGATGATGTCATCAATAATGTTGGTCCGTTTTCCCAGCAGAGAAAGACTGTAGCATATGGATTAAATGAAAATAATAAACGAAAATCCAATTTGAGACTTGAATGAAAGGTGTTTGATGGAAGCCTGTGGGTGCAGACTCCAGGCAGGGATCTTTATTGTATTGTAACACATCCAAACAGTCTCTCTGAACTGATATACATCTTCTGAAAGTGGTGATAAAGTACAGAGCACATTGACCAAGAAGTGACCCTAGCAGACAGTCTTTTGCTCGGTTCTATTTCTTGAAGAGTCAAAAATCACACACACTCTCCCATCCGTGAGTCCATAAGGCTTTCTGCTCCAAATTGTAGGCTACAGTGCATTATCCATTGGGAGTAACAGCTATTTAAACAGATCTCCAGTTCATGTAAAGTATGTACTAAGCTGGTGATGGAAAAGTATGTACTTCTGGGTATGTAGTAAGACAGAATTCCATTACTGGGTCATAAATAATATTGTGAGCATTAACATCTAGCCAAATTTATTACCTCAAAGTTACTTTCGTTAAAATATTCAAAAACTCTTGGCCTTGCATTCCTTGACACTTTTCTTCATCTGAAAGAGTCGAAAGAGAGCCATTACAAAAGTTATCTTGTAAAGGGTTGAGGAATATTAGCCAAAAAACATGCATGAACTCATGCATCCAAGAAAATGACTGAAAGAAGTATGCATACTATTATAATCTTTGGCATACTATTTTGCAGGCCTTATTCATGAAACACAAGCACACTCTAGTTCAAGTTCAAGTTAACCAATAAAATGTGTTTAATGAATGATACCTTGTGTTTTAACACTATTTAGGGTGGATAGTTTGGAATCAGTTAAACTTGAGTTCCGGAATTCTTCAGTTGAGAATTCCAGAACTCTTATTATTGAGTTGATGATGATGATTTTGGAACACACAAGGCTTTCAGCATTAAACTACAGGAGCACAGCTGATTCAACACGTGTTTCTGGAAACAGAGGCACTTTCAGTCTCACTGTGAGTCGAAAAGAAGGAAGTTAGTTTTCGGTCCATTCCTGTAGGGGGTTCAGTAGTGTGTGCACTTGGTTACACACACACATGCTCACACACACATACACACTAGGGGTGTAACAATATATTGCAATACAAAAAAGGCAAAAATATGAATCGTGGATAGTACAGCCAAAACAAAAATGACCATGTTTTAGTGTCAGTACTACATTAAACTGCTATATATGTTTATATATAAAAATGTTGAATATCAATGAGGGAATATTTGTTTTTGATACCAGTAAAAAATTGCCTACATTATTTTAAATATATAGTCAGTGACAGAATATTAGTCTAAAATAATTCTGTATTTTAAACTTCAGAATCATGAATATTTTTATTCTTGTTTCACTTTTGTCCTGTGTTTTGGGTGTCCAGCACTAAGACTAATTCATTTACACCCACAATGTAATATAAAATTTAGCATTTTAATCAACAGTGCATTTTTGTTAACTTTTTATGTCTTGGAGTATCGCAATAATATCGTATCGTGAGTTCAGTATCGTGATGTGTATCGAATCGTGACATGAGGGCATCTTTACACCCCTAACACACACACATGCTCACACACACTCACCCACACGCAAGCGTCATTTTACTGCGTCTAGAGGAATGTACCCTGTTAACCTGAATATCAGGGTCCTGTTGAGCAACAACACACACATCATGAACCTCAGGAATTTAGGACTCTTAGATTCTGCATATTTCAGCGTTTTAAAATCATCGTTCTTCCTCACATCCGCTGTTTTATTTTTGTTCAACATCACTCCAGTGGTCTCACATACTGTAGTAGGCATAAATAAACTCTGTCTCTGACCTTTCTTGTCCAGCATCCAACAAAAAAGGATTTATTTGAGTCCGCACACACACACATGACCTGACTCTCTCTCTCTAGGTTCCCACTCCCAGTACTTTCCTCATGTGCTCGTAGACGACGTAGGAGATGCTGACGGCCGGGATGACCTTGAGGAAGTTTGGAGCGATGCCTCGGTAGAGTCCCACCACGCCGTCCTGGGCCACGATACTCCTGAACAGGGTCAGCATGGACATCTGCGGAGCGCCTTTCACTGACGCTGAGAGAAGAAACATCTTCAGGATCAGGCGTATTTCAGTAATAATAATACATTTCTGATACAGTACGTCAAAATTACTAAATATTTTAGTTACGAAATACGCTCCTAAGAAAAAGAATAATATTGTATTCTCATAATTTTGACTTTATTCTCACAATATTACAACTTTATTCTCGTCATTTTAGATTTATTCATTTTTTTACACTCAGGGTTCAGGGTGTCTGTGAGAAACAACAACGTTTTATGTGATATTCCGATATGTAGATTCATCCCTCACCCTGGGCCTGCATGCGTGTTCGGACGAGGGCGAGCGGGTATGATGCCAGCTGTCCACAGGTGCTGGACACCGTCCCACAGCCCACCAGCACCAGGACCCCTGGGTCTGGGCGAGCCCTCGGTGTGACGCTGCAGCCAAGCGTTCTTCAGCGTCTGCGAGAGGAGGACAGATGAGGAACAGCCTTATGAGGGCGTTATTCTGAACACATACACAGACAGACACACACACACCTCGTAGACGGCGGAGGTCAATGCCCGCGTACGGGATGATGCCCAGTATATTGGGCAGGTATCCTTTATAAAAGGCCAGAAGGCCCTCCTTCAGCAGGATCTGCTTGGCACAGTCCGCCGCGCTGGAGTACTGGCCTGTTTTACGGAGAGTGAGACGAGTCTTCAGCACCTGCAGAACCACAGAGAGAGAGAGAGTCGACACCTGAACCGGATCCTCATCAGGACAGGAAAACACGTCTCAATCTATTCATGCTAGTGTTTGACATACATGAGCCTACAGCATCTGTTGCCATGATATTTACAAAGACTTATCGCAAGAGGAACAAATGATGTTTCAGTCGCATAACATCGGTTAACGGAAACAGCGTCATTTCGAAATAGTGTTTTTATTGACATTTAGAAAACATCGCAAAAGTTTTGTGTAAATCTCTAAAGAAAATGCGACTAGTGAGACCTTGATGTTTACCGTGTGCACTAGGTTTAGGGGTCGGGTTAGTGTGTGTGATGGGTAAGTTTATGGGTAGGGTTAGTGTGTGAGTGAGTGTGTGTGATGGGTAAGTTTATGGGTCGGATTAGTGTGTGAGTGAGTGTGTGTGATGGGTAAGTTTATGGGTCGGATTAGTGTGTGTGTGAGTGTATGTGAGGGGTGGGTTTAAGGGTCAGGTTAGTGTGTGTGTGTGTGTGTGGTGGGTAAGTTTATGGGTAGGGTTAGTGTGTGTGTGATGGGTAGGTTTAGGGGTCTGGTTAGTGTGTGTGATGGGTAAGTTTAGGGTCTGGTTAGTGTGTGTGATGGGTAAGTTTAGGGTCTGGTTAGTGTGTGTGAGTGTGAGTGAGTAAGTTTAGGGTCTGGTTAGTGTGTGTGAGCGTGTGTGATGAGTAAGTTTAGGGGTCTGGTTAGTGTGTGTGTGTGTGTGGGTTTGTTTATATGATTAATGAGGACACAAGTTTGTATAATGACATGTGTATTACACTGGTATTAAAACTTATTGGTGGTTTATGAGGACATTTCAAAAGTCCTCATAAATCAAATGGCTTAAAAAACATAAAAAACAATGTTTTATTAAAAAATAAAAAATGCAGCATGTCTCCTGTGATGAGTAGGTTTAGGGATTGAGTTAGTGTAGGGGGATAGAATATATAGTTTGCACAGGATAAAAACTATTACGCCTATGGAGAGTCCTCATAATGCTGTTGCACCAACATGTGTGTGTGTGTGTGTGTGTGTGCAAGTGTGTGTGTGTGTGTGTGCATGTGTTTACCTCCATCGGGTATATGATAGTTTGAGCTGTAGCTCCAGCCAGTGATCCAGCGACGAACCGCTCCTGAACTTTCAGAGTTCCTACTTCTTTACCGCCTCTCATCAAGCGCTTAATCTACAGACACACACACACACACACACACACACACAGGTGGGCTGAGCTTTGACTGGCCGTCCACACAGCTGAGTGTAGAGCCGGAGCTGTACCTGTTCGTAGGCCAGGAACTTGATGGCCGTCTCCGGGTGCGATCTTCAGCACGTTGATGCCGTTCCCCCTCCACAGCGCAGCGAGTCCTCCTTCCTTCACCATCGCCCGCAGCCCGCGCCACACGTTCCCCTTCTCCGAGCTCTGCCCGTGCACCTGCACAATCACACACCCGCAGTACAGCTTTACAGGTGCAGTCTGTCAGAATGACAACTAGTGGTGGAAATAGGTACTGCAGGCCACTTCAAAATATCAGAGGTCGCCGTTTCTCCCGCGGCTCCTCAAACTCAAGTGCACACGGGCTGCCAGTTTAAGGACACGCAACAAGAACAAGCGCAATCGGCAATGAAAATTAGCAACACAATATCACAGGACAAAGCAAAAACATTCCAGCCTGGAAACACACACACTTCAAAGTAAAACAACTGGCTGTAGAAGTGTTTTTCAGAGAAACGAGAATGTGAACTTAGCATGTTTCCTGTTTTTATGCTTTAGTAGAGTGAAAAGGTTACATACAGCACCTTTAAATGCTTCAGTCGAACTAGATTAGAATAAAAAGTTAGTTGGGGACATTTCATTTAATATTCAACAATATTATTTCTCTGCCTGCATTGACACCATCATACGAGAACTGAGCTGAGCTTGACGATGACATTACAGTTTTCTCCAGAGCAGCTGTGTATATATATATATATAAATGAACTAAATTAATAACTTTTCTACAACAAAAATGAACATCACTGAATTTACTAAAGCTGAACTGTGACTCTGTTTTCTTCTAGAAACAAACTCTGTTGCATTATTTTCCTGTTATCTCTGTAAAGCTGATTTGCAAAATGTATCTGTGTTGTAAATATAAATAAAGGTGACCTGACTTGTCAAAAACAGCCTGACATTTCTGAAAAACTGTTTAGTTTCAGTCATATGACCTCCAGGGGTCAGTGTGGTGCTGGATATAATATATTCACACAGACCTAGGCTTTTATTAGCTTGTAGAGCTGCACGATTAATGGTAAAATCCCTCTGTAGTCAATCATTTATCCTTTAATTACACATGTAAATTTTTTTCCCTTAAAATGCCTTCTTCATGCCATTTATCCTTAGAAAAAATTATTCATGTCTTAAAATATCTTGAATGTAACTCGACACTCTTGCCTCATTTAGTATGCAAGGTTATATGAATATGCAAATGAGCCCCGCCTCCACTCACTCACTCAGCTCAGAGATCCACTGGTTGGCGATCACACATTGATCTGATTGGTTATAAGGTAGTGTGTGACATCAGAAACACCAGCGATTTCACACTGTGTTTTTGAGACTGTCTTTGGTTCACTGCAGTTTTAAAGAGAAAATACTCAGCAATGCTTTCGACTTATACATTTACACATGGTTTGTCTTAAAGCATATTAAAAACACCACAGATACATATAAACAACATTAAAAGTGTGATTTTCACCACAGGGATCTTGATTTAAACACTCACATGATCTTATTCCAAAATGACAACGATCCTCCTGTGTCATGTATTAAACAGCTTCACAAACAGTCTTTTCAACTACACACTATCATTATTTCTGTTACAAACACTCACATAAATTTATAGTTCGGATATAAACACTAATTTCTACGCTAGCAATCAAAATAGAGCAAGTCACCTTTTGAAAGTAGCATGGCGCTTCAAATATAAGTATCAATTACATCGTTACACCAGTAGGGGGCGACAAGTGACTATTAGAAAATGTAATTGTCATTGAATCGGTCACTCAATAGATTTGTTAAAAAACGCTGTTTCATCCAGTAATGAAACGAGCGAGTCGTTGAATCATTCATTCAAACCGATTAAAAAAATAATTAATTCAGATTCATTTAACTTTTAATATAGACATCAGTAATGTTATATTTGGTCATAACCTCTAGCAAATTACAAGTTATTTTGTTTAGTTGTCTGTTCAGAAAAGAAATCGTGATTCTCAATTCATCTATAATCGTGCAGCAATACTAGATTGTACTTCGGTAGCTACATTGCTAGCATTTCGAAAGCAAAAGTGAATCTTTAAATGGAAATCTGGCCTGAAATCTGCATCAAATATTGTACAGATCGGCTTACTAGCCGGACGTTTTGTCTCACCTGCATAAAGACCTTGAGTCTGTCGAGCCGCGCCGTTCCTGTCCTGGACACTGATCCCGCCACAGCGCCGGCCATCAGCTGCCGCCACACGAACCCTGACTGCTTCTCCTTCTCCGAGAACTCATCCGGGACCGTCAAATGCTCTCCGATGTCCAACATCTACACCAAACGCACAACCGTATTCACACCATGGAGTTAAAGAAAGAAAGCTGGATGTATAGTCTGAGCTGTGTGCGATTAGCTTCGTACCACAGAGTGTTTCCAAAACTGGGCGATTTCCTCCATGTTGTGCAAAGGGTTAAACAGGAAGTGATCTCGCCACTCCATCCAGTCGATGGTCATGGAATGGTCTTTATCCATGCTGAATGAACACATTTCAGAAGTATTGGGTGTCACAGAATCACTTAAAGGCAATTCAAGACACTTTACACACATGCTAAGCACAAATGCGCGCACCTTTGCAGTATTTTGGCAGCCAGTTCCAACGAGACGTCCACGCCGAGACTCTGTAACGACTGCTGGATCTCCTCAGCGTCAACTTGTCCTACAAAACACAAACGGTGAAAGATAATAACATTGAAGCAATAGCATAACTGCCAACCATACTGTGAGGCTAAGCTAACAGGGATGTAAGTGTTAACACTAATATCACAGCTGCTAATACGAATATAATGTTTTAGAGCTTAAGAATGATTCAGAAATATAGATGATAATGAGGGTAGATGCTAACAATGATGCAGTAGCATAGCTGCTAATGATACTGTGAGGCTATGCTAACAGTGCTAACAAGTGTTTAAAGTAATATCACAGCTGCTAATACAAATATGTTTTAAAGCTTAAGAATGATTCAGAAATATAGATGCTAATGGTAAATTTAGGGTAGGCTATAGAAGCTAACAACGATGCAGTAGCATAGCTGCTAATGATACTGTGAGGCTATGCTAACAGGGGTGTAAGTGTTAACGGTAATATCACAGCTGCTAATACAAATATGATGCTTTAAAGCTTAAGAATGATTTAAATATATAGATGCTAATGGTAAATGTAGGATATAGATGCTAACAATGATGCAATAGCATAGCTGCTATTAAAAGTATGAGGTTATATATAACAGTGATGTAATAGTGCTTAAGGTAATTTCATAACTGGTAATGCTAATTTGACATTATAGATCCTAATGTATTGATTCAAATGCTAATATGAGGAAATAGATGCTAGCAGTGAGATAAAAATCAAAGATGCTAGTGCTAATATAAGGTTACAGTTGTGTAATGCTATACATTTTAAGACTATTGTGAGGTTATAGATGGAAATATTAATTGTTTTATCTATAACATGAACAAAGTAAAATTAAGAAATTAAAAAAATGATCTTGCATATTCAGACAGATTCTGACCAGTGTTGTTGCTGTTAAAAAACTATTTAAAAAAACTATTTTTAAAACTAGTTGTGAAACTATTAAAAATAAAGCTGAAATCAAATAAAATATAAATATTAGATGAAAACCCTAAACTTAAAAACTTAATCAAAAATAAATAAAGAAATAAAATAAAGTACTAAAATTGCTTAAAAGTAAAAAAAAAATCAATTAAAGCTATCTATCTATCTATCTATCTATCTATCTATCTATCTATCTATCTATCTATCTATCTATCTATCTATAGATATAGATATATATAAAATACTATATATTAAATATATTTTTAAGTAACCAAAATGACAAAAGCAAACAATAAAATTACTAAAACTCTAATAAAAAAATACTAAATAATATAAAAAAGGTAATTAAAAATATTAATAAATATTATTATAATAGAATAAAAATAATGCTTAAATAACAGAGATTCTGCCAGTGATGTGAAGCTGACAGAAACTAACCGTCATTGTTGCGGTCCAAGCTGCGAAACATGAGTTTGAGGCGCTTCTCGTGTGAACGCAGATACTCTGTGAACTCTTCGAAATCCAGCTGACCGTCATGATTGATGTCTCCGGCTCGAACAACCTGCTGAATATATGGGCATACAGAGAGAGGGAGAGAGAGAGAGAGAAGGGGGGGAGAGGGATGCCAGGAATCATTAGAAGAAGAGGGATGAGGGGTGCAAATGAAGAAGAGAAGCACATTAAAACTATGCAAAGCCACCAGCAATCAAAGCTCAGACGGTCAGTTTCTGCCATTAACCCTTAAACTCCGCACACCTCGGGGCTTTAATGACGTCATTCACTAACCTCTTCCTCATTAAAGTTAGACATTAACCTTTCTAATATTCCTCAATCATTTCATTATAAGCAACATATCAAGGAAAAATAAATTCAATTTAAAAGAGTTCCTGTTTTCCCTACATTTTGTATAAAAATTGTATAGGGTTACTAACGACCCAAGGTGTGTAACAGTATGTACACAACAAGTTTCTGCACAAAAAGAAGGCCTTGTCTACACCAACACATTTTCGTTTTAAAAACGCATCTTTTTCTCTCCGTTCACTGAGACACTGAGTTTATCTGAAAACACTCTCCAAAGTGGATACATTTGAAAGCGCAGTTTTCGCGTCTGTAGTGAAAACAGAGGTATTTGAAAACAATGGCGCAAGTTTAGTCATGTGACACATATCAAACCCATAGATGTTCATGTTTATAAAATGCCGTTTTCTAAATCTACCCGGATTAATGTAGACGAGGCCTAATGTCCTTGATGAATGTGATTAATGTCCTGAAATCCTTGATGACTGAATAAGTGCAGTGCACTTTTATTCCACAGGGTGGCACTGTCCGAAACACAATGACGAAGTGAAGTTTCACTCATAGTCACTGCAGGCAGAAAACAAAAGAATAGGAATAATCATCAGCAAAAATTGCTCAGTGATTTACTGCAGAGCAAGTGCCGAACACAACCGGTGGTGGATCTGGCGACGAAGCTGCGAGCGATCAACATGTTAATTTTGGAGATGTTGATTTTAAGAATACATGAATATGAGCCAGATGCCGAATGTTATTGATTACAAAACATCCTTTATTTTATTCTTCCGTAACTGTTTTATTAATCGGGTGATTTATTATCGCAACAGGTGTATTAGACATAGGCAAGGAAAGTTTATTTATATAGCAATTCAAAGTGCTTTACATTGAAGAAATTAAAATAATCAAAAGAAATAAGAAAAATGAAAACAATATAGAGTCAAGCATTTAAGGGCTAATTACTGAATCTGAACATAGTTATCAACTGAAAACAACAGAGAAAGCCAAGTGCAAAACAGCAGCCCCATAATGAGTTCTTAAAGAGATAGTTCACCCAAAACTCATCATTTACTCACTAGTGTTTTAGTAGTGTCATGTTGTGCTTGTTGAGTTTGGATGTTAAAGTTGACATTATGCATGCATGATTACTTCTCAGAGTTTCCCAGGAGTAAATATGACTTGAGAGGGTGTTCATGTCCAATTTTGTATTTGTATTTATAATAAGTCCAATAGCATCCAAGACAGCACCATAGTGTCGGCCCAGATCCGGAAGGTGTTGAATCCACACATGCCAGATGTGGGCCGGATCTAGGCCGACACTATATTAGTGTCTGAGATGTGAAGGCAGCATAAACATTTCTGATGTGATTCTTTAGGGCTGCACGATATTAAAGGAAAATGCGATATGCGATAACTCATTAAATAATGTGATATGCGATACGATAATGCTTGAAGTGTGTAAAATAAGCTTAAATTATCTTTAAAATATATTTAAAGTTATATAACCAACATATGTTTTTCACATTCTTCTTGTGACAATAAAACATCCCAACAACTTCTGAAAGTGAACAGCAGTGTTTTACTGTGGCGTAAGAAGTGTTATTTTAACGCACGGGGTTCAGGTTATCCTACATTAGAGTTATTTAACAACAGAAACTTACCGAATAATCAAATGTAAAAATAAAACACTGCATAGTTTTCACTGTATGAATTATACCGATTCTTATATTAAAGCTACAGAAGTTCTTTAGCCGAGAGCAGTGAGTGATTTTCTGTCTTTTGTCCATGACTGAAGTTACTGCAAGCCGTTGCGATATGCATATTGCGATATATACATGTGCGATATTTCGATATATTGTGCAGCCCTTGATTCTATCCATGATGTCTGTCCTATAGACTTGTGGGAATAATCACACATCTGACTCTGAACTGCAAATGTAAAAAACAAAAAACCCCATGACATGCAGTTCCCAGAGCAGCGTGTCTGAACGTGTTTGGCCTGATCTGTGCAAACTCAGAGGATTAAGAGAGGCATTTCGCTGCAGGTCTCGGCCTTCTGGGGTTTAAAATCAGCTCAATTTTATGGAGAGGACATTGTGAACACACTGGCTACATATTAAATGAATCAGGATGCACAGGTTACTGTCACTTTAAATCCACACTGGCACTCATTCCAGTGTTCATTACCATTATTCCCACAATCTCTGGTATGTTATAGCGTAAACTGCCCTGTACGTGAACATCTGCCAGTAATTACACTGATTTCATGCCTCCTCTGTGTGTAGACGTCTACACAGTGTGTGTTGTTGTGTTTGTTTATGTGAGCCAGCAGTCACATGATATTTACTCTCACATGGATCAGACTCCAAGACGTTGACCTTTAGCACACTCTACAGCCAACGTGTGTATTTCTGTGGGCATGCGCTGGTGTGAAGTTTAATACTTTATATATGCATAATACAAATACATAAACACATGCATTGCACATGTGTCACCTTTTTACATCCAAACCACAAGCAAGACATAACACTACTAAAAACCTCGACTTCAAGTCAGAAAAATCAATGACACAAAGATGTTCTTAGGCAAATAGATCAATAACCCACAGTAATCAATGTGCTGGACTATAAACTACCGGTTAAAAGAGTGTGTGTTGGTGTATAAACAGCATGCCATGGAGAGATTAGATAACTCTGATTCATTAACGTGTTTGTTTTGATAACTTCTCATCGTTTTGTTTTCTTGGCCTTGGGTTTGACCTGCTGGCCTTATATTATAGCAAAGAAACAGTGGTTTGAGCAAATCACTAGACCAAAGTGTGAGCAGACTTGACAGACCCCATTATTTACAGTCTTATTCTTAGATCATGCACTGCTGGTGATGTGGGTAGACGCTTTACACTAGTCTGCTGGATTTTTTCAGATGGCACGTGATGCTGATGTAGTGCCAGCGGGTGATATTGCCCTTCCTCTGTTCCTGCCACTGACCTTGCCTTGAGATCATTAACTATTAAACTCATAAACTGGTTCATTAGTGCTGCAGGACACGATAGTTCCTGACCCCGGCCTTGGAAACAAGAATCCTGCTTTTCAGTCTAACTTTTACCACATGAAGCATTAAGAGTTTAATTATGTTGGTAACTAGTATCCGTATAATGGGTAATACTCTAACTAATGACTCCAGTACATCTTTCTAATCTAAATTTAACATCAGACGCAAGTACACAATGTCCAGCACATGATTTAGGACGCAGATTTTATCTTTAGACCAAAGCTGAGAAGCCCCGCCCACTGTGCAATCTCATTGGTCCATTATTGAATATTAAGCATCAGATATAATCTGATTGGCTGTGATTGTATCGCGTACTGCAGCATTTTCACTTTCAGTATTTAGACAAATTACGTTTAGGATCACGTGACCTGCAGGAGGTGCAGATTATTATCACTTCAAATCTGCCATAAAATCATAAGCCTGTCAATTCATATAGTTAACCTGCTCTATAAATAGGCTACCCTTCCGTTATGTCTCTCGTGTGTGTGCGTGTGTGTGTATTGGGTTTCTTTTCTTCCGTACCTCCTCCACGGAGCTCGACGACACCCCGCGGGCGGCGAGCCCAATCCGCAGCTCGTTCACAT
The DNA here is from genome assembly GCA_030378365.1 of Hybognathus amarus. Classification (NCBI taxonomy): domain Eukaryota; kingdom Metazoa; phylum Chordata; class Actinopteri; order Cypriniformes; family Leuciscidae; genus Hybognathus; species Hybognathus amarus. The sequence continues at coordinate 901,243 of JAQIUQ010000899.1, read as the reverse complement.
CGATCCGGCCGTCCTTGTTCAGGTCCAGTTGCTCGAATAGTTCGGTCCAGAGGCGCTCGCGCTCGGGATCGGTCCCGCTGTCCTGGCAACGCGCCCTCGTCCACATGATGACGATGTATCCGCACGGTAACGGTCACCCGTGGAAACGCATCGGTCAAAAAGACGGAAGACCCTCGCATTCAGCGCGCGTCCTAAAAAGGAGCTGTTCGCCAAATAAAACCCCTCGAGTTTCGCAGATGGTGTCAACCAGCTGTGTACAGTGTGTGTGTCGCTACCAGAACCAGGAAGCTTTCAAAATCATGGATACACCGCTTCCAAGAAATCCACGCGAAATCCACCTGTTTTTATCCCATTGCACTGCGATGTATTAAAGCGAGCTGAAAGTACCGCGTATTAACACATGATGTGTGTGTGTGTGTGTGTGTGTGTGTGTGTGTGTCACTCGAGGACTGCAGTGAGTTACTGCTGCCGCAACTCACCGATACAACAGCGGCTTCAGATTACACCCTCAGGAGGGGCTTCCTAACAGCATATGGGTGATATGTTGACAACATATGATGAAGTAACGTTATCAATAGAGAAACAGAGTTAAATTTGGACTAATTATTAAATGAAGAGGCTTATTTCGGAGTCAATCATCAATGCAGATGAATGACGTACAGTAGTTGCGCGCGGAGCTGTTTGGAAATCAGGAGCCATTGTCAAAATCTCCCTTATACAATGTTCTCTATTAATGAAGTCTCTTAAAATTGTAAAAAAAAAAACTCAGAAGCTATGTCTATTGTAAAATATTACGAATCTGTATTTGCCGTTTTATGAATGTCTCTTATTTTATATTATTTATTATTTTTCTTTAATTTAATCATCTTTGGAGTTTGTTACTCATGCCTGTTTTGTTTTGTATTTTTGTATGTACTGTTTTCTCATGTTCGATAATAAAAAAAGAAAATCGGGAGCCAAAGTCTGCAGTTTAAAAAAAAAGTGTTTTATAATCAAATATAAATGAATGTCTCAGTTACACTTAAGGTTGTCATTTGTCTGGTAAAATAGTAATTTACATTACATAAAAAAATACAATTATATTTAGCATTTTTCATCAATGAAGCCTAATGTTATATTATGTTAAATGTTATATTTATTAAAACCAAGAATAAATCTCGTCATGTTTTGGGCATTTTTAAATTTATTCCAAAATGATAGCTGAGGGCAGTAACAGTTTAAACAATATATTTTCTTGTGTGAACTGATGTGCAGCTGTTCTTTTTAATAGTAAACTTATTTTCGGATCATCTGTCATCGACCTTGGAAAACAAACACAAGTTCAATGTCCCCGAGCTGACTCGCTAAACCCTCCGTCATCATGCTTTCAGGTCATTTCAAGATTTGATTTTGACATAAATTTGTGATGAGTGTGTGTTGTTTACTTGCTTTTTTATAAAGCCATCATTTTGTTAATTCGGCTGACTCGCGCACGAAAACAAGAGGCGGGATTTATCGCATGAACCAATCATATGCAATCATAACCGATCACATCCAATCACAGCGTGATGGAGGCATTGCCTCCCATACATTCTCGATTTATGAATATCCAAATGAGCCCTGCCTCCACTCACTCAGCTCAGAGATCCACTGGTTGACGATCACACGTTGATCTGATTGGTTACAAGGTAATGTGTGACGTCAGAAACACCAGCGATTTCACAGCGTGTTTTTGAGACGGTCTTTGGTTCACTGCAGTTTAAGGAGGAAATACTCAGCAATGCTGTCGACTTATGAATTTACACATATTAAAAACACCACGCAGACATATAAATAACATTAAAAACTTGATTAGAACCAAAAGGGAGACTGTAAGGTTTCAGAGGAAGTGGGTTTGCATGGTTTCAGAGTATGTTTCAGTTAATCTATCAGAAACCACAGAGGAACATATAGTCAAGCAATGAGTGAAACGATTAAAGGCCCGTTCACACCAAGAACGATAACTATATTAGCGTATCGTTCTGTTTATTTTAAGCGCGTTTGTCTGCTAGAAATGCTTAAGCCCGTTACAGCAGGGTGGATTCTGATTGGCTGTCAATGTTTTTAAAAATGAGCTAAACGGCTAACCAGTTTATAATCTGATAGAGAGACCACAATGATCAGTCTGGTTAGACCCAGTAGACCTCCAGACAAAGCTACTGTGCTCAAACCAGTTAGACCACCTTAAAGGGTGGATATTTTACACAAATATTTGCACTATTTACTCAAGCTAACATCCATGACTGTCTTTCTTCCATGGAACACAAACAAGAAGTTTTTAAAAAATTAACGGGACGAATAATATCAAGATTAACTTGTAATTTGATTGATTTGTGTGAGGAACAGCCCTTTTTTTCAACCAAAACATACCGTTTTTTGGGTTGCTGAAACTATCTATTTAGTTTGTTGTCAGTTTTCCGGCAGTGTCTGAAAGAGAACATTATGCAACATGCGAACAACAATAATGTTATTTTTAAATGCATTCACTATCACTTCAATAACAGAGTTGAGTGACTGGAAACAAGCTATTCCATGCAAACCCAGACAGGTGACACACACACACACAGATAACCCACTGCACACCTGTTCCTTCAATCGCCTTTCCCGACACAAATACAGGTGATAAACACACACAGATACACACTCGCTGTCAGCTGCTGTTCACACTAACTGTATGGACGTCAACACGAAGCGCAGTCATTGTGTTCTCACCCGACAGCTGTGTGTTGTTCAGATGAACGTCTCTATATAAGAGCAGGACAGCGCTGGGGACGCTGGATCGTGTCCTCGAGGTCGGTTCTCAGGTCCTGCGATGTGTAAGGGGTTGTCCGCCATCCCCGCCTCATGCCTGGAGAAGTGAGTATGTGTGCTTGTGGGAACACAGGTTGTGCTGACACATGAAATCGTTGATGGGTGTGAAAGTGTCTTGATGTTTCAGGGCGAAGGGCATGAGGGTGAAGCTGTCCCACCTGGCCGAAAAACAGGAGTGGGTTTACAAACACAGGTAACACAACTGCACCGCTCTCATTTAACGTTCATTTTATGCATTCAGGACAAGTTAAGCTCATACTGCATTTGTGGAATAATGTTGAAGATTACCACAAAAATGTCCAAATTCACTCCTTTTCATTACAGAAAAAATCTTGGGGTAAAGCCTGTTAATTCACACTTCATTTGTTTATTATAAGTTTGTAAATCTTAAAATACCATTTAAATAATAAAGCCCACAAGATGTAAACAATATTTGGGTTAACATAATTTTAGATTAAGCAAAAATTGCTTATACTAACCTTAACATATCTAGTTTACTTCACTGGAATGGTATGAAACTTAGTAAAGGTTTTGGGACTTGCTACACACAAAGCCATGGATATTATTCGAAGAGGTTAAATGGTCCTGTTTTTTTTTTTTTACACTTTTACTGAAAAAAATGTCCAAAACGAATTTCATCTAGTGGAAATGTTTGGTACATAGCACCCCAACAAAATCTTTTTGAAAGCAATTTGTTTAGATATCAACTGCAAATTTAGAACACAACTTTTTGGCTTTGACTTTTTTCTCAGAAAGAGTAAAACATACTTCGAAAATATATATATCATATAAAAATTGAAAGTAGCCTAGTATTTTTCTATGATTTAATAGGAAATTTCATTTTTAGGTATATGCTGAATGAATGGATAAGTACTATAATTTATAAATATAAATTAGAGTTTACTATAAAGTATAATTTATAACTACAATTAATAGTTATAAATATAATTTAGTTCAATAAAATACAATTACAAATGAAAAATATTACATTAAAAATTATCAAACTAAAATATACGAGGCGCTTAATGGAAAAAAAAATCGTTAAGTTTTAACCGCCATCACCAGAGCGGGAAACCGACCGTTAATCATGACGACTGAGAACTTTGACGCTGAAATAGCAATTACAAGTTAAGACGATTTAAGATTAATTAAAATTTAAAAAAGTATATAAAAATGTAGTCTATGCTTCACATTTCTGATTTTTTTTGTATTTATTTTTTTACATCAAGTGTCTCTCCATTGACTTTCTTTGTAAGAAAAAGAGATGCGCGTCGAGGTCATTTTTGTGGTAATAATAAAATACTAACGATTGAGGTTAACTTGATCATAACCCTGAGTATAAATTTAATACATAAACAAGCTCAACAAAGCATATTTGTTTCTTCAGAGCGAATGAGGAAAAGCTGCCACAGGACTTGGAGTCTCTGCTCAACAGCAAACGTGAGATGACAAACAGCCTTCTCTATTAAACCTCAGCTCACAACTTCCACTTCTGCCCTAAAACTGAAACTGCTCCAAAATATGTGAGTGTGTTGTTCACCTGTGCGGTCTCTCCGCAGTGGGCGTGCAGGCCTTCCGCTGGTTCCTGCGCTCGGAGTTCAGCGAGGAGAACCTGGAGTTCTGGCTGGCGTGTGAAGAGTACAGGAACTCACCCGGACCCAAACTGGCGGGAAAAGCCCAGAGCATCTACAACCAGTTCATCGACCCCGAGGCTCCTCGAGAGGTGACGAACAATTATGCCTATTTGGGGCCAAGTTTAGATTAAATGTTTTTACTTTTAAGCAGATAAATACAAATATTTATAAATATATATTTTAGAGCTGTCGAATCAATTAAAATAAATTAAACACAGGCATATATATTTGTAGGGCTGTGCAAAGACTAATCGCGATTAATCAAATCCAAAATAAAAGTGTGTTTACAAAATATATGTGTATAATTGTATATATTTACGAAAATGTGTAATTCATATAGAATATATTTATATATATATATATATAGATGATATATTCATATATATATATATATATATATATATATATATATATATATATATATATATATATATATATATATATATATATATATATATACACACACACACACACACATATATTAGGTTCATTAGTTAACATCCTTAGTTAATAATGAAATAAGAATTAACAATACTTCAGCATTTATTAATCTTATTAATCTTACTTTTTAGTCTTTACATTTACTAATTTATTATTAAAATCAAAGGTTGTATATGTTAACATTAGTTTATGCACAGCTCTATTTTTATTAACATTAACAAAGATTAATAAAGACTGTAAAAAATGCATTTTTGTCATTGTTAGTTCCTTTTAGTGAACACATTATTTAAGTGTTACCACCCATTTTTAATATACGTATTTATTAAAATATACAGATAACACAATATGCGTGTATTACATATAATATGCGCAATAACTGTATTTAAATCTGTATAATGATGCATTTATTTAAAAATTTACTTCAAATAATAGATCTATTTTTGCATTGCAAGAGAATTTGTAAACCTGTAAAACATCTTTATGGTCCTAAAAATAGGCTTCGTTTAATTGTTCTAAAGCACTGTGATTTTGCAGTGTGAGGCAGACATGTCCTGGACTCTCAGGTGAATGTACATGTTTCTCAGGTGAATCTGGACAGCGAGACGCGTGAGGGGTCGACGGCGCTGATGCAGGAACCCACGGCGGACACGTTTGATGAGGCTCAGCATCGCATCTTCTCCCTGATGTCCAAGGACTCGTTCCCTCGCTTCCAGCGCTCCCTCAGAGTCCTGTAAACGCCTCACACTGCTGTCTGTCAGGCGCCTCGCTCAGCTAGGGTGTAGTTTAGTAGGACATGAACTCTTCAGCCATGTCAAAACTTGTGTGATTGCTCACTATGCCTTTGTATGTTTAAACCTGCTGATTTAATAAAGTAACTTGCATCAAAATGGGAGTGGTGTGCAATATAAGCAAGCTGTCAATCACACTGAGAGCCAATCAGTGGAAGCAGAGATTGTACACTCACATACTAATAAAGTGTGTGTGGTTTGTTAACAGTGGAAAAACATGCTCTGGTTTATGAGACGCACAAAGAAAGCTATAAAAATAGTTTATATGCTTATAAAATGAAGTAGATTTAAATGCTTGCCCATGACAAAAATCACAGGGCTAGCTAAGCTCACAATCTTTTATAGTTTTATTCTATAAAAATAACACATTTCTCAAGGATCATGGTCTGCTGTGCAGTATCAGTCAATGGAAGTTGTTTTTATATGGCGTCATCTAGCGGCTGAACGGATATGACATCATTAGCCTGACATACGTGTTATTTAGTTTAAAAAATAGAAAATAAGTTATTTCGATGGTCCAGGAGCTGACTGTGGTTGTCCAGGTGTCCCACCTTTCCTCGCTGGGGTTTTCAGCACACTCAGTTTCTTATGAAGAGTCAAGCTGGCCTTCTGTGTGACTTCATGTTCAATCCTGTTCCTGATGGCCACATCCAAACCCTGAACAAACAATACATGCACACCCATTAAATCACTATTAATGGACACATACGGGGTTTGAAGGAGGACTGAAGCACGTGTTTACCTTCTTCAGCTTCTGCTGTTGGACCACTTGTGCTTTTTGGGTGCGATGATCCTTCCTGGAACAAATATAACACTGAATACACTCACATGTGGCTATTTTGCAAACACATACTATATTTGTCATAAAATGCTATCGTAAAAGTAGTGGTAATATACTAGAATGCGGTCCCGAATTCAGCATTGGTGATTTCACGCAAAAAAAATGCGCATGCGCGTCTCTAAATTAGCAAACGCGTTCACTTAGCATGCTGCTAATAAGGAGTCTCATTTTTACGTTCGGAACAGCGTCTCCTCAAGAACACACGATGTTTACCTCCTTTCTTGAGTCCTTTCGGCTTTTGTATGTGCTTTTTCGCTCCGACCCGCTGCGCTTTAAATTTCTGTTTGCCTTGCGCCATTTCTACAGTCTGACGGCAACCGGAAGCAGAAAAACGCAAGATACGAAATAGAATAAAAGCCTTTAAAAACCGCTAGAGTGAAATCTAAAATAAAAGTCTCTTTTAAACGACATAGTGTTTTTTTGTGTGTAACAATCATTATCAATTAAATGTACGTTATTACTTTATTTATTTTAAACAACACAGTAAATGAATTAGAAATTAATATATATTTAATATAAAAATAATTTATTTTATTTAGTGTGTGTACTGTTACATGTCGTTTCACACTCAACATTTATTTAATATATATATCAATCATTTTCTGTAAATATGTATTAACAGGATGATAAAAAAACCCTCAAAATAGCATTCAGATTTTATATTACTTTCAGTTCATTATTCACATTGGAAGAGAATATTGCATAATGGAGGTTTTCCATGCATAGAGAAAATGTGCATACTGTACAATGTAAAACTGATTAAAATGGCTAACTATCAAGACTTATATTAACATTTGATCATGTGATATTACGTCCGCTAGGGGTAAGACGCAATAAATTAACTCAACTGAAGACTGAAGAAATGCGACAGGCTTCCAGCAGGCCGTCAGACCAAAACAAACAAAAAAAAAAAACCAAAGAAGATAAACAACATAACTTATAACAAGATTTATTAAATGTAAGAGTTATCATAGAAGAAGATAACAGAAGTTAGGCCACATTCATCAGTGGGGACCACTGGTCCAAACGAAGATAATAATAATAATAATAGTAACAGTAAATAAAAAAATATTAATCCACAAAAAGACCAAATAAAGCAATAAACTCAAAAGAGTGGTATTTTTGTCAGAGAGACCCAAGGCCCAAAATAACAAACAAAAACCCCAATCTACCAAAAATAAAAGGCAATGTAACTAACCTAATCGAAAAGAAAGAAAAGAAACTACAATAACACTTCCCTACCTACGCTCCTTGAGAAAACATAGAAAAATGTACCCCAAACAAAAGAGCAGGTCTCTCCTACATAACCACTCGCTACATAAAGCACGCAACCACAAACAACATGACCACAGTTATGTTTGATCTGACGGCTGGCAGGAAGTCCGCGCCATTGCGACCGACCCGAAGCCGCAACAGTCTTTTCTGCCAACCGAAGAAGGAGGGGTTTTTAAACAGGACCGCCAGCTGATCATCCAATTACCGCCGGCAGGCTGTTATCGAATCAACAGTAACCTAAAATCCACAGGAAACAAACACATCTTATTTTTAGATACATAAAACACGAGGACATAAACACATAACGTAACACCCCCACCGTTAAAAATCAACACATAGTTGATTAAACAGATTCCACCGCACGTGACAGGGTATCTGCCAATACATTTTCTTTTCCCTTCTTGTAGCGAATTTCTACATTAAACTCCTGTATGATCAATGCCCAACGCATAATACGTTGGTTAGAGTTACGCATCCGAGACAGGAAAACCAACGGATTATGGTCAGTAAAGACCACAAGAGTCAATGAACTAGACCCCACATAGACCTCGAAATACTGTAACGCAAACAGTAAAGCTAAAGCTTCCTTCTCGATTGTGCTATAATTCAACTGATGTTTCAAAAACTTCCTCGAAAAATAGCATACAGGATGATCAACTCCTTGCACATCCTCCTGCAGAAGTACAGCACCAGCGCCAGTAGCGCTAGCATCCACGTCCAGCTTGAACGGCATCGAGAAGTTAGGAGCAGAAAGTACCGGTGTACTGCACAGCAATGATTTAACAGACTCAAAGGCTATCTGACATTCGTCAGACCACAGGTAATCCCTATTTTGACAGAGCAAATTGGTCAAAGGTAACGCTACATCTGAAAAGTTTTTACAGAATCCTCGATAGTATCCCGCCATACCAAGAAAACGTCTCAGCTGTCGTTTAGTGTTCGGGACTGGAAACTGTACAATAGCCTCCACTTTAGCAGCCACAGGACGAACTGCCCCCTGACCAACCTGTTTGCCCAAATATGTCACTGTAGCTTTTCCAAACTCGCATTTCGCAAGATTTAGTGTCAAATTAAAAGCATGCAACCGGTCGAACACCATGTGAAGGGTTTTGAGATGTTCCTCCCAATCAGAAGCGTACACCACAATGTCATCTAAGTATGCATCACAGTTAGGAATGCCTGCCAGCACCCTATTCATAAGACGTTGAAACGTGGCAGGAGCGTTTCGCAATCCAAACGCCATAACGGTGTACTGCAGCAGGTTATCAGACGTAACAAAGGCAGAAACTTCGGCAGCGCGAGGAGTCAGGGGCACTTGCCAATAGCCCTTGAGTAGATCCAGCTTTGAAACGAAAGTAGCAGACCCCACCCTGTCCACACAATCCTCCATGCGGGGCAAGGGAAACGAATCGGACTTTGTGATGGCATTGACTTTTCTATAGTCAGTGCAAAAACGAACCGTGCCATCACTCTTCGGAACGATGAGGCATGGGGAACTCCAGGCACTGAAACTCTGTACAGCCAACCCGTTTTCCAGTAAATACCTCACCTCATCCTGCATAACCTTGCGCTTAGCGGGGTTCACTCTATAAGCATGCTGCTTAATTGGCGGATGATCTCCTACATCAATGTCATGGCACACTGCAGTCGTTCTAGATGGTACATCAGAGAACAAAGTTAAATGTGACTTAATTAACTGACCAATATCTGCTCGAAGAGCTTCAGAGAGATATGACAGATAAGATGGCAAATCATTAAGGATCTCCGAATTTTGTAAACGAGCACCAGAAACAGAAGCACTTCGCATGATCAGGCCATCCGAATCAGAACCATCAAAAGTAGACATAACAGACACAGATGCAGCTGGAACAGAACATTTCTCTTGTCTGTCTCGCGAAACATATAACTTCAACATGTTAATATGACAGACGCGAGTTTTCCTCTTGCGGTCAGGCGTACGAACTATGTAGTCCGTTTCACTAAGTTTGGCGTCAATCACATACGGACCAGAGAACTTCGCCTGTAAGGCTGATCCAGGAATAGGAAGCAAAACCAAAACCCTGTCACCCTGATTGAAAGAACGTGAAACAGTTTTTTTATCAAATCGAGTTTTCATCTTGGCTTGGACAGAAGCCATAGAGGCACGAGCTAGTTCACACACCCGGTGCAAACGTTCACGAAATGAACTAACATAGTCTAGGATGTTAATGACGTCACTTGATTTACAGCCCATCATTTTTTCCTTCAACAATTTCAGCGGCCCTCTCACGGTATGGCCGAAAACTAATTCAGCAGGACTGAAGCCAAGCGATTCCTGCTGAGTCTCACGCACCGCGAACAATAATAAGGGCAAACCCTCATCCCATTCTTTCTCTGACTGAGCACAAAATGTGCGCAACATTGACTTGAGGGTTTGATGAAACCGTTCTAACGCGCCCTGCGACTCAGGATGGTACGCGCTAGAAACTTCGTGTTTTATATTGAGCTGTGACAACACTTGTTTGAATAACCGAGACATAAAATTTGTGCCCTGATCAGTCTGCACCACTTTTGGTAAGCCGAAGGTTGAAAAGAATTTAATTAAGGCTTGCAACACTCCCTTGCTTTTTATAGTGCGTAAAGGCACAGCTTCCGGAAAACGGGTGTTAGAGCACATCATAGTAAGGATGAATTTATGTCCGGACTTAGTCCGTGGCAAAGGGCCCACGCAGTCTAAGATCACCCGCTCAAACGGCTCACCAATAACCGGAATGGGGCAGAGAGGTGCTGGGGAAATCAATTGATTTGGCTTTCCCACAATTTGGCAAGTGTGACATGACCGACAATATTTCACAACATCTGATCTTAACCCCGGCCAGAAGAAATGACTTAAGATACGGTGGTATGTTTTTGTAACGCCCAAATGACCAGAGAAACTGTGATCGTGAGCCAACGTCAGCACATGCAAACGAAATTGATTGGGCACAACTATCTGATAAGTTGCATCAGCTTCATTTTCGGAGAGGACTGACGTTCTTTTTCGCATCAACAACCCGTCATCCCAAAAGTAAGCAACAGGTTTCGTAAAAATATCCTCCTTCTTCACAACGCTAGTTCTACACCGAGCCAGAGAGGTGTCATTTTTTTGTGCGTTTGCTAATGAAATTCTATCAATAACAGATGTCAAATCAATTTCAGCACTAGGTCCTATGGACAGCTCCTCCGAGGGTGTACACTCCTCCTCCACAGGAAACTCCTGAGTGACGTCAACGGCGCTGTCAGGGAAAGCCACAAAACTATCTGAAAGGTCAATCACGTCACCATATTTACGTGACTGCGCTCGCGTAATCACGCAGGCAGGAAATACAGAAGTTAGGGTCGAAACAGAGTCTACTGCATTTCGCAGGTCAGAAAGCGGATCTTCAATTACTTCTGGAAACGGTAATACCCTTCCGCCAGCGAGATCATTACCAAGAATCAAATCAATCCCTTGAATGGGTAATTGTGGACGAACCGCGATCTTAACAAGATCAGAAACCAAATCAGATTGCATATTTACATAATGTAAAGGAACTCGGACAATCCCTAACTCAATCCCCTGAACCAAAACGTCGGAACCACAATACGAATCATTAGAAAACGGTAGAATATTGCCAAGCACAAATGATTGGGCAGACCCAGTATCTCGGAGAATGCGAACGGGAACTTTCACACTCTCTTGCCCATCAAGAAAAACCATCCCACTAGACACAAACGGACCATACCCCAAATCAATTCCCTGCCGATTTAAACCGACTGATGGACTCGTAACACGGGCAAATCCAACACCTTTCGGCGCCTGACTATTTGAAGACTGATTTTTCTTTTTTAAAGCTGGACAACCAGCAATGAGGTGGCCAATTTCACGACAATAGAAACACTCACGTAATTCACCCTGACTCGACATCGTAGTTGTTAAATTCTTCGAGCTTCTTTCAACTTGGGAAAACTCACGACGCACAGGCGTAACAAAAACATTTTTATGAGTCAGTACGAATTCGTCAGCTGAAACAGCAGCATGTGCGAGCGTATTTACTTTTTGCTCATTCAAATATACAACAATCTTGTCTGGTAAAGTTGTTTTGAAATCTTCCAATAACATAAGCTCGCGAAGTTTCTCATAATCATTTACCTTGCTGGACTGGCACCATTTATCAAAAAACATTCCCTTTTCACGTGCAAATTCAACAAATGTCTGATTGGTGGCTTTTACGTGCCCACGAAATTTCTGACGGTATGCTTCAGGAACGAGCTCATATGCCCTAAGCACCGATGCCTTCAAAACATCATAATCTAAACTCTCCTCAATAGATAAAGCAGCACAGACTTCTTGAGCTTTACCAGTTAGTTTACACTGTAGCAAGAGTGACCAAATTTCTCTTGGCCACTGCAAAACGGCTGCGATTCGCTCAAACGCACTGAAGTACGAGTCAATCTCCGTTTCTCGAAATGAAGGAACTAAACGAATCTGTCTACTAATATCAAATTCACCCATACCTGGAGAATGTGAAGTCGGAGAAATAGAAGGAACCCCAGACGCCATTAAAGGTGGTGCACTCAGCGGCACCGTAGAAACGCGACGTGCTTCAAGTTCACACTGTCTAAAGCGCAGAAGCTGAGTATCATGTTCCTGTTGCTTAACTTGCAAATCAAGTTCTTTAAGTCGTATTGCCAATTTAAGGTCCGTTGTATTTAAACCCACCAATGGACTTGCCTGTAACATTGGATTTTTACCTGCCTCCGTTCCGAACTCGTCCGCCTCATCCGCAGCTTCGACTTTCAACACCCCATTTGACACCAAATTCTCTTGTATCACATCTCGAATTACTTGTTTAGAGGCTACTTTAGATATAGATATGTTATACCAATCTGCGAGAAGAATTAAATCAGCTTTACGGCAGGTTTGTAAAGCCTCTATCGTAGGCGACTGTCTAAAAGCCTCAATACTAAACTCCATATTCAGAATAACAACATCCACCAATCAGACAATGAAATAAATAGTACTCACCAGCAAGGCAAATTATAGACTCACTTACAAACGACTCAAATCAAATGGACGAGCCCCCATTTTATTACGTCCGCTAGGGGTAAGACGCAATAAATTAACTCAACTGAAGACTGAAGAAATGCGACAGGCTTCCAGCAGGCCGTCAGACCAAACAAACAAAAAAAAAAAAACCAAAGAAGATAAACAACATAACTTATAACAAGATTTATTAAATGTAAGAGTTATCATAGAAGAAGATAACAAAAGTTAGGCCACATTCATCAGTGGGGACCACTGGTCCAAACGAAGATAATAATAATAATAATAGTAACAGTAAATAAAAAATATTAATCCACAAAAAGACCAAATAAAGCAATAAACTCAAAAGAGTGGTATTTTCGTCAGAGAGACCCAAGGCCCAAAATAACAAACAAAAACCCCGATCTACCAAAAATAAAAGGCAATGTAACTAACCTAATCGAAAAGAAAGAAAAGAAACTACAATAACACTTCCCTACCTACGCTCCTTGAGAAAACATAGAAAAATGTACCCCAAACAAAAGAGCAGGTCTCTCCTACATAACCACTCGCTACATAAAGCACGCAACCACAAACAACATGACCACAGTTATGTTTGATCTGACGGCTGGCAGGAAGTCCGCGCCATTGCGACCGACCCGAAGCCGCAACAGTTCTTTCTGCCAACCGAAGAAGGAGGGGTTTTTAAACAGGACCGCCAGCTGATCATCCAATTACCGCCGGCAGGCTGTTATCGAATCAACAGTAACCTAAAATCCACAGGAAACAAACACATCTTATTTTTAGATACATAAAACACGAGGACATAAACACATAACGTAACATGTGACCTGGAACCCCGGCCTGTAAGTAATACACAAAATCAGTGTTTATGTTCACCGTGGCTTTATTAATAATAAAAAGTGCCACATTTTAAAAGGTCAAGCATGCCACAACAGTTCCAGTGTATTTCTTGGGGATCGCCACATCAGCAGCAGCGAGGGCCCGAAACACACACGGATTAGGCACTTCTACCCCACAGATGGACCGTTCAAGCCAGAAGTCGTCTTCCACACCAAATAAAAGGTTAGGCACTTTTGAACCGGACAGCACAGGTGTTAAATAAGATAATACATGGATCCTCTCCAACACAAAGCTCACAACAAAACAACACATGATTTGGGAAAACACGTTCTCCGTTCATTCCAACCAATCACAGGCCTCCGTTAATATATAATAGATCACCAGCAGGCCACTTTAAACCTGTGGATGATGGGGAAGTCAAGTTTGCAAGGAAACACACTTATAATGAAATCATTCTTCATTAAGATTCATTATTATCTTTGTTTTATAATTCATTTTAAATTACTTTCAATAATTATGCATAATTAGGTATTTTGGTCCTGGGTGTAACCAAAATCTTGACGAGTCTTTGTACCTAAACCTGTTTAACAGAGAAAGGCTAGTTGGGGAGTGTGAAGATCATCTCCTGTATAAATAATGAGATAAACATGGACAAGAATCCTTGATCTTTAACCCTCCAGAGTTTTAATACTTCAACTGAGTGACCCTGAACATGAAAACCAAGAGCAGGAGTAAAACCATAATCATGTTGATGAAAAACCCTATGACAATCAGAAAGATGTGTTTTAAAACCCTAGTTGTCCAATCGGCCGTCGTCGCCTGAAAGCTTTACTTGAAACAAACACAGAACACAGAAAAACATGATTGATTCAATCAACAACAAAATCAATTAAAATAAATAACCGTTGGTTGATTCATCCGACTTGATTAAATAATTCAGCAATATTCACAACTATAGGAACCGGATTGCACATGAATGGACAGTTGCACTGTAGTGGTGGTGCTGAAGGAGGCACTGAGGACACACAATACACAGATTACCCACAATCCCCAGCTGCGATTCGGTCAACCACACAAGCTTGTCCTGATTTGGTCTCCACAAAAAAACAAAGTGTCAGTCCCGGGCACGTCCGTCAGTACAGATGCTGAGGCTCGAGGCGCTTGAAAAAGAGCGTTCTCATGGGGAAAGAGGCGGGCGGGACACGAGGCGCTGCTCAGGTGTCACGGAGGTATTCACAAAACAAACTAGAGCCTCGAGTCCTGAGCCTGTGTTCACCCACTGACCTCACTTCCTGTTCAGGGGCGGGGCAGGGCACGGTGACGGAGAGGCCTGATTGGCCAGGACGACAGTCCGTCATCACCTTTTCTGCTCCCAGATCTCCGACATGTTTAAGTCCAAACACTCGAGAGAGCGCAGAGCCTGAACGTTCTCAGAGTAAAACGCCACGTCCACCATCACCAGCCTGAGAGAGAGAGAGGGAGATTTATTTTGTAGCATAAAATATACTTTTTAAAAATATAAATATAATGAAATAACATATACACACACAAACACACACATACATATATATATATATATATATATATATATATACACACACACACACTACCGGTCAAAAGTTTAGGGTCGGTAAGATTTTTTATGTTTTTAAAAGAAGTCTCTTCTGCTCACCAAGGCTGCAATTATTTGTTAAAAAATACACAAAAACACAGTAATATTGTGAAATATTATGACAATTTAAAATGACTTTTTTATGTTAATATTTATTAAAATTTAATTTATTCCTCTGAAAAAAGGTGAATTTTCAGCATCATTACTCCAGTCTTCAGTGTCACATGATCCTTCACAAATCACTCTAATATGATGATTTTATGCTCCAAAAAACATGTGTGATTATTATCCATGTTGAAAACAGTTTTTTACATTTTAATTTCAGGATTCTTTGATGAATAGAAAGTTCAAAAGAACAGCTTTTATCTGAAATGGAAAGCTTTTGTTACATTAAACACTACCCTTTAAAAAGTTTGGGGTCAGTAAGAATTTGTATTTTATATTTTTGGGGAAATAAATAAGAAATCAATACTTCTATTCATCAAGGATGAGTTACATTGATCAGTTACCACAGCTGCAGATGCCATGTTTTCAACATGGATAATATTTTGGAGCATAAAATCATTATATTAGAGTGATTTGTGAAGGATCATGTGACACTGAAGACTGGAGTAATGATGCTGAAAATTCACCTTTTTTCAGAGGAATAAATTAAATTTTAATAAATATTAACATAAAAAAGTCATTTTAAATTGTCATAATATTTCACAATTTTTTATACATGCATACATGCATACATGCATACATGCATACATGCATACATGCATACATGCATACATACATGAAAAATATATAAATTATATATAAAATAAAAAGGAAATAAGTTTTTTTCACATATATTAATTATAAATATATATGTAAATAATATTTATATATTTTTTGATTTAGATTTAAAATACAGAACTACTACTGTGTGTGTAAATGTATATAATAAATATAATATTAAAAATATAAGATGACATGTTTAAAGGAGCTGTATGTAAACCTGTAACTGTAAAAAAGTTTTCAAATATTCATAAAATGGCCCTGATAAGTCACTAGACATTAGGAAATCATGTTCATTTCAAATACTTATATCACTAACAACAGTAGTCCGGCCAGGATATTGTCATTTAAAAAGTGAAGTCGTATCCCTCAACTGATGTTGATGTTGTCATGTTGTGTTTTGGTCTGATGCGTCACCCTCCACCGATCTACCAATCACGGAGTCAGTAGTGCTGTGGCAGGTTCGCCAGCTCTGCTCTAGTTACCACAGCTGCAGATGCCAACTTGTTGGATAAAAAATGTTGGATCCTGCAGCTTATCTGGCAACCTCGAGTCAGGGGGAGGGGATACACCACTATACAGTCATTCGAAAGTGATTGCAGTACCAGTTTTGGCCACAATCTTACATTCGGCTCCTTGAACTGAACGCGCGTCTCACAGCCGCGACCCCAACACTCACCCGTTCTGCGGCCCGCGTCGTTGCTGACCCCCAGCCGCGCGAGCTGCCTCCTCAGGTGCAGATTAAAGCGGGCGTTGATCCGGAGGAACAGCATCTGCACACAAACACACGGTAAACACCAGCGTCTGTAGTGTGACGCTCAAACACTTGCGCGCGCCTCACCTGCGTCTGCTCCTCCGGCAACAGCTCATGAATGGCCTCGTGCATCTTGGCCATCTGCTTACACACGTTACGCAAACACGCCGACGGCATGGGCGCCTTCACCTCGTACTGCAGAGGACACACACGGGTCAGCTGATAAAAACTAAATAATATTTTTGGCAAATGTTAAGGTCCTTTCACTCAAACCTCTCAGCTGCTGATATTATATTATGTTTATTATATTCTGGGTTACAGAACAACAGGATACAGGAGAAGAAAGTTCAACTCTTATTTCTAAATCTAATCTAAAGTCATTTTCCCGCCACGGCTGACATCACTCACTTTAGACAGAGCCTTCTCAAACATGCTGTCCATGATGGCCACTAGTTTGGCAGAGATCTCTGCGATGTGGTCGTTATAGTCCTGAAGAGAGAGTGAAAGCAGCTGTTAGCATCACACGCTAGCGTGTGCGGGGAGTGTGTGTGTGTGTGTGTGTGTGTACCTTGGTGATGTGGTCGAAGTGGCGCAGTATGCTGTACTGTTTGGGCTGCAGTCTGGTCTCGAAGTGCGCTCGGATCACAGGGATGAAGAGAACCACCAGCTGAAGACAGCGAGACGCCAGAGCTGAGGACACACACACGGACATGACTTTGTGTGAATGGCTTGAAATCTTTTGCTTTAAGTCCACTGATATCAGCAGGAACATGTGCAGTCTTTAAAATCAAACTGACTTTAAGACCTTTTACTTTAAGTAAAAGTACCGGTAATACAGTTTGTCCATCAGAATACAAAAATCACCCCCTCCTAATTACAACGGTCCATGACAGTGTGTGTGTACGCGTGTGTTCAGCGTGTAGCGTGTGTGTGTTCAGTGTGTAGTGTAAGAGGTTACCCAGGTTTCTGGTGGTGATGGTCTTCAGCCCCACGACCTGTAGCGCTCCGGCCCCGAGCACCAGCTGACAACTCCGCGAGTTGAAGTGCTGTCGCCACGGAAACAAAACACAACCTGTCAGTCAAGTGATGTCACACTGCAGTCAGAAGGAGGTGAAGGTCACACACACACCTTGAGCAGGTCGGTGAGGCGCGTGAGGATGTCAGTGGTGATGGAGGGAATGTCATTCACACACTGGCAATACTCCAGAAACATCCGGATCAGCAGCAGCACCGTCCTATCACAGGCCACAAGGTCAAAGGTTAATGGTCACGAAGGGAAACTCGTGGCCGGAGAAATGAAGTGCTGGAAACCACTCACCCGACCACAGCGTACTTCTGCCCGTCGACACACAGGAACTCACTGGGCTTCCGGTCCTCCGACGCTGAGGACACAAAACACATGCTCAAACGGCAACAATAAACAATAAATGGCAACAATAAATAATAAACAGCAATAATAAACAATGAACGGCAATAATAAATGGCATATTTTGTTGTATGAATATCTGAACATATATTATAACAAAATAATATGTCAATTATTTTATTCTAGCTTCATGCAGTGTTTATGCATTAACACTAGAATGTGTGTAAGCTGAGAAAGACAAGTTTTTTTTTCAAAGATTACAACATGCACATGCTTTCATCACTTCTCTTTGTTTCTGCGTCTTCTGTGTTTTGCTTTATGATAAAATAATTATTATTATTAATAATATATTAAATAATTTTTTCTTACAGAAATCCATACAAATCTCTCTAAAAATATGAAGAGTTCAGATGCAAAAGCCTCTAAGTGCCATTTGAAATTTTCTTCTAAAATGATCATTTTTATCAAGCTTATATATTTAAGTTCAGTAATTTCACTTAAATGGTAATGAAGATTACCTATTAACTGTCATTTAAGTGAAATTACTGAACTTCAATATACAAGCTTGATAAAAATGGTCATTTTAGAAGAAAATTTCAAATGGTATTTAAACATGAAATTAAGCATTCTTCAAAAATAATAACTATTGATAATAAAATTAAAAAAATATATAAAAAGTCATTTATATATATTTTTGTTGGTGAATAATTCAATAATACAGAAATCCACACCAATATAGAGGAAAAAACTCTGAACACACATTTGCCAAACTGAGATGTGTATAAAGTGCAGTACAGGACGCAGTTAAACTGAAGTCACACTATTATACAGTAGGATAATAAAATTTATTAAACTCATCAACAGTGGGCGCGGTCTCCTACCTGTGTGTTTGCGTTCAGGCAGACTGATGCGTCCGTCAGCGATGGAGTCCACCAGATCCTGGAACTCCACAGGGACCTCGGCCTGCTTCCAGCGCTCGTTATCCAGCAGCAGACTGCACACACACACACACACACAGCTCTTCAAACTCTAAGGCCTTGTCAACACTACTACACTCTCGTTTGAAATGTATCTTTTCCTCACTCTCCAGAGTGGATACGTTTGAGAGCGCGTTTAGTGTGGACTGTCAAAGCGGAGGTATCTAAAAACAATGATGCTAGTTTAGTCATGTGACTCCTATTGTACCAATAGATGTATATGTTTATACGGGTATTGTGCTGGTTATGTGCTTTTCACTTTCACAGTTGCTAAAATATGTGACTCTTCATATCACAGTCCTGCAAAGAAGACAGAACACACTCGCTTTCGCTGTCCTGATGAAACATGAGCAGTTTCAGACCAAACGAAGATGAGTGAGAGCGACCCGACGCATCAGTGAACGAGGAGATATACTGCCAAACAAAATTATTCGGTCAGAAAAATTGCACAACAACTTAATTATTTATTTTACCGTCTGTCTCGTCTCAGTGAGCTTTTATATTAGATTTTGAATGTAGTGTTTTTTAGAGTTCCTCATCCACACTGAAACGCCTGAAAATGCTAGTGTGTTTTTAATGAAATGAAAACGCTGTTGTCTAATGTGGTTGTCTGATAGGCGTTAATAATATATAGCTATAGCTAATAATAATTTGTAATGTCTCTGATGGATGTAGCCGTAGTGTGTGTTGGGCAGCTGTACCTGAGCTTGGTCTTGCGCTCCTCGTGGAAGCGCTGCACGAAGGCGGTTGGCCTGGCTCTGTAGCGCCCCCTCAGGCTCACGCTGCGCCGGACACACTCCGCCTCAGTGTCCTGGACGAACGACTCCACCGCCTGACTCAAACGCACAAACTCCGCCGAGCTCAAGCGCTCCAGAGACCCGTCCTGCGGGAACAGACCATCATCCTCATCCTTCCTTCAGGCCAATTTGACCCGAAATTCATTTAATAATTAAAAATAATCAAATTGAGCCCCTAAGACGGACTTTTGTCGCACTTGAACCACAAACACACACACACAAAAAAGTAATAGATTCGAGTAGTTTTGTGATTAAAATTAAACAAAGTAAGAAAACTTTTGTTACGGGGTCAATTTGACCCAGTTAGGAATGATTGAATGCGAGGAATGCATCAGCACACATAGAAAAACTTAAAAATGCTCAAACTTTACCAAAAAAATATTTTACATGTGTATCTGAATGCATACTTTAGGACCCAGCGGAACAGCTCCATATAGAGCTATATGGCCATCTAGTGAATAGAGTTATGAAATATCATGATATATATGTTTGTTTTGCTCAATAGGTCGGCAAAGACACTCAATGTAAGGTATTACGAGCTGAATTAATAGGGTTATGTATGAAATTGTGAGTCACTTTGCATTTACGTTGAAAGAATGTGAGGAATGTGCTTAAATAACTCTTTATTTATGATATATTGATAAAATCTAGCCGTTTAAAAGGTAAATCCAATAAAAAAATAACAAAAAAAGTTGCATTAAAAATATAGAACAAATATTATCAAAAGGAAATAAAATAAACAAAGTATAATTCTAGCGCTTCGGGTCGTTCTGACCCGCGAGGAACGGTGTGAGGGAGGCGTGTGACAGCAGTGAGCCGCCCGGACCGGTGCGGGTGTGTGCAGAACTGAAGCGTGGCGTGTGTGTGTTTACCTTGGCTCGGGTCATGAGCACTTTGACGCAGCGGTCGTGACTGACGTCTGACGCCGTGTACAGGAGCTCCTGAACGTTATTGGCCACTCGACCCAACTCCAGATCGGACGGCATGACGTCCTCACTCCTGCCGGAGACAACACACACATTACTGACGCTGTCCTGCTTCATGAGGGACAACATACACATTGTTTGGACTCTTTTCCAAGATGGCGCCACCTGTATACACGAAGTGAACTGTCTTTATAAAGTATCTTCTTATTAAACGGTCTTTACAAGTACAAATGTAGGGACCCTCATTATGTTACTGTGTTAGAGTGGGGCTGTTTTGAGCCTTGTTAGTGGTATTAACTAGCGATTTTATTTGTCATAACTCTACGCCCTATATACTAGCTTTATACGCTAAACAGTTTTCAGAGATAAAACTCTTTTAATTCGATTATCATTAAAACAAATCTCAGAGAACGGTCGACAGGTACCAATGTGTTATTAGACCAAAGGTTCATTTTGCGTTGTCCTTTAAGTATTGCTAGTGTAAATGAGACATTAGACCGTGTGAACAGCGAGTGACTCACAGAGCAGCAGCGCCCGGCGGGCAGGGAGGAAGTAGTGTTGTAGTTGTGCTCCCTGCTGGAGGAGGATTCGGTGGTGGCGGAGGCCGAGTCGCTCCCGCAGGTCTTCGGTGCGCGTCTGTGCTCTCGCCTGCGCGTCGTTCAGCGCGTCGCTGATGAAGAGCCCCTCGTGAGTGAGATACGCAAGCTCCGCCTCCCCAGAGTGATGAGCTCCCGACTCCTCCTCGTCCTCCTGGGAATGATCCGCGCGGGGGGAGGTCTGCTATCCGACTCCTCTGGCTGCTGTCCAGCACCTCCAGCACCACGTTACGGATGACGCTGAGCGTAGCCTGGAACAAACACGCGTGAGTTCGCATTGCAGAGGACGAGTGCGTCACTGAGCGTGCAGTGCTTAACCGGGGAATGAAGGCTAAAGTTCATGTTCGGCCTCCAGCATCTACATGTTTATCTCAAAGGGAACGCTGCTTTTTAAAGGGGTGGTTGATCATGATTTCACTTTTCTAGCTTTAGCTAGTGTGTAATGTTGCTGTTTGAGCCTAAACCACATCTGCAAAGTTACAACGCTTTGAAGTTCAAAGCAAAGGGAGATTTTAGCTTTTAAAGAAATCGGCTGGTAGGGACTACACGAGCTTCCTCCCGGGATAGTGACATCACCAACCCTAAAATTTACATAAAACCCGCCCACGGGAGAATTATCATGACAGATTATGCTAATTTTCAGCTACAACTTCATAACTAAAAGGGCATTATGGGAGCCCTTTGACATGTATTATTACTGGGGTTGTTTTTAGCTAAAACTATTGGTTAACATGAACTGATCCTGCGTGGCCTCGTTGACGTCTGCTATAGAGGAGTGGAACAAGTCAATTCTGATGAAATTCTGAATTGTTATTATGTCTCGCATGCGAGATCATATCCAGACGATGGTTTATGACACGTTCTGTCAGGTGTTGAGCTGATTTACCTTGATCCTCTTGATGAACAGGATGAAGTGTTCAAATATATCCAGCAGCAGATCAAACCACTGATTAAACGTCATCAAGCGCATCTGTTCATGAAATCTGCATCACACACACACACACTCAGTCAGCTGTGGTAAACAGTGCTGTGATACTCAGGTGATGTGATATACTGAGGGAATGTGAACTCACTTGACAGTGTCTGCATCAATCTCACTGATCTGCGACACAGACTTCTCAACACACTGCAGGGACAGACAGAAATCATTCACTTTTGTTTTAAAGTTACCCATAATGCCATTCTGAGGTCTCATACAGGTTTACATGCAATCACAGTCTGTTGTGATTGGTCTACTCTGCTCTGATTGGTCAGATGACCCAGTCTGTTGTGATTGGTCTGCTCTGTTCTGATTGATCAGATGGTCCAGTCTGTTGTGATTGGTCTACTCTGCTCTGATTGGTCAGATGGCTCAGTCTGTTGTGATTGGTCTACTCTGCTCTGATTGGTCAAACCCAATCTGTAGTGTTCCCGTCCCTGTGCCTCACCTGCCGTACGACGTTCTTGGCAGCGCGGACCATCTCGTCACTGTAAATGTCCAGGAAATCCAGCTTCCTCTGTCTCAACAGGCCAAAGACCAGAGACTGCAAACGATCCTGTAATAAACACACAAACTCAGATGTGGAACCACAACACAAGCCAATCAAAACACCACTGATCACACATGCTGCTGAGATTTCCTTGATTTGATTTCCAATTAAAAATAAATCAGACGTCATCATCTCTGCTTTCGTTCTGTCATTATTGAAATCAAATCAATCAGCGGTTTGGTTGACTCGTCGGCGTGGGATTTAGAGCGACATAACCAACCTTTCCTGACGCTGCCAGCTGCTCTGTGACCTGTGTGAGAAAATCCCACACAGTAAACCTCAAACCAACCCTGACCCACATCCAACACAAGCATGAGCTGACTGACGGAGCACAGTCATGTGACCTGGTTTACTCGGGCTGCCCTTTTTTCACACCTGGAAACTGGAAACCGCTGCTGTGGTCTGCTTGTGGGATAACGTGGCGCCACAACAATGACATTTACTGGAGAGTTCAGTTTCGCATTTGAAATGACATAATTTGTGATATTTGTGAATTCTGCACCAATCCCAACATGCCTGAGGTTTGCTTATGACAAAAAACTGAAAGAACTTACTTTTTTTACACTACTGTTCAGAAGTTTGAGGTCAGTAAGACTTTAAGGTAATACTTATATTCAGCGAGAATGCTTTAAATTAATCAAAAGTGCCAGTTAAGATATAATTCTACAAAAGATTGTTTAAAAACACTGTTCTTTTGAACCTTCAATTCATCAAAGATCCTGAAGATCTGAATAAATTGCAATATTATTTCACATTATTACTGTTTTTACTGTATTTTGCAAATGAATGCAGCCTGAATACTTAAATAACTGTATATACAGAAGATGAACAGTTTGAAGTTGCAGTTTAGTTTCAATAAACGTTGTTTTTTTAACTCGTTTTGTGCTTTGAGAGATAAGGCAAGCTGCCATAGCACAATGAACTCAGTTATTTCAGGAAATAAAGCAACATTTGATTCCTCATGAAATGTGAAAGAGGTCTGACCTTCTCCATGACCTGAATGTCCTCTTCAAAGGGTCGACTGAGGTCACTTTGAGCGTATGTGGAGAAATCAGCCACCATCATCTTATCGATCAACCGCTCCATCTCACAGAGCTGAGAACCCAAATGCCTGCGGAAAGAGACACAAATAACAGGACATACGGTCAAACCAAGAGTATTTGATTTTTGATATGCTTTTACTAGTGTGTGCAGGACACTATAGTACATTTATGTAAGTGAGGATAGCAAAATTGCTAAACTGTGACATTATATACCCAAAAATGATGTTTTTGGGTATATTTTGGGTAGACACAGTGACTACCAATAACATTGACACAAATTTGGGACCTAAAATGATTAAGACACTTTGAGCTGACCGTGTTTTGCTAATTGCTAATGCACCTTTTTACACACAGACTGAACAACATTGAACAACTGAGTTCTGCTCATATTTTATTACCATTTTCTAGCGAATAAACTGTGATAATGTGAGCAATGTTGAATAAATTGACTGTATATAGCGACTTATAAACATCCTGATCTATCTTCTGTTTCTTGTCAGCATGTTTCCTAGTAAATATGTGTGTGTGTTTGCGCACCTGAAGCTGTGTATTCCCTGCAGTTCCTGCTGCAGAACTTCCTTTGTGGTTGCGATGAGCTTCGAGCGCGCCGGACGAACTCTGACGTGGAGAGGAGTAACTGGACCGTGGGCTGCGTCTGGTGCACCGCGGCCATCCAGCTTCAGCTTATTGTGCAGTTTGGCGCAGTTGTTGCGCGTGAGAGCGTCCCGCAGCGCTCGCAGGCGGCCCGCGGCACATCACTCGGTCGATGGCGGAGGTGCGAGCGCGGAGCTTAGCCACGGAGTCGGCCGTCTCGCAGCCGGTCCTGGAGCTCGTGCTGAGAGCGACATGGCGTGGAAAAGGCCTCGGAGCGAAGAGACATCTGCCGAGCGAATGCTCACCTCCACCACGTCCAGATAGTGACTCAACTGCACACACACACAGTCAGCGCATTAATCCCCGGGTTCACAGACAACACTTAAGCTAGACCCAGAGCTGTTTGCACTTACAGATTTTACTTAGAGATTTTTAAAGCTTGTCTTAAAATGCACAACAGTAATGTTTTATCTAAGGCATGTTTATGAAAGCTGCTTAAATGCCCTAACTGAACTATAAGGCCTAATCCTGGCTTAATCTAAACCCTGTCTGTGACACTGGGCCTTACTTCATATCTATATTTGCTCTCTTTTGTTTTTATTTGCTTAATTGTTTCATGCCTGGGTTATTTGATTATTTTTACTGTTAAATGTTTAGGTTTGCTTGGAAAAAATAGAAGAAAGAATAAACTTAATTAAGCAGTACCCAAATTGTTCAGATTTATATAAGACATATTTATATTAAAATTTGACATTTAAAATGAATGTAAATGAGCATTAAATATTAAGTTATTCAATGCAAGTTAAGTTTAATTAATATTAACTAAAGCAAGTTAATATTAATTAAAATTAAATAAAAAACGTAAGAGAAATTGTATTTTGGCTTTAGATGTGGTAAAAAAAATGCTACAGTGAAATGTATTTATATTTATTGGCAGCAGTATACTAGAACTAAAACCATTGAAAAAATTTTTTTTTTACTTGAAATAAATGGTAACTGAAATAAAATATTTTTAAAACTAAAAATATATATGGAAATATTTATTTAAAAAAAAAATTCAATTAGAAAATATAATAACTAAAAAAATGAAAAAAGACACAACAAAACAACAAAATTACTCAAATTAAAATGAAAAATCAAAAAAAAAACTAAATGAAAATATTTAGAAAATTATAGTAGCATCTAATGCTGATTGGTTCTGCTGATAATGACAGACAGGCACCTTTTCCTGCAGTAACCGTGACGACGCCACATCTCGGCTGTTCTTGCCCCCGGCGACGCTGAAGTGAGACCACGGCAACACGGCATTAAAGGTGGCCGGATCGTTCAGCACAAACTCAGGCTTCATGAAGATCTGAGCGAGAGAGAGGGAGAGATGAACAACAACATTTCAAACTTGGATTTAAGACAATAAGATAAAGGGCAAGGTATAAGCCTGCGCACTTAAAATCCCATAAGCCTCGTTGTGGATGTCATAATATCTGTGAAATATTATTAAAATTTAAAACGGACAATTTCTATGTGAATATATTGTAAAATCTCATTTATTCCTGTGATCAAAGCTGAATTACTCCAGTCTTCAGTGTCACATGATTCTTCAGAAATCATAAATATTATGAGGATTTGATGCTCAAGACACATTACTGATTATTATCATATGTGTGTGGAAACTGTGATCATGTTTTCAGTCCTCACCTTGGGCACCTGATCCAGCTCAGCTCTGGCTTTATCTGCAACGCAAACACACACATGAAAACATCAGCTCGAATACAGTGTGTGTTTGCCAAGGCACCTTTATTTACAACACAGATTCAGTTTCAAAGCAAATTCTTCTCCACAATGAACTTCAAGCGTGTGTTAAAGTCCAAATCAATGCAGTCTCTGCACGCTCCCAGCTGAGGAACAGGGTCTTATCTAACAAAACGGACCACATCGCCATTTAAAAAAAAAATATAAGTATATACTTTTTAACCACAGTTGTTCATCTTGTGCCGGTCTGCGATGCACCAGGCATTACGTCATCACGTGGGAAAGGTCATGCTGGACATAGGCCGCCATTTTAAACAATAAACTGACAAAGACATAAACGTCATTTCAACATACAGTAAAATGTGAACGATCCTCCGTCTCCAATGGGGCGGTACTTCCACCTACGTCCAGCGTGACCTTTCCCACCTTTCATTGTGTGGAGAAAAATCCTGAAATGTTTCTCAAAAAACTTTCTTTTCCACTGAAGAAAGAAAGACATGAACATCTTGGATGGCACTGGGGTGAGTAAACAATCAGGACATTTTTATTTTGAGGTGAACAACTTCTTTAAACTGAATGTGTGTGTGCAGGTGTGTGAGGCGTACCGTGATTATTGGTGATGGTGGGCACCGTCAGATCATCTTTGCTCTGGCAGACGTTCTTACAGCGCTCGTGAATCTTCTCCCTCTGAGAGACACAAACACACACCGTGAGAAACCTGCGCACCACAACAGATCTGGCGTTCTCCATCACGACCCGGCTGACGGATAAAAACAGGCGATGTTCCTCGGAAGGAAATGCGGTGGAAAATGAGTCATTTAACCTTCGGAAAACCAGAGACAAACAAGCTGCCATCGCCTGGAGCCCGTGACAGATACACACCAGGAACACACACTGAAGACACATCTCTCTGCTTCAAGAGCCTCAAAGTCTATTAATACAACAACGACACACACACCTCCAGTCCAAACGCAGTGAGACGCTACACTAGACAACAGGTTAAGGCATTTTCTCGTCATTTATTTCTATTTTTGCTTCATTTCAAAATTCCAAAAACGTATTTAATAGTTTTCGTTAAAGTCTCCCTGTGGTGAAAATCTAGCTTTTAATGTAGTTTATATGTCAGTGTGGTGTTTTTAATGTACTTCAAGACAAACCATGTGCAAACTCATAAGTCGACATCAACATAAGAGATACATTCAAGCTATTTTAAGGCATGAAGAAACTTTTAAATACGTAATTTTGGTGAATCAAAGATGAGTTTAAAGGATACAGTGATGGACTTTAACAATAACAGCATGTATTAGAGCATTATCTGAGAGTCATGTGATGGGGCAGTTATGTTTTTTCCTTCTCTCTCTGTCCCTCTCTCGCTCATTACAATTGAGCTTTATTGACATATAAGATAAAAATAAATACAAAACACCTTTGTACATTTGTACCCACATTCAGACAAGATAAGAATATTTCTGACAATAGAGGGAATGCATTGACGTCACTTTCCCGCTGTAATAACCCCCCTCAGCCTGACTGAGTGGCAAAAGATCTGCAGCGTGACTGGATTTAATAGGGGAAAATGCGACTAAAACGAACCATTTTATCAATCTAAACAAAATGTTGGACTCAATATAGTGTTCCTTACAACTTACTAAAGATCGTGATCCATGGATATTGACATGCAGCCAGGAATCAGTGTTGCCTGACATTTATGTTTGCCTGATTTCGACACCGGGGAAAAAAAAACAATTTAAACCTAAATAAAGCAAATTTGCCTGTGAACGCTTTATATAAATACAATATAGGTAGGTAGGGTCCTATAATTTCTGCGATCACGGAATAAAAAGCACACTCTTTTTACAACTAAAATAACAGTAAAGGGTAAAAAAATTAATTCCCAAAAATGAAAACGGAAAAAACGGAATTTGCTAAAATTAAAACGGAAAAAACAGAATTTGGGAAAAAATAAAAAGGAATTTGGGAAAAAATAAAACGGATTTTATAGGGCCCTAGGTAGGTCTAATTCGGGTGATTGTTCCAGCCCTAAAACTTTATTGGTTTTTTTTGGTCAGTGTTTATTAAAAAACATCCAATAATGCAGAATATGCAATGATAAATATTTTAATTGAATGAGTTGTTAATAACAATACAAAATATATGGGTACGGTTTAATATATAATATATGGGTACAGCTAACTTCAGCATATTGACACAAAATGATACTGGAGTCCAGTTGTTTCTGTGAATTGCAGTGATCCATTTGCCTCTCTTTCTATCGCAGTCTCTAAAAATATACCTCCGATTTTTTGTCAAATCTAGTTGTACAGTCAAATCGCAAAGCTCTTTCCCACTTTATATGTGTTGTGTTTGTTTTTCGCGGCATTCACGCTGAACACATGAAGAGCCTCTAAATGCCATTTGAAATTTTCTTCTAAAATGACCGTTTTTATCAAGCTTGTATATTTAAATTCAGTAATTTCACTTAAATGACAATTAATAGGTAATCTTCATTACCATTTAAGTGAAATTACTGAACTTTAATATACAAGCTTGATAAAAATGGTCATTTTAGAAGAAAATTTCAAATGGCATTTAGAGGCGTTTGCATCTGAACTCTTCACATATACAGCCGCTCAGTCTTTTTGCCACTCACTGTGAGGAACTGCAGGCACTCCAGCTGACGGTGATGTCACGCGCATACCCTCTATAGTCATTTCATCTCTCTCTCTCTGTGTCTGTCTGTGTCTCTCTCTCTCCCTTACACACACTATCTCTCTCTCCTCTGAATAATTGAGATGCGTCACCTGAGCCGTCTCCTGCAGGTAGGAGCTGAAGTGTTCTCGGGTGATGTTGGGCAAGTAGAATGAAGGCATGACGTCGGTCTCGGTGAAGTCCAGGCCCCACGTCTTGGTGAAGAAGTCGGACTCTCTCTTGGTCAGCCTGGGGTCGTTCAGGGCCGCGGGGAGGTTCACTTTAGAGTTATACACGGTCCAGCCGGTGCTGGTCGGCCACTACAGACGGCCCGTCACAGAGCCCACGGCCTTCACCTGCACACAGGAACACTTCATATTACACTTACACTAAATGACGGCTCTTTAGTGGGATTGGCGGTTTCATGAAGAACACGGAATCTTTCCATTCCACTAAAGGTTCTTTAGAACATCACATGATTCAAATCAAGAAAAAATAGTTCTTTTTTAGAACTGTTCAGAGAACTTTTATACAGTGGAAAACTAAAAGACAAGCCGAGCTGGTACGGTGAAGTGGAAAAGCGGCAAAAGATAATAAAGTACTGACAATAACAGTGAAGACAGCACAAGCACTACCAAAATCCTCATGTCAGTATGGAGGCAGTGTGTCTCAACATCTACGTCCCAAATTTCATAAACACCCATTTATATCATGTCAGGTGGCGTTCCCAGGTCTCACCGGTGGGCTCCTTGGGGCAGACGTCCGGGAGTGAGCGCGGGGTTCGGTAGTGTCTGGGGGCCATCGAAGGGTCCCGGGGCTTCCGGAAGAGCCCGTCGCCGGGCCGGCGCCTCTCCCTCCTCCCCGCTGGACTGAGGTATCGGATTGGAGGACATCACTGCGGATCCCTCACATAAGAGGCAGACTGAAAGAAGAACAAGAGAACAGCATCAGCATCCTGTCACGGCACAGGAAACACCCGGCCTTCAGGGGAAACCCACGTCTGATTGGTTAAAGTGGTCGAGAAACACAAATAAATGACTATTCAGATTCATTGTATTCAAATGTAAAGCCAAATCAGCTCAACGGTCTAGAACAAGGCAGATCGAGATTCAACATTGAACAATATAATATAAAAATTATTTAAAATATTAGATACAAGTTAACTCTATAAAAGATCCTTTAAAGGGATAGTTCACCCATGATTTACTCAAGCCACCCTAGCTTTTAGCTTTCTACTTTTATGGGCTTCAAAACAGAAATGATGACGCTTGGAAGAGCCAGGGCGTTGTTTAATATATAACTACGATTATATTCATCTGTGAGAAGAGTATCATACACCTAAGATGACTAGTAAATCACAGGCTAATTTTCAGAAACAGCAGGACGAGTGTGTGTGCTAGTGAGGATGAGATCTGCACAACAGCCGATGAGAAGCACGAAACGCACCGGCCAGCTGTCTACTCATCAGAGCGAGAAGCGAAAGCGCTGAGGTTTGACTCCAGACGTGCTGCGGTTTGACTTCAGCGTGGAGACACAGCAAACTCCACACACACACACACTCAAACAGAGACACACTCAGCACAACTTCACCCAAAACCAGTCACTTATTCCACACGTATTCCACTCAATACAAAACTACACTTCATGTCAAGAAAAACAATTAAGAAAGAGCAAATTTTTTTGGTAAGAGAAAAAAAAAAGCTAAAGTAAATAAATTTGAATGGTCATATTTCTTAGATAGTATAATAATATGTATATTAATTTTAGAGTTAATTGTCGCATGGATATGTTCTTGATTAATGCTAAATCAAAAACAATACAAAACTATAGGCCTACTGATACGTAAAGAAAAATATATTTTTATGATAACGGAGCAAATTTGCTCCAACGTCTCATCTGCGTTTTTGCTTTGATTTTGTGTTGAGTGTCACCCGTACAAGTTTGCAAGATTAACTGATTAATTAATGTCACATTTGACTCATTTATTGAACATTTCACAATTCATATTTTAAATCAGCTTCACAGAAAATACATTTTAACATTTTAATTTCAGACGAAGAGGAATTGATTATCCCACACGATCAGTGTTGGGTGAGTTGCTCTAAAAAATAAATTACTAGCTAATAATCACATCAACAGTGTAATTAATTAGATTACTGTACTAATTACTCTCTCTACAAATTATTCGCATCACTTATTACTAATTACTTTCCCAATCCTATTTAAACCGTGACCAGTTGAACAATAATACTGGATAGACATGAAACTGCACTTTTAATTTTTCAAATAAACAATATATAATTTAATAAATTATTCTTGAAATGACCAAAGTGTGTAAAGGGAGAAGGTTACGTTAAAACATACATTTAACATTAAGTTTTAGTGTTACATCCACTATTGTTTTGTATATTATTGCTATATTATTATATATCTATCATAGTCTATGCAGTTCTGTCAGAAGTAACTGTAATTTTAATAGAGAAAAAGTAGTCCCTTACGTTACTTTTTCAAGGGAAAAGTCATTAAAATACAATATACACGTATTTTAACCTACAAGACATGTACCAAACACGCACATATTAAAAATTGATATATTGAATAAAATGTTTATTATTAACGAATAAGATCGGCATCTGGGAGTTGATCAAATCACATCAGACAGATCAATCATTAACTCACAATGAAGCTACATTCAAACAGCCTATATTTCAATAACTACACACATTTATTATATTATTATGAGAAATTATAGATGTGTATTGACCCAGAAACGAAGGACTGACAACTCCACACTTCATTATCTTCGCTTTAGCGTCAATTTAAGAAACAACCTGGTTTAACGTATGCATTTACAATATTAATTATCATTAAAAATAATTATCATTAATAATACCTGATGAAATTACCTGTATGAGGAACAAATCACACAAGCGCTAATATATCACTTTAACTGACACACGTATGAATAAATCAGCATTTTAAGGGCATATATGCGTAATTTCTGCTGCTTTTTACAGTAAATACAGTAGTTTTGTAAGTTGAGTTGTTATTGTGCTGTAAACGTTCCACGTAATGACCCGCTGCTAGCCTGAGCGCTAATCATAATAAACACCCGCTCCGGCGCCATTAAAGCCCCACACACTCACTCAAACACTGCCGTGTGTGTGTGCACTGCGAGTACCTGTTATATGAAATAAAGCAGCTCCTGGCTTTTATAATATCATCAGATCCCGGTCACATCCTCACAGATGTGAGGCTCATATCACACAACTCAGCGGTCCGCCGGTCACCGGCCCATGATGCACTGCGCGCGCAACGCAGACACTTCCGGTTTACAAGTCTGTCGCGTACACGAATCATACAATCATTCATTACTTCTGTAAAATAATTTATCCACAAACTTTTGCCATAAATGTGTGATTTTAGAGATAAAGGCTTTTCATTTGACGTTTATAGTTATTTATTACAATTCTTTGCAAAACGTTACATTCTAACTTTTTTTTCTATTTTCAACAAAGATTGAATATATTGATGATTATATATTGATAATTTAATTCTTTAAAAAGCAAAATTGCTTATACAAATCTTTAATGTTAGGAATTTCATGCATTGTAACTCTCGTATAATATATAATTGTATTCTATATTTTATATAATATCCTGTTTATTGTCTTTTTGCTTGTAAATGTTGTGTTCTTTGGTGTTAAATATATATATATTTAAACTGTTCCATAAATTTCTTTGTTTTTTTTCCCCATTGTTTTTATTCTGTTATTCATTCATTATTATTTTTATTTATTACGTCTTTGTGTTTGTTCATTTATTCAGCTTTCTTTCTCTATTATATCTTGTCTGGGCATCTTATAATATTGGAAAGTGGAAAAGTGCTCGGGATTTTCTTGAAATATGAGCTAAGGTTTATTCTTCAAGGATGATACAAAAACATTTCTAAGAAAATGCAACAACAACAGATTTAATATATACACATAATAACATAATATAATAACCTCATTTCAAACCCGCTGTTGATGAAAGTCATTGGCATTTTTCAAGGCGATGACATTTTTAACAGCAAGCACAAATGAAAAGGAAAGCAATTCAGAACATTTCAGAAAACAGGTTTACACACCCACTGAAGTGTATTCATAACATTCAGATTCATAACCACTCCTCTTGTAAGGAACATTAAAGTCAGCAGGAAACACAAGCTCAAGTCTTTTCTTCATTATGTGACCGAGTGGAACGGCTTTCTAGAACAAGAACAGATGTGGGCGGGGCTTGATTGTCCGTGGGGAATTGACTGGATGGTTGTGGTTTGCTATTGGTGGATCTGATGTGATTGACAGGTTGCCCCGCCCTCATGCCAGTAAACACATCACAGAAAAAAAATTGCAAAAATCATTTATAATAAATATAGCAAAATTCCATTAGAAATAAGAGTAATACTTTACAATAAGGTTTATTATCAACTACTATGGAAGCTTGTTTCCGCCAATGAATAAAAAAGAGAAAAAAATAATTGCAACTTTTTATCACATAATTGCGTGTTATGAAATCGAGAATTGCGAGATATAAAGTCAGAATTGTGTGATATAAAGTTCGCAATTCTGAGAAAAAAGACAGAAGTGCGACTTTTCATCTCACAATTCTGACTTTTTTTTCTCACATTTGCGAGTTTACGTCTCGCCATTCTGACTTTATACACATAATTGCCGAATGCCGAGTTTATATTTGAAATTCTGACATCTTTTCTCAGAATTGTGAGATATAAACTCGCAATTGCAAGTTATCAGGCTAATTCTAAGGGAAAAAAAGACTAATTTTTTTCCCTCCTCAGAATAGTTCAAATCTCACAATTCTGACTTTATATCTCGCAATTGCGACTTTATATCACGCAATTATGACTTTATATCACGTAATTCTGACTTTATATCTCGCAATTCTGACTTTACATCTCACATTCTGACTTTACATTCTCGCAATTCTGAGAAATAAAGTCAGAATTGTGAGATAAAAGTCACAATTACCTTTTTTAATTTGTCATTCTATGGCGGAAAAAGCTTCCATAAACGACAGTACATTAATTAGCATGAACTATTAATGATCGCCACTTATAAAGCATTTAGTAATCTGTTACTGTTACTTTGTTACTGTAAATTTCCACCCTATTAAAATCTTGTTAACATTAGTTAATTAGTTAATTAGTGTGAACCAACATGAACAAACAATGAACAGCTGGATTTTTATTAACTAACATTAACCGAGATTAACCAAAACAGTAACACATGTATTGTTCATGGTTAGTTCATGTTAGTTAATACATTAGCTAATGAACCTTATTGTAAAGTGTTACCGAAATCAGAATAGTTGATTTGATTTCATGCTGACTTTAATGCTAGTTTTGGCAGGACAGCTCAAGCACTGAGTAATGCTGTATTAGTACTGAAATATTAAAAATGTGACGCGTTGAGTGTAATCGTAAACGCCTCTGATTGGCCATTGTGAAGCGCTGATCATTGCAGCCAATCACAGACATATCCGATGAGCGCGTGAACACAATGGCCAATCAGAGGCGTTTACGATTCCAACAGCGCTGAAAGCGTCACATTTTTAAAATTTCAGTACCGATTAAATACCGAACAATTTTTAACTGAAAACTGGATGTGCGTCTGGTCAGACAGCTGGCAGTGCAGAGAACAGATGGCTTGTGGGAAATTCTGAGTGTTTGGCACGTACGAGTCTTATAAACACACACACACAGGTGCACTCAGTCCAGCGGCCCCTGAAAGATGAGTCTCGTGACCTTGCCCTCGCGCGCGAGAGGCCTCATGCAGAACGGACACGCGGGGCAAAAGCCGTGCGCCCCATGCGGCAGCATCAGTTTGCTCCAGAAGGCCGCGGTCCGCTCTGAACACACGTGTCCGCAGGGGTTCAAGCGCGTGCGTCGGGGCGCCCCGTCCAGGTAGAAGCCCGAGCTCGCGGCCCAGTTTGAGCGGCACGTACAGACCTCGCGTTCCGGCACAGCGGACACTCTCTCCGCCCGCCCCGGCGGCTCCTGCTCCGCCTCCTCCCGCCTCAGACTCGTCGTCCTCCTCCTCGGTCGAGCCCTCGTTCGGGACCCCGCCGGCGCCCCTCCAGGCGTGGTACCCGTGCACGTGTCCGCAGTGCAGGTAGGCCCAGGGCTGGGCGTCGCGGGCCGGGCCGATGAAGGAGCGATCGGAGCTGGGGAAGGCCAGTGTGCGCAGGCCCACGGGACACTGAGGCCGAGCCGCGTTCAGCTCCCGCCGGAGCTCCTCCAGGTGTTTGAGCGTCGGCGTGCGGGACAGGCCTTCAGCCGAACGCCACAGGAGCGTCGCGCCGCACAGGTCGATCAACGTGCCGTCCGTCAACTCCTGAGACTCGTCTTCAGCCTGAGAGAGCGAATTAGTCAAGTCACCTTCATTTATATAGACTGTTACAGTGATAATAGGAAATAAAAGTAATATTGACAGTTTTGGCTTTACAGCAGCGCTAGAATAAAGTCATTATCCGGCTAAAGTTAGTTTAGATCGAGTTTCACTTCCATTGCAAAGATCATTAGTTATTAACTTAGGGGTGTAACGATACCCTCATGTCACCGATTCGATACATATCACGATACGATATTTTTGTGATACTCTCACGTACATATGGGAATTATTATTATACATATGGGAGTTATTAAAATGCTAAATTTGTTACATTGTGTGTGTAAATGAATAGTCTTAGACTAGCTTTGGTTTAGAGTTGAGTTTTGATACTGACATTTTCTACGGTGTTTGTTGATCATTTGTTTGTGTATGCTGGGAATGTTAAGCACTTTTTATGGTTGTTTTAACATGTGCTCTATAAAGAAATCCAAAGTACAGGACAAATAGAGACACCAGAATGAACAATATTCATAATTCTGAAGCTGAAAATAGAGAATTATTTTAGATGAATATGCTTTTAACTGGTAAAATAAGACAACGGCATTATCAGGCCCTACACATATTCCCTCACTGCATTATTATACATGATATTCAACATTATATTGAAGTTTAATGTAGTACTGACACTAAAACTCTGTAAACTCTTTTTTTTTTCTCACGCACTAATTTAACATAATTTTGGGTGAACTATAGAACTACACAATACATATTGTTGTATTTTTGTATTGCGATATATTGTTACACCCCTAGAACGTATACATAGTTATTTGAACATATTAGTTTTCCTATACTTCATATATTCAGGTGTTCATTATCCTTTGACATGGAGGCATCTGGAGCTGACACATGGGAAAACAGCCACTTCTGTTAATAATAAACAGAATAATCATAAATCTCTCAGATATCAAACGATTAATGAGCCTGTCTAATAGATGGTTCCTCTCAGAGGAGTTCATTGAAGGTCAATCTGCACTGACTCTAGCCGGCCACTAGATGGCGCTCTTCTGTCCTCATGAATCCCCGTGCTCGTCAGACATGATCACTCAGCGAGTCAGTGAACGCACAGCTAGTCCATACAGAGTCATAGTGGAGCAGATCAAAACCACATCCACTGTTTAGAGAGCACACCATATCCAGAGAAACCTCCCAGCGTCACCTCGGGTCTTCTGTCTCACACATCTCAGACACACACACATCTTCACATCTCAGACACACACACACACACACATACGGAGCTGGGGAAGGCGAGTGTGCGCAGGCCCACGGGACACTGAGGCCGAGCCTATCTATCTACCATCTCAGACACACACACACAAATCTCCACATCTCACACACACACACGGCTACGACAAAAATACAGATGAGTTTACACAGGTGCGGTGTCAAGAAATACTGCATTTATACAATTCACAGCCTAAAAAGTATAGTAGAGACAGAACAGACAGACATACAAATATATAGATATACAGACAGACAGACAGATAGAAAGACAGACAGACAGACAGACAGACAGATAGACATACAGACAGACAGATATATAGACAGACAGACAGACAGACAGATAGATGGCGTTTAAGTTGAATTTAGATGAAATAAGAGCCATTATGAGCTGTAAAAACTCTGCTGAACAATATATTTGAGAATCCCGGATCCAGCAACTGAGATGTTCAGAAGTGTTGTTTACCAGCGACTGTCATTTCATGAACGTCTCATTCTCGCACACTGAGCATCCAGAAAGAAAGCTGCATGGCGAGGTTATGGACAGGCCTTCTGACGCCATGGAGACCAGTATTTAACAACACAACAAACATTCCAGTCGGACGGGAGTCATATCACGCATAACACCACACACACACACACAGGACGCGACACAAGCTTTGTGCTCATTTACTCTCTGTGGGCCTTCGCCTGATTGAAAAGATACATAAATATACAAAAAAACTCTGATCCACACTGCAAAACTGAACAACGCTTATGGTGTGTGTGTGTGTGTGAGATTCCAGATAAGGACGGTGGGAATTTTGTTGTCATGGTGACGTTTGAGTAACACAACAAGGAAATCTTACCCTGATGTTTCTCTGTGCATCACCTAAATGTCGCTATGGTGAAGTTTGGAGCTTGTTCGGAGAGTTTCACTCTCAGTTTGGTTGTGAGTCCAATGAGAAGGTCTATGAAATCATGTAAATCTTCATCTCTGAGGAACTCTCACCAGTTTGCCGGGTTTCTGCGCGACCGCGTCTCTCGCAGCGTGAAGACGTTCCCGCACACTCGAGATCTCCCTTCCAGGCGCTCGGCTTGGACTCGCAGGTGAAGCCGTGTCGCGGCCGCATCACCAGCACGCCGTTCGTGGTCAGGCCGTCCATCTGCCCGTCAGCGCACCACCACTTCGCCGCCTTCTCCTGACGACAGAGGGAACACACACTCATTCATCAGTCCTTCAATCACACATTCCTTCCGATTCCCTGATTCATGAATTCATTCAGATTCACTGATTCACTCACTTTATTCACTGATTCATTCCTTCAGTCACTTCATTCACTGATTCATTTATTAGCTGACTTTATTCACTGATTCATTCCTTCGCTCACTTTATTCACTGATTCATTCCTTCGCTCACTTTATTCACTGATTCATTCCTTCGCTCACTTCATTCACTGATTCATTCATTCGCTCACTTTATTCACTGATTCATTCACTCACTTCATTCACTGATTCATTCATTCACTTCATTCACTTCATTCACTGATTCATTCATTCACTCACTTTATTCACTGATTCATTCATTCACTCACTTCATTCACTGATTCATTCACTCACTTCATTCACTGATTCATTCATTCACTTACTTTATTCACTGATTCATTCATTCACTCACTTCATTTACTGATTCATTCACTCACTTCATTTACTGATTCATTCACTCACTTCATTCACTGATTCATTCATTCACT
Organism: Hybognathus amarus; assembly: GCA_030378365.1. Taxonomy (NCBI): domain Eukaryota; kingdom Metazoa; phylum Chordata; class Actinopteri; order Cypriniformes; family Leuciscidae; genus Hybognathus; species Hybognathus amarus. The sequence continues at coordinate 862,753 of JAQIUQ010000899.1, read as the reverse complement.
CACTTTATTCACTGATTCATTTATTCGCTCACTTCATTCACTGATTCATTCCTTCGCTCACTTTATTCACTGATTCATTCCTTCGCTCACTTCATTCACTGATTCATTCATTCACTTCATTCACTGATTCATTCCTTCGCTCACTTCATTCACTGATTCATTCATTCACTTCATTCACTGATTCATTCATTCACTTCATTCACTGATTCATTCATTCACTCACTTCATTCAACGATTCATTCATTTATTCACTCATATCGACTACTGTTCAGAAGTTTTGGGTCAGTAAAAACATAAATTAAAATAAACTAACACTTTTTCATCAAGAATGCATTAAATTGATCAAAAGTGACAGTAAATTTATATATAATAATATCTGTCTTCTTTTGAACTTTCTATTCATCAAAGAATCCTGAAAAATTAAATGTATCACAGTCTTACCAAAAATATGAAGGGAAACATATCAAGAATAATCAGAAATGCATCAAAACACTGAAAACTGTGATGCTGAAAATCCAGCTTTGATCACAGAAATAAATGATATTTTACAATATATTCACGTATTTTAAATTATAATAATACTGTTTTTTTGGATAAAATAAATGCAGCCTTGGTGAGCAGAAGAGATTTCTTTCAAAAACCTTTATTAAATCGTACCGACCCAAACTTACTGAACGGCAGTGTCCGATTCTTCTCTTCATGACTTTGTTCACTCACTCACTCGTTCATTTCCAGTGAACACATGATGGATGTGTGTGTAGAGAGGAGAGTGTGTTTGGCTCACCCCCAGGAAGATGCTTTTGGCCGAGTCAAACCGCGGCGTAGATGCGCGCGGTGTAGGGCGGCTCTCGCTGACACATCGATCCGGCACGCGACCGCGAGATGGTGCTCTGGGACGACAGCGTGTCGCCGTACCGTGGCAACCGGGCACATTGTCCAACACCACGAAATCAATGGGGCTTCCAGTGGACCGGCCGATCTGCAAAAGAGAAATCAGCAAAATCAACATGTAACCAAACTCAAGGTTATGTTGGCTAGAAGTGGGTTCCTCATAGCCGGACTATATCGGCTCTATAGTTAACCCTGACGGTGAAAGGACAGTTGTTGCATTCTGGGTAATGGCACAAATCCAGCAACAAAGAAGCGCACCTGAAACATGTCCGTGTTGCTGTCGTGTGTGTACTCCACCACCACCGTCTGCGCTCGGGACAGCGTGTACGAGACACTGTGCTGGTCTTTCTTGCTGATGGCCTGCGGAAACACGAGACCCTCGTCATGAGCAGGCAGGAGTAGCCGATCACAGAGAAACGGGAGGATAAGATGAATCTGCTGCATGAGTTAACATGCCTTAGACCGTGAGGAATGATAAGGCTCACATTTACACACTCGGCTCTAATGTGACACATGAATGAGCCATAAACGTTTAAAGTCGGTGCTGGTGTAAGCGTGTACCTTGGCGGTCTGCGGACTGCATGTGCTGTGGACGGTGCTGGGCTTCACTCCATTGGCTTTAGGTCTCTTTAACAAGAGCGAAGCGGCTTCTCCTTCTGCCCCGGTCTCCGTTCGGCAGAGAGCCGTTGTAGCTGTGAGGTTAACACAATTTGATTCATTCATTCACTGATTCATAAAATCACTCACTTCAATTACTGATTCATTCATTCATTCGCTGACTTCATTCACCGATTCATTCATTCGCTCACTTCATTCACTGGTTCATTCATTCGCTCACTTCATTCACTGGTTCATTCATTCGCTCACTTCATTCACTGGTTCATTCATTCGCTCACTTCATTCATTCGCTCACTTCATTCATTCGCTCACTTCATTCACTGATTCATTCATTTATTCACTGATTCATTCATTCACTCACTTCATTCACTGATTCATTCATTCGCTCACTTCATTCACTGATTCATTCATTTATTCACTGATTCATTCATTCACTCACTTCATTCACTGATTCATTCATTCGCTCACTTCATTCACTGGTTCATTCATTCGCTCACTTCATTCAGATCGCTCACTTCATTCACTGATTCATTCATTTATTCACTGATTCATTCATTCACTCACTTCATTCACTGATTCATTCATTCGTTCACTTCATTCACTGATTCATTCATTCACTCACTTAATTCACTGATTCATTAATTCGCTCACTTCATTCACGGATTCATTCATTCACTGATTCATTAATTCATTCAGTCATTCACCGATTCATTCATTCATTCATTCACTCACTGATTCGTTCATTTATTCACCCACTCAAATGTTTGGGGTCAGTATTTTTTTTGGATACCGGCAAAACTAATACTTTTCTCATCAAGGATGCATTTAATTGATGAAAAGTGACAGTAAAGACATTTATAACGTTACAAAAGATTCTGTTTCCAACTTTCCAATAAATGCTGTTCTTATGAATCAAGGAATCCTCAAAAATAAAATGTAGCATGATTTCTTTAAAAATGTAAATTGAAATATCAACATTGATCAACACAGAAACATTTCTTGAGCATCAAATCCTCATAACAGAGTGATTTCTGAAAGACTGGAGTAATGATGCTGAACATTCAGCTTTGATCACAGGAATAAGTTACAGAAAGAAGTTGTAGCTGTGCAGAAAACACAAGTGTTGGTGCACAATCTCGCATTAGTAAGACTTGCTTAAGCATCAGTGCAAACCTTACCCTGAGGATGACGAGCTCTCCGTATTTGACGGGTTTAGACGAGCTCAGCGGCTCTTGCTCGGGGGACAACATCGCTCTCTCTTCTGCTCAAACACTTCCTCTCAAATGTGTTCTGCCTTTCGTGATACGTCCTTCCTTCAGAGGTCCACCATCACAGCCTCACCAGAAGACCTCTGCAAACACATGAAAACACAGGTTGTGTTATTAATCTGTGCCCTGACGAATAAGCAGCAGATGCCTGAGTTTGGTCACTGTTTACTTCGTTCTCCTGATACACACATTTTAGAGTAGCACAACATCTAAAGCATTGAATGTTAGTGATGCAAGTCTTATTTGCACCTGTAGGGAGGCGCCACTAAGACAATAGTGCAACAAACTGAGCAAAACAAAAAAATTTTTTTTTAAATTTATCGAAAGAGAATGTAAACAAAAAAGTCCAATAACAACAAAGTAAAAGCAAAGAGGTCTTCAAAATATGAAGCAGGAGATCCTCCACGAAGATCTGTGAGATGGTTTCACTTCCTCTCAGCGCGGGCTGGCATCAGTGTTGTTTTGCTCCGTCAGGGTCAGAGCGGCTCACAAGAGTCAGTCATGTTGACACGCGATGAAAACCACAAACATAAAAATAGCAGGAGACAGACATCGCCTTTCTGACATAAAAACATCAACTCTTACAGGCACAAATTACTGTGCGGATAAAAACACGCACACACACACAAGCACAAATCAACGAACAAACACCAGGGTTAACATAACTGTATTAACCAGCCATACATGTTTAAACCAACATACACACACACAAATCAACAATCAAGCACAAGTGCAATGCAACAAACAAAACAAAACAAAAATAAATGTGTGAGGCAACAAACACACATCTGCACAACTCAACAAAGTGCAAAGCAAGAAATTAAACAACTAAAAAATGTAAAATGTAAAGAAAACTAACCAGCAAACACAAAACATAAAAAACATACATACAAAAACATAAATAAAAATGTAACAAAGCACAAATTAACCAAATGATAAGTGAACATAAAAAAGTAAAGCACCAAACATACACATCAACCAACAGAAGAAACACACTAACAGCATAACTAACTTCATAACTAACAGCATAACTAACAGCATAACTAACTTCATAACTAACAGCATAACTAACATCATAACTAACAGCATAACTAACAGCATAACTAACTTCATAACTAACAGCATAACTAACAGCATAACTAACAGCATAACTAACAGCATAACTAACTTCATAACTAACAGCATAACTAACAGCATAACTAACAGCATAACTAACTTCATAACTAACAGCATAAATAACAGAATAACTAACATAACTAACAGCATAACTAACAGCATAACTAACAGCATAACTAACAGCATAACTAACAGCATAACTAACATAACTAACAGCATAACTAACAGCATAACTAACAGCATAACTAACAGCATAACTAACTTCATAACTAACTTCATAACTAACAGCATAACTAACAGCATAACTAACTTCATAACTAACAGCATAACTAACAGCATAACTAACTTCATAACTAACAGCATAACTAACAGCATAACTAACTTCATAACTAACAACATAACTAACAGCATAACTAACAGCATAACTAACAGCATAACTAACTTCATAACTAACTTCATAACTAACTTCATAACTAACTTCATAACTAACAGCATAACTAACTTCATAACTAACAGCATAACTAACTTCATAACTAACAGCATAACTAACTTCATAACTAACTTCATAACTAACAGCTTAACTAACAGCATAACTAACTTCATAACTAACTTCATAACTAACAGCATAACTAACTTCATAACTTAACTTCATAACTAACAGCATAACTAACTTCATAACTAACTTCATAACTAACAGCATAACTAACAGCATAACTAACTTCATAACTAACAGCATAACTAACAGCATAACTAACTTCATAACTAACTTCATAACTAACAGCATAACTAACAGCATAACTAACTTCATAACTAACTTCATAACTAACAGCATAACTAACAGCATAACTAACAGCATAACTAACATAACTAACAGCATAACTAACTTCATAACTAACAGCATAACTAACAGCATAACTAACTTCATAACTAACTTCATAACTAACTTCATAACTAACAGCATAACTAACTTCATAACTAACAGCATAACTAACTTCATAACTAACAGCATAACTAACTTCATAACTAACTTCATAACTAACAGCATAACTAACAGCATAACTAACTTCATAACTAACAGCATAACTAACAGCATAACTAACTTCATAACTAACAGCTTAACTAACAGCATAACTAACTTCATAACTAACTTCATAACTAACAGCATAACTAACAGCATAACTAACTTCATAACTAACTTCATAACTAACAGCATAACTAACAGCATAACTAACTTCATAACTAACTTCATAACTAACAGCATAACTAACAGCATAACTAACTTCATAACTAACTTCATAACTAACAGCATAACTAACCCACATGTGCGAGTGCAGAGCTCCTGGCAGGACTAGAGGTGAGGAGCAGAGACTCCAACACACTGATATCCGATCCTGCACTTCAGCGACTGACAGACACACTCCGACGTCGTGTGAATAAACTCCTCACCTCATCCTCGCCTCTATTCTCACACACACTTACTCACTCACACACACACACATCACTCAACTTCATGCACACACACACACATACACACACTCCCTCTCTCTCACACACACACACACACACACACACACTGCCTTTAGCTCACCGTATGTCTTAAGAAATATATCTGGCTTTGTGTGTGTGCATGTGTGTGTGTGTGTATCTGTGCATGAATTTGTATGAGTGTGTTTGTGATTGTGTGTGTGCGTGCATGTGTGTGTGTGTGTGAAAGAGTGTGACGTGAGTGTGTCCCTGTATCCATGCCAGACATTTGCTCAGATACAGGAGAAATTTGCACTCTTGCCAGCCGGTTACAACACCGCACAGTATTTCCATGGCAACACAGTACACACACTCCTGATGTAGGGCACACACTGACACACACCTCTCTGGGCACATGCTTTTTGAAGTATGCATGTTTGCTAATGAGGAACTGTGATTTATGACCCATTTCTGAGCATCCAAACACACACACACACATGTACAAGTTTAGCTGAGACTGGTCCTGTGTAGCGTTTGGGTCAAGGATAAAGATAGCTAGGCAGTTGCTAAGGCGGGTTGCTAGGGGGTGTAATGTTATGATCACTTACAAAAACAATAACAATAAATGATAGAGCCCCGCCTCCACTCACTCACTCAGCTTGACGATCACACGTTGATCTGATTGTTTACAAGGTCATTTGTGACAGTCAGCGATTTCACAGCGTGTTTTGGTTCACTGCAGTCTTAAAGAGAAAATACTCAGCAATGCTGTCCGCTTATGAATTTACACATATTAAAAACACCACATAGACAAATAAACAACATTAAAAGTGTGCAGTCTCAGAAAAATGGCACAAAATGTACCATTTATGTACTAAAATATACCGTTGAGTTGCTAATCTGCCCTCCTCGGGTGCTAAGGTGATCTTTTGAAACAGCTTTTGTGTATTTTGCTGAGACTTTGTGTTTTTGTCAATCACACTTTAAAATAGGCTTTTACTTTATCTCTCTCTCTATCTGTGAGCAATAGCTACATGTATTAGTCTGCATGAAAAGAGAATTTATGATAGTCTTTTCTTCACTATTGTGACGTGTATCAGAGTGAAACTGCTTCACAAACAAGAACAGATGTGGCGGGGCTTGATTTTGTGGTGAATTGATTGGATGGTTGTGGTTTGTAAAGATTACCGAGGAAGGTGAATTTGAAATATATGTATATGCACAGATGAATGATTTAAATAGATACAGCTATATTCCGTTTTAAATAGAATTGTACATTTTGATTGCATTGTGACTTTAAGAAGTTAATTTTGCTTAACCGTGAACAGTGTGAGGGAAATAATTATGGCCATAGGCGTAAAACAAAGGTTTAAAGCTCTAATAGCTCTGAAGATCAGTGTGTGAGAGGGAAGGTGTGTATGTCGACACAGAGCTTCATTCACTCTGGATACACACACCCATCCCGACACACGAGTCAAACGCTGACTTCACCGTCACACAACAGAGGGTCTTTATGACACACGACCTCCACGCTGATGCCGACACACACTCGACACTGCTTTACACAGCCTGATTCACTTCAGGCGACACACAGTGTGTATGAGCGAGTGTGTGAGTGTTTTAGCAGTGCAACGCTCTGTTTTGATAATGACCTCAAACTTATAGGCCTTCATGTACAATGCAAAGTTAAAGTTGTGTTAAGGATCTAATGCAAATATCAGTAGAAGAAAAGCTTCTTTATAGAACGTAAAGTCTTCATTTATACCTTTAATGGGTCATTTTATGGACTTAGTTTTAATTAAAATAGGGGTTATTAAAATGTAAAATAGAAACATGATTAAAATAAGGCTTGTGTGCTTAAGTTGAATTTGTTTGTGTATGTTTTTAGTATTATCATTATATAGCATGTTTTAATCAATGTATTATAGGTTATTGAATGCTTTAGTGAACGGTTCTGTTTTATGAATGTATAGAGATTAATGTTGTCTGTGTGAGAATTGAATTTGGTTGCTTCTATTGTAACAAATCTAATTTCCTGAGAAGGATTAATAAAGTCTATCTATCTATCTATCGAGTTATTTCATTAAGTAAAATTATGTAATGTACTTGATCAGAAATAACTTATTAAACAGTATTTCTGGCATAAATGGTTCTTTAGAATTGAGTGTAGAACCCTAAGGTTCTAAATAGAACCCCACTGATCCGTTTTAACAGGTTCTAAACTCATACGTCATTTTTCTCGTCCAATCTGCTCTTAGTTACACAACACCGTTTTATCAGTGTTGTACAATAGAGAAAGCATCATAACACACACTTTTAGAAGGTTTGACGTTTGCCCTGCTCTTTCCACACACTCATTGCAGTGCATTAATGAGTTAAAGTGTGTGTGTGTGTGT
>JAQIUQ010000899.1:387500-850000 GCA_030378365.1 Hybognathus amarus | reverse complement strand
TCATGTTTATTCAGATGAACAGCTTATCAATCATGAGTAAAAAATCACATCAGCCAAACTACGACTCAAAGCATACAGTGAGAATACTCTGAAACCCTTCGCTGCATCTCCTCGGCCCTTCTCTAAAATACTTTGCGTTCACAGTTCAAGTGCAGGCTGCAATTACCAGTCCACACACGGGTTAACTGCACAGTATTTATTTTCTCATCATCTCACTTATATTTTATGACAGAGTGGAGTCTAAATCACGACAGATGAAATGTTTCTGACACATATCAAACATGGTGCAGTGATTGCTGTTGCACAATGAGGGTTACACTTAAATATGTGAACTATTTGTCTTCATCAGATGTTTCTCCTCAACTTCCTAATGAGAAACAAATGTAGAAACAAATTATATTAGTCTAAAATGATTAATTAGACAGCAAATTTCATTTAATTTGGGCGTCGAAGAATCTTAATTTAATACGTTTGTACTTCAAGGCGTTATGGTATCAGTACAAAAACCAAACATAGAAATAAACAAACAAAACAGCTCTACTTGTTACTTAAGTTTAGTGCTGCTATAGTTTTCATACATTCAGCATTTTTTTCTTTGTAAATTAACGTCTCCAAGGCATTTTGTCATCGAATTTTCAAAGTAAAGCATGATTTTACAATCAAATATTTTATATATTTTAAGTCACGTGCTTTAATGAGGTGCAAAAATAACTTCCAAACACATTTCCCTTCTGAGTCCTAAGTTAAGTAGGATAAACGAACGACTGAAGTCTTAATTAGAGATGATTACAAGTCTTTTTATTTCTTTATTTTTGTCCAACGAACTTTAGTAGTATACACTATGAATTAACATCCTAAGACATCTAAAAAACAAACACAATAAAATAAAAAACAAACAAACACGCCAGTGTGCAAATTGATTGAGCTGATTACAAGGCGCGCGCTCGGATTATCGTGCTGCCTACGTCACAAGGCAAAACCTGCAGGTCGCGCGCTGATTGGACGCACGCGTCTCTCTGAGAGCTTCCTCCGCTGGAAACAACACACACGAAGCGACTCGATCCGTGCCCTGATCCTCGAACCGAACCGAGCCCGAGCCCATGGTGGATCTGCGTAGAAGATGGCCGAGTTGAGCGCAGTCCGACAGGAACTTGTGAGTATTTTCATTCGCGACGTGTTTTTTCCCTGCGTCACACACGGAAACAAGTGGTCAGCAGTGTGAACTAGACTAGAGAATCCGCTCGTGTTGATGTTTTAGCAATAATTAAAACTAATGGTGTTCTTCCAAACCCGTATGAACTTAGTTCTGAGAAACACACACGGAGGTCTTTAGCAGGGTGTTGTTGTCGCTTCTCTTACAGTGGAAGTGAATGGGGACTGGAGCTTTCAAGAACAAATATGATGGAAAAAAGTAGTGCATACGACTCTACTAACTAACACTATTATCTACAGCTTTGGTGCTAGAACACAAGTTTGTTTTTAGTTATGTCAATAATGGTTTTGATTCTTGAATGACTTGATATTTGCATTTTCATGGTGATTTTTGTCCTTTGGGGGTTTGACAGATCCAGTCCCCATTCACTTTCATTGTATAGAGAAAAACAGCATTGATATTGTGCATTTGTGTTCTCTGCAACATTACCTTTTAGGTAACGTTAAAGGTTCACACATGAATCTTTACTTAAGTTTCCACCTGTTCAGCTCTTTGTCCATATGTGTAATTTGCATGTTTTTTGCACAAACGGCTTCCTCTTTACTTCCTGGTTGTGCTTTATCCACAGAGAAACAGAAATCTGAGCAGTTCTTTCGGGAGTCTCGATGTACGTCACCGCAAAAAGATGAGCAACAAAAACTGGTAATGACTCATAAAACATCGTTTTGTTTGTGTTTGCATGTTGTTTTGTCTCACGACCCTGTCCTGTGTGTGATAGGCCGTGCCGTTCTGCGGTGGCATCCGGGGCGGACTGCGACCGGGAAGAAAATCACCATCATGGGCGTCGTGAGCGCTGATCCAGACAGGTAGCTCATGTCAGAGACACACACTTGCACCGTGTACACATGCTGTTTCATGTTATCTGTCTAACTCAAGTGATCAAAGTCTGTTTCCAGCGTATGTAGGAATGAGGTTGGACAGAAAACATTCTGATAAAATCACGACGTCTAGACGTTTGCATTTTCTCGAGTGCGTGACCTTGTTTTGTTTGCTTCACTGTCTAATTTAAACTCTTCTCTCTCTCTCTCGACAGTTTCGACATCAGCCTGACGTGCGGGTGTGAAGACGTGGCTCTGGATATGTGTGTACGATTCGAAGATCGGGAGATTTTGCGAAACGCCTGTGTCTCTGATAGCTGGGGTGAGGAGGAGAGGTCAATGCCGTATTTCCCTTCATCGCAGAGCAGCCTTTCAGGGTCAGTATCACAATCACTATCATCTGAATTTTACAGAAAAAAACTGCACAAAACAAAAAAAGCAGAGAACCACTGTGTTGTTGAGTCACAAGTCCTGCATTACTACTTTTCTGAGTCTGTGTTTTGTTTGTCGGAATGTTTATTCAGGTCGGAGATCATCTGCGAGCACCCGCGCTTCCTTGTGCTCGTGGACGGCCATCAGCTGTTTGACTTCTACCATCGCGTGACGCCGCTGACGTCCATCGACACCATACAGATCAGCGGCAGTGTGACCATCACCAAGCTGAACTGAAGTGAAAGCACAGGGAAGACTGTCTGTGATACTGAAGGATGCTCCAGAGTCTGTAGAGCTGATGAATTGAACTTCAAACCTCTTTTTGAGCTGTGAGGAGGCTTTTCATGAGCATCATAATTATTATGCCAAGTCAACAAACGGCATTCACAAACCATTTTCTCTGGTAAATAATTGGTAACACTTTTCAATAGTACAATAATGATAATTCATAGAAGTATATTTAATTGTTAGTTTAGCTAACATGAGCCTGAAGTGTGTTTTTCACATCAGGATTGTGAAAAGTGGCCGTTTTATACCAGAAAAACTGTGCTGCTGGTGAACACTATTAAAGGTGCAGTAATCGATTTTAGAGAAACATTGCTGATACTTGAAATAGAAATTTGAAGCGAAGCAAAATAATTCTTCGCGAAGATGACAAACAACAAGGACAAAAAAATGAACATTAAGTACACAAGAGAATATACAAGCAAGAGTGGGCGAGTGGACACGGCCCCTACTGCTGATTGGCTCACTCTCCATCAGGAGTGGACACGCACCCACTGCTGATTGGCTCTCTCCATCAAAAGTGGACACGCCCCCACTGCTGATTGGCTCTCTCTCTCTTCCATCACGTAGTGGACACGCCCCCTACTGCTGATTGGCTTACTCTCTATCACGAGTAGACACATCCCCAAAGCTGATTGGCTCACTCTCTATCAGGAGTGGACACGCACCCACTGCTGATTGGCTCTCTCCATCAAAAGTAGACACGCCCCCTCTGCTGATTGGCTCTCTCTCCGCCATCACGAGTGGACACACCCCCTACTGCTGATTGGCTTACTCTCTATCACGAGTAGACACACCCCCACTGCTGATTGGCTCTCTCTCCTCCATCACGAGTGGACACGCCCCCACTGCTGATTGGCTCACTCTCGTCCCCCTCCATGAGTGGACACGCCCCCTACTGCTGTTTGGCTTACTCTCTATCACGAGTAAGCACGCCCTACTGCTGATTGGCTCTCTCTCCTCCATCACGGGTGGACACGCCCCCTACTGCTGATTGGCTCACTTCGTCCCCTCCATGAGTGGACACGCCCCCTACTGCTGATTGGCTCACTCTCTCCTCCTCCATGAGTGGACACGCCCCCTACTGCTGATTGGCTCACTCTCTCATGCCCATTATAAGTGGACACACCCCCTAATGCTGATTGGCTACTGGTGTATCGTGCTGCTCGGTTCAATCCATTTTCAACAGCATTTCTCAGAAATCACTTACTGCACCTTTAAATGTCCTTAGTAGAGGCTTTTCAGAGGAAGAGCAAACAATCAAGATTATGTATACAAAATATTAAAAATACCAATAAGTCAAGCACAATAAGAGCAAGAGTATGAATTCAGAAAGTAAAAAGAATTCAGAAAGTAAAAGGAGTTCTGGTTTTATGTTGGCTTTACAGCGTTAAAATAGAGATGCCATAATTCTCATATTAGCACACTTTAAAATGAATGAATGAATGAATGAGTCGAAGATGTTGATGCACAACTAACAAGGTTCATTGGAGAACCTGTTATGAAAAGCTATAAATGAACGTACTGCCTAAATTTAACAGTGTCGCTCTCCAGCTAATGTTCTCAGGTGTGAAACCTAAAGAGATTATTTATTTATTTCCTGAATACGTGTTTATAGACTAAACGGGCTGATTTGAGAGTTTTGTATGTTTTACAGTAATAGTGATCATTCCATTGTTGTTCCGTTGACAAGCACTGCATTTTATGTTTAGTTAAAGAGACGCGAACAACGCAATGACGTGAAGTTCATTCGGGTGCTTTCGTTACTTGAGACTGGAAGAATAAATCCAGGGAGAAATCATTGCATTCCAGTGCTGTTGAATGGCTGTTATGTATTTATGGCCACTGAGCACACGGTTATACAAATAAAAGTCTTCTAATGAATGATATTGTGTTGTGAGTGATGTTTGTAGCAAGGACACTATTGATCAGTACTGTAGATCATTTGAATAAACCAAAAGCGTGTAGAGTGAAAGTTTAGCTATACTGAGGTACAGGAAGAGATTTAAAACGTGACTGGAGTATCACAGTCCTATTACACAAACATTTCTCTTCCTGTCTGGATAGTTTTAATGTAGATGTTTACAGCTCGTGGAAACATGAGACTTGTGTCGTCTTCCTGCATATTGTGCTGTTAACTCTTGGCTTCGGTTTTCCTGATGCCGTTCTTATCTCTATTCTGCTTCCTGATGATTCTATTATAGTAGAGTTGTCTTTTTAATTGTTTTCCTTTCAGTAGATAGAAATGTGCTTATTTATTTAATTTATTTATATGAAATTATATGTTTAGAATTGTATTATTGTATTGCATTATTATTATATTTCATAATTAGGTCCATGAACATATTTAATAATAAGTTATAGCCTAAATAAGTTAATAGTAATAAGTTTAACTTAAATAGCGCCTTTCCCAAGCTCATAGAGAAAAACGAATCATGCAGAGTGTAAAATAAATTATAAAAAAGTAGTAGTAGTAAGTAATAATATTAATACAATAACTTTGAATAAATAATAAAATAATAGTAATATTATTTTTATTTATTAATTTAATATTAGTAATAGTACATTACAATAAATATTAATTATTTTATTAAAATAAAATTTGATTTTAGTCAATATTTTAGATTAGATAAAAAAAACAGTAGAAAAAACGTGATGGTTCTTTACAGTATAAATTTGGTTTTAGGCAAAACAGTGTATTTCCTAAAATAAATAAATAACAAAAATACTTCAATTAAATAATAGAAAAGTTAATGTAACTAAATAGAAACTAAATATTTAATAAATAAATACAAATAAATAGATTTAAATAAATATTAAAAAAGATTAAAATAAGTCAAATGTACTAAAATATGTTAAATAAATAAATACAAACGAATAAGAATAAAAAAGTAAAAAATAGCTTACATTAAACAAATAAATAATACATATTACAGTGAATAATATATAGAAACTATTATTTCAATGATATTTAACACATAACATTAATTTGTCACAGTATAAATTTGGTCTATAAATAGAAATATATTGCTGAGTTTTACATGTTATTAATTCAGTGCTGAGTTTAGTTGAAATCTCCCAAACCAGCTTCATCCAATCAACATGAAGTCCAGAAGTGCCACACCATAGCCACTGGTGCATGCTGGGTAATCCTCGGGAAAAGAGCAGGATACACTCTCACACATACACACACAGACTGACAGAGAGAGCTCGATCCAGTTGTGTGTGTATGTAAGAGCTACAGATGCTCGTCGTGAGGATGGACGCATCACTCCGGACTCCTGAGGTAAGAAGATGACTGACAGCTGCGCGAGAGCTAGCCGTTAGCATCCAGGCTAATGCTAGTGTTAGCCTGCTAGCATCGCCCTTGTTAATCAATGGGTTCTGATGCTACATTGAGTTTGCATGCTAACTGATTAAGTTTGCGCTTCTAAATCACCTAGACAACAATAACAGGACTGTTATGGCGACTTTTTTCATTGTTTACAAAGAAGCAGCTTGTTTTGACAGCGAGAAACAACTCCGTTTACGCTGTCAGGTGTAATTTCACTGCTGTGATCAGGCTAACGGCTAACTGCTAGCCGGAATGTAAACATAACCAAAACGATTCGATTCTGTTTGAAAGACTAAATGTCAGTTTAATTCGGATTTAATTCGTAAATAAGCCATCCATATGGCTTATTTACGTTTGTTATTATGGTAAGTTGTATCATTTTATGTCATGTAGGCCTGCTGTTTCTTGACAGCTGTGATATTAAAATCAGCTAAATTATATGGAATAACTGATTTAATAACTGTACTCTTAAAGTGTTTCTTACGTACTTTGAAAATTGTCATATAACAGCAAAATGTAATCAAACGTTGCTTTTGTACCTCAGACGAGTTAAAGGAACTGCAATACAGTCATCATATGAGTAATATGAATGTTGAGTTATGATTATAGATATTTATAGATGCAATGCCCTTTAAATGGATTTATCCTTATAGGAAAATAGTTTTTTTTTGTCAATCTGATCAAATGAATGATAATGTCCTTCATCGCATGTTTCAATTCACAATATTAAAACAGAAGAGTAAATGATTCAATTGGATACCTGATGGTACTTTTTGTGTGTTTTTGTGCTAGAATAGAGAAACCTTTATATGGCATTTGGGTCGCTGAAAGAAGTGGTTTGGCAAAGATCATGTCATTGTTCGAGCCGTCTTTCAGCAAACAACACGTTCCCACTACAATAGAGCGTTTAAAAGCCCTGCTTTATTTTGCTAGTGCTTTGTAAATAATTGCATTCAGTGACTGAATTCTTTTGGTTAGTTTATTCACGACTCTCTGAATTGATCCGGTTTCCCTGTTGCTCCACTACTGTCTCCTAGTATTAGCACTTAATCAGTGTCTAATTTGAAGACAAACTGTCTAGTTTTACTCTGGTGGATTTGATTTGAGTTAGACAACAAGATCTGGTGTCTGTAAAGCACTTTTCTGGCGAGCGCTGCCATCAGGAAGCGATTGTTCAGTGGGATTGCAGTGGTTATCAGTGCTTTGAATAGACATAATTAACACTAGTCTTATTTATATCAAGATTAAGAAGATTTATTGATGGCTGTCTCAAAAGCTCTGCATTAAAGCACATTAAAGCAAGGTATTATTCACTCACTAGAATGTAATATTGTGTTAAAATCACACTTTTTGAAGCGCAGTAGTGAAGTGTTTCTTGTCTTCGCAGACGCAGTGTATTAGATGCAGGACGGGGCTGATGTAGAAAGCGAGGCTTGTGTTAGTTCAGGAGGAGTGTGTGCAGAAACTCCTGCTGTTTTAAACATGCAGCGTTGCAGAAGGCGTCGACTTACTTTCTGTGTCAGAAATCATTTCCAAATTACGTGTAATTACAGTTTTAGACTAATCCTGTGGGCATCTTGACACTTTGATGATATTAATAGCTTTCCAAAGGGCTGCACAATTTTGGGGCAAAAAAATAAATTTTTTTCATTTTTTTGTGGTTATATATCAATATGACTATAAAATAACAATATATTTTTTTACTATCATTACTGTTACCACTAAATAGAAATAGTAAACAAAAAAGAACTATTACTGATATTATATATCACTGTAAAAATAAAAATAAATAAGTAAGAAATTTTTTACAATAGTTATATTTTACTTTACAACTGAAAAAGTACAATACTAGCATTTATTTCTGTCTTCATTTATTCATATTAAAATGTTTAAAATAAATCAAGCTTTTATTTTGGTGGAAAAAAACTTAAAGCGTCTCTTTGTTGACGAGTATTTGCCAAGAAAACTCTCTCAAACAATCACACATCTGGATCTAGTTGTTGCCAAAATCTTGCCTTGTGTCTCATTGGAAAATACTGGTCTGTAAGATTACAATTTGTACTTGTTTTGCCACAGTCCTATTCATGATGCTAATCTAGCGTACATTGCTTTGCTAATCTGCTGCAGGCGTGAGCTCTTGGCCGTGTGTTTCTGCTCAGGTCCCCATGGAGCCTGACGTGATACGCATGTACTCCTCCTCCCCACCCCCGATGGAGGACGGCGTCCAGGACGAGGACGATGAATTCAGTGACTTCACCGGCGTCCTCGAACAGCACCAGCTTCTCGGAGTTCGAAACGCCCACCTCGTTCAACCAGAATCGGGCTTTAAACGCCACCTCGCCGCCGGAGCTACTGAGCAACGGGAGAATCGTGGGACTGTCGTCTCAAACCGCAAAAGCTAATGGTGTAGCGCCTAGCCAGACTGGCACGCCCAATGGCAGAACGGTTAGTGTGGAGGAACTTAAAAAGTTGACCGAGCATCAAGCTCACATCACGTCCCTGGAGTCTGCAACCGGATCTCGGACTGATAGCGTTGACTGCAACGGCACCGCTGAAGTGCTAACGAACGGATTTGCAACGTTAGATCAAGGAGAAAGCCCACCTACGCCACACAAAAACAATGAAAGTCCAGATGATTTTGCAGATTCCGCTGCTTTTTCAAATGCTGAACACAACCAGCCTTCAAACACAGACTGGGAACATTCAAATCAACCGGCGCAGAATGACATTAGCGACGGTGTTGTTTGAAGCGCGAAGAGCTAGTAAAGCGGACGACAGCAGGGATTCGAGAAACACAGGGTTTGGAGTACCTTTGGAAAACTCGGAAGGTCTCAGCAACGGGAGCTTGAGTTTCCACGAAGGGTCGGATTTAGATCGAAAGGATCTAGGAGTTGATGCTACTGAAGCTGTTAGCACAGCGCAACCACTAGCCGTTAACGGTGTAGCCGATGATGGCTGCTTTTCGCCCGACTCTGAGGAGCGATGTAGTGCTGAACAATCAGATGAGAAAGGCTCAGAGAACGAAGAAACGGAGACGGAAACAGAGACTTCCTTCGGTCGGCCGCTATCGACAGACGCGCTCCGAGGAATTCGCGCGAGCTTTAGCACGACGGGATCCGATACCTTCGCCTGCGCTTCAGGAGGACACTGCCACTCCGGCCGATCACAGCCAACTCGCCGAGGACGACGACGATGAGGATTTCGGAGATTTCGGGGACTTTGGCGACGCTCAGCTCATTTAACGCGACTGGATTTGCTGATTTTGACCAGCAGGGGGCCACAACACTAGTCACGTCAGGCCGAAAAAGTGCCCACAATGGATGGTGAAGAAGATGAATTTGGCGATTTTGACACATCAAAAGAACTTTGTAAAACGGATTTGGCAGACGAGGAAGCAACTGCGTTTCCTGGAAGTGACAGTTTTGCGGATTTCAGCTCCGCGCCGGTGGAAAATGCCACTGATAACGGAGGATGGCAGGCTTTCTCGGAGCCGGATCAGAGCCAGAATGGAGAGGAATCGTGGGCAACGTTCGGGCAGGAACAGGATTCGGTGTGTTCTGAAAAAACTGGAGACGAATGGCAAGGGGCCAGACATGTACGCCGCCCTCTCAGTGTTGCGGAGGAGCGCAAAAGTTGTGCAACGGTAGGTCTGATTATATAAAATATTGGTTGGCTGATTTATATTTCCTGTTTTTCATCCTGTTCCTCAAATTGTTGTCCAAAACGGTGAAAGGGGAAGTGATACCAGATTCAGGAATGTACCTGAACCGGATGGTTTACTCTTTCTGCATGACTTATTAAGCATTAATCTCTTTCATTAATTTCACTGTACAAGTTAGTCATTAAGTCCAAACTAAATGCATGTTAAAAACAGGAAAAACAAGGTCTCTGTTAAAGCCGTTGTTTTCTGATGTGTTTTCCACGAAGACTGCGCTGTTCAGCCGCTTGGAGAAGATTTTCCAGGCCAGTTTCGAGCTGGTTGCCGCTCCTCGGGTGGAGGAGGACGTGTCCCCGCTCAACAGCTTCCTCAAACCCCCTGACGCGTCAGCACAGGAGCACAGCGATGGGTGAGCAGCCACGAGTGTGTTAGCTGAGGGCCGAACGCTGTAATGAAGTCCTCATTGTTGAGCTGTGGTGTGTGTCTCCTCCTGTGGGTTTTGCAGGGCGTTGCGGGACGTGTGGCAGCAGCTTCAGGATGTTAACAACGCTTACGGTCTCCGGTACCAGTGGGGCGGCTCTCACACCAATAAAGTCCTGCTCTGCTCTCTCGGCATTCAACACCAGAAATATCAGTGAGTCGCATCGGGAAAATGTTTTTTTTTTTGTCTTTAAATATTAGCAAAATATGAATTATATTCGAATTCTTTAGTCAATACTTGATGTTAGTGGACAAAAGTACTATTGTCTCCTTTGCCCACAAGAAGGCGCAAGCGAGCGCAATAAGCAAATATAAACTAAATCAAAACTGAAACTGGCGGTTAAGGTAAGGGGCGGGACATTTCACAAACACATTCAACCAATCACAACACACTATATGGGGAAAAAAATGTGTTTTGAACATTGAAGAATGAAAACCTGTTCTAGTAGACCCTAAATACTGAAATCAAGACTCAATAATATGGCCTCTTTACTTCATCTTCTGTGTTTATCTCTTTCTCCTCAGCTTTTCACAGGCCATAAAAAGCAGCCTGTGATTGTGCCAATGTACGCTGCCAGTCTGGTGAGTCGAATCCAGCTGCAGCCCAGTGTGTGTGATGCTGGTTTATTTTAATCATCCTCTTCAGTGTGTTTAATCAATCATTCAATTAAATTCACATTTATTTGTGTAGCGCTTTTCACAATACACATCGTTTCTAAGCAGCTTTACAGAAAAATCAATTCAGAGTGATCTAAGTTATGCATTTCAGAAATGTACATGTACAAAAACCACAGTTAGCTATTAAAATGTATAAATTTGAACAATGAGCTCATTGAAGTTATCAATACTTGTTTGTAAACGAATGATTAGGACATTTAGAAAAGAGTGATCTGTGACGTGTGTGTGTGTGTGTGTGTGTGCAGGGGATGCTGGAGCCCACGAAGAGCCGGTGAAGCCCGTCTCTGCCGCTGAGAATGATCGCCTCGATAGCACAATCACCCTCCGTCGTCTCGGAGCTGAACACCTGTGCTCCAGACGCCGCGCAGGTGAGCGTCGTCATAACCTTCATATGATCACACGCTTCACTCAGAAACGGGAGTATCGTGGGATATCGCTCGGCTGTATTTAGATTATCCAACTTTACCCGCATGCATAATACTCAGATAAAGCGATATATATTGTATTGCAAATCTCAATTACATTATGGTTGCAAATGTACCGTTATTATCGCTCAGCTCTATATATGAAGTTTGATATATAAGTATAACGTTACTCCGTGGACCTACAGGATATTTACTAAATATAGGTCTTGATTAGCATAAAATAACGTTTGATTGACTGATGTAAAGTGTGTACATTCAGATATTTAAAAAGCTGTGCCATTTTACAAAGATAAGCTAATTTGGTGGAATCATATTTATATTATATATATATATATATATAGAAAATAGAATATCAGTCTGCGAGTAAACAAAAAAATGACTAGCCAATGGCGATTCTATTGCCAAGCTGTGCGGGGAACACTTTACATAAGACTGACATGACACATTTATAATCATAATGAATAGGAAGGAGGGTTTATGCATGTAATTTGCTCAATTATGACATTTTTAATGCAATTGACATTGTTTTAGATGTCTTTGTTATGACACGTGGACAAACCAATACATCATAACCTGTCATGAGGCATTATAACCGTCATGAATATTTTTCTTGACCTCAACTACAGTGGTACTAATCTAATTTGTCATTAAAATAAAAATAATATTTGACTAATTTTGTCAAAACCAGCAACATGACCGTTTAATGTAATGTTAACCCATAAAGCTGAGTGGTTTCTTAAGTTTGATCATTAATCTGCTATGTCATGTTTATGACAGGTTGTGTTGTCTTAATGTCAAGTTGTCATGACAAAGACACTGACAGGTTATGATGTATTGGTTTGTCAAGTTCATAACAAAGACATCTCAAACAATGTCATATTTGCATTAAAAATGTCATAATTGTGCGAATGACAGTTAAAGACAGTTGTCATAAACATGCGTAAACCTCCTACATATTCATGACATGTGTCATGTCAGTCTTATGCACACCCCTTCAAGTAAAGTGTTACCAGATTTATTTATTTTTTTGCATTGCTTTTGTGATGAAACATCCAAAATCAGAATCTACCACGAATAACAGCATCCCTTTCTTGATTTATCATTTGATAAAACTTCAAAAAAAGTTGAAATAATTATGCAAAGTAGGATTAAAAATGCCCAAAATAGCCACATTTCTAATTAAATAATATCACCAATATTCTGTACTCTTCTCCCGCCAGGAGTCTCTTCCTCCCGTTCAGTTTGACTGGAGCAGCAGTGGCCTTACAAACCCTCTGGACGGTAACAGCATCTATGGTTTCTCTCACTAACACCTTGTTCTCCAGTGTCTGTCCATGGGACACTCACCTGTAGATCAGCGGTCGTACACTGACCATCTCTATGCTAATGTTGCTTCTTGCTAACAGAAAGCAGCACTAATCTGGTCATGTAGACTTCAACACTAATCCCAATCTGAGCATATGTCAACTTCTGCTTTCCTGTGTTCTCTCTCTGTCTGTCCGTAACCCCTCTCTTTCACCATCCCTCGTTCTCTCTGAAGCGAGTGGAGGCTCGTCTCTGCTCAACCTCGATTTTTTCGGCCCCGTGGACGAGTCGCCCTCCGGCCCGGCCACCTCCATACCAGGTTTGCTGTTTAACACTAGCGCTGTGTGTGTGTGTTCATGATCTCGGCTCTATTTCCATCCATATCTTTAACCGTCCTTTCAAACGACTGTTCTCGTGACGCACACCAGGGTTTGAAATTAACTTTTTCACTCACCAGCCAATTTGGCTACTAAGTTTTTAAGTTACTGGACATTCAGAACAGAAAAAAAAGAATATAAATGAAACAGATTAACTACTTCACAACTTATATATTGAGTAGTCAACATTTGAAGTGGATCAAAAAATTTCTTTTGATCCACTTTAAATGTTTGTATATTTATTAGAAAAATTGGATTTTATAAATTTATTTCTTATTCAAACAGAATCTTCCTCTTTCATCCTCATCACCAAAAATGTGTTTTAGGTGGACCGATCAAAACAGCACAAAGAACATCAAATAAATGCAGGATGTTGGAGAAAAATGTCTTTTCTGTTCACCAAATGCTTTTTAATCTTTTGCTTTGGCTTCAATGCAAATGAACAAGCGTGCCGTTATTGGTTGCGCGTGATGACGTGTGTGTGTTCAAGTAAGCCAGAAATGCACAGGATCTGCTCAATACACTGTATTTAATATATCATGACTCATGAGTTCAGTATTTACTAGAGCCTGAACCGATTAAGGATTTTGAAGGCCGATATCGAATACAAATATTTGTTGGTTTTAAAATCCGATATATCGGCTGATATTTTTTTACATTTTTTATTTGGGCAAAACATTAACAGATTTCCCTAACATTAGTTATTTGTCGTTATTTATGAGTTTTAACTAAAATAATATGATATTAAAGTTCTGATAAATAAAATAATAATTAGTCCCAACATTGCCTTATAAGCTACCTGCAACTTGGATCAGCAGGTTGCAGGATGTGTGGCGTGTTATACACGAGTGTTGCCAACACGGACAGTGTAGAGTGCCCTCTGGTGGACAAACTATACAACTCCAACACTCATGACATGGTTGCAGCGTGTTTCGTCCGTTTTTATTTTATTTCTGAAATATTCATTCATCGGCCATCATATCTGCCAATACCGATAGTTTGGAAAATGCCTAATATCGGCCTGCCGATGAAATTGGACTGGCTCTAGTATTTATGCTAAATCTGTGCAGATTTGGTTTACATGAACTTCCCCAGCAAAGTGAGTAGACATAATAAGTAATTATTTTACCTGGATTTGGTGTTTTGGTGGGCGTTCGACTGCTGATGCGTACGTATGGTGGCATATCACACAAGTGTTCTGACATGCGTGTGATGTGTGCAGGCGTGGACCCCGGAGCTGTACGAGTTGACCCAAGCCAAGCTGGAGGTCAGCGGGGGCGGCAGGAGAGTCGTGGATGCGTTCGCTCGCCTCATGTCCACCGTCGAGAAGACCAGCACCTCCACCAGGTCAGTTCACACTCCTGCTGCTCGGACACACACATGAGTTTACACGGATGCTGGATATCTGTATCTCATTATTTGATCTCGTTTTTACACAAAATTGCAGCTGTTTGAAACCTGTTGCATATTGCGAACTGTATATTTTATGTGCAGCACTAGGTTTGTTATTTCATTTAGTGGTTGTCGTAGAGTTTTTAATTCTTAGAGATATGGTTATTTTGCATTTAATCCTCCATTGTGTGGCAATGTTTTAACTTTTGAGGGTCTGATCAAATATAGAGTTAGTTCACTCCAAAATGTAAATTCTGTCATAGTTACACACCCTCACATCATCCGAACATCAGACATTCGTTCATCTTCAGGACACAAATCTTTTTAATGAAATCTGAGTTTTCTGTCCCTCCATTGGAGCAATGTAACTAACACTTTCAAGCCCCAGACAAATGTAGCTTAATTGTAATATTAATCTCTCTCTCTGCCACAGTGGCAGTAACAGGGTTGTGGACTCGAGTTGCATGACTCGGACTTAACTTGGACTCGAATCCCAAATTTGATGACTTGCGACTCGACTTAGACTTAGACAACAATGACTCGCGACTTGACTCTGGACTTGAGCCCTGTGACTTGGAAAGACTTTACCTACCTTCTAAAACCACAGATCAGAGTTGTATTAATCACTGACTGTAGTATAACACTGTATCATTGACGCATGATCACATTAGCGCTGATTAGCGCTGCTTTCGCAGGTTTGGCACTGAGCCAGAGAGCACGTGATCGAGTGCGTTCAGCGCGTGTCGGTTGTCATTTATTATCACACGTTCAGACAGTTTTCAACCTAATAATGTTTTCTTTTTTCGTTTTCAGTGATTTAAATACACTACTAGCGAACCATTTATAATTTGAGGGGGAAAAAACACTGATGTCTAAGTAAGCGGAAATAATAAACCTTTCAAATGTAATTTTGAGACATGTTATGTTTTCCCCCACAATTTAGCCTATAGGTAACTATAAAGTCTTCTCCCTGTTCACCAGCCACTCACTTTCATGTCTTTCGGGAGAAATGGATGGATTTACGTTACGTTTTGTAAATGAGAGGCACGTAGCCCCAAAAAGTGTCATGTGACGCTTGATACGTCGCCACGGAAATAGGAATGTTCTGGTACAATTACTGTCGCGTTAACAAAATGATTTAACCAGGGACTCAATATTTTAAACTTAATGCGTAGCAAATCACGATTAATTTTCCCAATGAACAGTTACTTGTATTTATTTATTTTTAAATCTGCATTGCCACTCTTCACATTCAACTAATTAGAACCAATAAACATCCACTAAGTTTGAATAAATATGATAATATTATATCATATTTTAAAAGCCTTCCTGATATAAATTAGTATACATTTCATTTATTATAGTAATTAACACTGAGACAGTAATTTGTGCAAAAAGCACTCATTTAAGACTTAAACTCGAGGACTCAACTTGACTCGGACTTGAATGCAAAGACTCGAGACTTGTGACTTGCAAAACAATGACTTGGTCTCACCTCTGGGCAATATGCCACTCGTTTTACTGTCACTTGTATTCTTTATTCATTCAAATTAAATTAATATGTTTGTTTTAAAGTGCAAAAATTACAGAGATGTAAACTGAATTGGTTCTAGCGTGTCATGCAGGAAGATTTGATCTTCTCGTGTTTACCGTATCATATTTAATTGATAAGCTCTTATGTATGTGCGCTGTTCAGTGTTCAAATAAAAGTCTAAATTAAATCAGTTGAAAGATGAACTCACCCGTCAATCTGTGAACTCTGAACAAGTCACTCAGGAGCAACTGACGAGCGCTTCTGACGGATTTGATGTGTTGCCTCCCATGGCAACGCGTTATTTAAAGCAAAGTTTGCAGATTGGTGCATTGAGGTCTGTTTCTTTACTTTCAGTAGGCAAAGTAATGACTTATTTCACTCAAACTGCTCTCTTTATTTGATTTCGGGCGCGAAGAAATTCGAATGAGCTTCGTTTGATCCATCGTGTTTCCTCGTCAGCGTTTGCCGGTTGTGCGTGACCCGAGTCAGTTTCGGTAGCGCACTGCCGCCTAGTGGAGAACTTCGAAACAGCAGCGCATCAAATACGGAATTTAATAAAATTATGATATTGTACCGTTTTAAATATATTAATATTTCCGGTATACCGCGCATCCCTACCCAGAAGATGTGTGTGATCTCTCAGTCTGATGTGTGTGTGATTCTCTCTCTCTCTCTCAGCAGAAAGCCTGTGCAGAAGGAGGAGAATCTGAGCGCAGAGGCTCGACGCGTGATCTCAGGCCTGCCGGATCTGTCGTTCATGCAGGCGAAAGTCCTCATGTTCCCCTCCACGCTGACTCCTCTCCCGTCCTCGACTCATGATGCGTTCTTCTCTCCGCCTCTCTTTCTCTGTGTATCGCTCTCCAGTTACACCACACTGACAGTCACATGATTTTAAATTCATCCTTTTGACTCCTAGCTCTTTTGTGTCATTTCTCCCCGGGCGTTTTTAAGTTTAAACACATCATGTTATGTTAAGAGAGAGTGTGTGTGAGATAATCGGCTAATCACTGATCGCTTTAGAGAAGAGAAAAGATTAATTTATTTGTAGAACGACGGTAGGAAAAGATCTGTATATAATCAGGGACGAGAGTTTCCTCTTGATTATCCTTCACGGTTAAGTTAATGTGTGTGAGAGAGAGAGGCACTTGTTGTTTTTGGTTTGTTTTTATGAAACACTGGCTTAAAAGTCCACAGTGGCACAAATGATTACGTGAATGATCTGATTTGTACTTAGATATATAAATGCGTAGTTATATAGACTTGAAATCAAACCGTCTGCAAAATTTCCTTTTGATTTTGCGTAACAAAGGACTTTTTTTAATCGTTTGGCTACTATATTACAATCAGTATTGGTATTACTTGTAGGTTTTAGTTTTTTGATTTCACTCATCCATTAGTGAACACAAAATACTATTTTTTTTCTTTCTTTCATGCGAATAGTTGAATTAATTTGCTTTCCTGACTGACACTGTAGACGAGTCCATCAGAAACTATAGGACGACGGCTTTTCTTCAATGTTTTGCTGCTCGCACTCGGTTCTTATTTTGTTGTTTGTTAATTTTTAATGTAAGTTGAAACCACTGGCTTCGGACTGTAATGTAGTGAAGGAATCGTTAATTGAATGATTATCTTGAATATATATATTAATATATATATATATATATATAGCTGTATCGAGAATAAGGGACCAATATCTGCTGTAACGTTTTGCTCATTTTCCTGTTGTGTATTTGGTCATGCTGTATCTGTTTTTTATTTAATCTTCCAAGTCCTTAGAAACTCTTTTGGAGGACGTCTGCCGTCACAGTGTTCCTGTACGCCAGGAGTGCATGATGGGAAATGTTCACCAGAAATCATCTGTAAAGAGTTTCCCATCTTTTGGCTTTTTTTTCTTCCGGTTCTGTGTGTGTGTCATTGTTTATTATGTCTCCTGGAGGATTTTGCACATTGTAAAGACATACGGAAGAACTGCTTACATAGTTAACTGTGGCTTCGGACTGTGTACAGTCAAACTATGGATCATGTAAAAATTGTTATGGGAAAATTCCTATGGAAAACTCATACAGATGAATGATATCTCTAAAGAGCCTGTACCGAGGTCAATCGCGCATGCCTGGGTTCTTTGAAAAAAAATACTAGTGTGTAAATTTTCTTTAAGTGTACACAAGAAATTAAAATAATTTAAGAGAAAATTGTTTCCAACTTGTAATTCATGTCTGTATTTGATTGGTTTATTTTGAAAGGATGAACTCAACGCAATTTTATTTTGTAATTTATTTTATTTAAAATCGAATTAATCTGGTTGCAGTTTCGCTTGTCGCCAGAGGGGGCGTAGGTCTGCAAAAACTCAGATACTTGCGTTTTGCACCTTTAAATACTAAAATAGTGTAATATCAAATTTCCACAAGAAAAAAGTAATAAAGTATCACTTAAATGATATTACAAAATGGCTGCAATATATTACATCACATTGCTACTGTATCAAAAATAAATATGAACATACGCTTATATAGCGTAACCGTGTTTGCTGTGCATAATACAGACAAAACAGCCTTAATATTCTTCCTGAACGCGAGTACAAAAAGTATAAAATGCACGTCAAATTATGACCCGACCAAAACCTCCATGACCAGTGATCCAGTTCGTTCAGATTCGAGTTTCGACGGAAGAGCCGATTGGCTCGTCCCGCCGTTTCCGAAACCGCGAGCGTCTCTGACGAGAGGTCCTCCGTTACCCATGGAAACGCTCAGGGATGAACTGTCGAACAGGAAGTTGTCTATTTCCGTGAACAGGAAATCATCCAATGAGAAGTCAGCGAGGTATGAGGGCGTGGCTAGATGTGAATAGGGGCGGAGTCAGAGAGAAATCTGAGGAGTCCACAATGCTGTGCATTTCAGAAAGATCCGGATCTGGGATCTCTCGGTTCTCCGGAATTACCCGAGTCTGCCGCCACTGTTAAAGTCCGGCACGTCCTGGTCTGACGTAGAAAATAAAGCGGTTATTCCCACTGTGGGACACAGAGCTCCGACCTCAGCCAGCGCCGGTGCTGAAACTGTCCTTCGTGCCACAGGAGCCGAGGGAGTCTGCGATGCTGGAGACACACTCCTCTCCTCTCAGCTCGTCCTGGATGTGCCGGAGTGTGTTGGTGATGAGCACCCTGCGGGCCAGGTCCGGCTCCCCGTGCCCCGGCGGGGTGTGCAGCTTCAGCAAGGAGAGGTTGAGCACCGTCTGCCGCTGAAACCAGTAGCCGGTGGAGGGCGCCTCCATCTTCATCACACCATCCTCTTCCTCCGGCTCCAGCTTACGCTTCAGGCCTTTACCCAACATGAAGCATTGATCTAAGAGAACAGTTCAAAAGTGCATCATTGATATTTGTAAATTCATATTTTAATTAATATACATTTATGATACAGTAGTCCACATTTTAAGTGGATCAAAAAAGTTCAAAGTTGTCCAAAGACAAGAATGGGTATTGTATACAAAGTTCATGTACAGCTTTTGACCCGCTTGTAGTAATGTTGACTTTGTAGGTAAAATATACTTTTTATTTAAAAAAAAATATATATATATATTTATTTTTGTTTCAAATCTATAGTTGGATTTTACTTAAAGTAATGAGGAAACATTTTATAAAATTAATGAAATTTATTTTTTAGTACATTTAATTTAAAAAAATTTAAAAAATGCCAATATTTACTAAAATTACTAACATTTTTGTTTGAAAAAAAATCTATAGTTAATGTTAATCTAATGTTATAAAATGCCAATATTTACTAAAATGTACATTTTTGTTTTAAATGTTTTCTAAAGTAAAATATTTCAATTATCTGGTTTGTTTAAAAAGCAACACAAATAATTTTTGTGCTAGTTATTTAACATTTTGATATGAATATCTTAAAATAAAACACCAATATTTACTAAAATGTGCATTTTTGCTTTTAATGTTTTCTGTAGTAAAATATTGGTTTTATGTAAAAAGCAACATTTAATTGATAAAATTGAATGAATCAAAATGTCAATATGCATTGAAAAATAATGTATTTTATAATGTACATTTTATTGAAATGTTTTCTATAGTAACATGTAATTAACAAGAACATAAAAGTAAATAATACAATTTAAAATATTATTATACAATGACGATATTTATTTTAAAATGTATATTTTTTTTCTATTAAAATGTTTTCTAGTTACATTGAATTAAAAACAAAATAACAAAAATAGAATTAAAGTAAATATATTAATAGCTTAATTGTTACATTTAATTAATAAAGTTGAGTGTAGCTATATTACAACGACAGTATTTACTTTATTTAAAAAAAACCTTTTTTATAGTAATATATTTTAATAAAAAGTTAATAAATGAACTTATATACTTGTTAAAATATAGTAGCCAATTACATATTTGGATATTATCATTTTGCTCAATGAACATGGTTTGTTTGGTCACAAATCATAGTTCCTGTTTCTTAGCTGAAAACAAGGCAGAAAAATATTGCGCTTTACAGAATACACACTGTGCTTTCCTCTTACTCAACATCCATCTAAGACAAACTCATGATGATACACACATGACTCTGAGATTACTGTAAACCAGAGCACTTGCTATAAGTCACGTCACCTCCTCCCAGCACCTGACTGATAGTTATGATTAAAGTTTGAGACCAAACTAACTGACAATCACGTGAACATCCAGAGCCTGACAACGTTCTAACACCAAATTACAAACTTGCATGTTTGAATCTGGCTCGTTCTATATTGAGAGTGACGACATAATCGTGTAGGCTACAAGTGATGTCATAGTAAGAAGTTCGCAGTTGACGTCACAGAGCAGATGTGCAGGAACGCGAGTCCACTTCTCTGTACAAGTTTCGCGTGTGTTTAAAGCGTGGATATGTACACGAATGCGTTATCCCACAGTAAACCTGGAACTCGGAGTTCTTTAACTGTTGAAGAAGTGAACCCGTGACATTTAGCGCTGCACTGCCCACATTATATCGGCTCAAAGTGAAAGCTCAGCTGGCGCAGTGAAATGAAAGCTTCGGGCTGTTTTTCAGGGAAACCGACGAGTAATGAGAATACAACAGGCTCATCTGAACTGTGATTGATAGCATTGTTAACCCACTGTGACTGCAGGGTCGAGTTTCAGTGACTGAACTAGAGTCATTCAGGAGCTTTAAATCCCACTTTCGAGACAATCCAAAACAATTTAGACTTGCGATACATTACAACTCATAACATAAATAATCCACCTTACACTCATACAAAACACAAGTTTTGACCTTTAAACCCGATCATTTTTGTTCAATTTTTTTCTCAAAAATGTTTGACCTTTAAATTCAATCATTTACCTTTGTTCTATTTTTTTCTTATTGTTTTAAAGAAAATAACCTCTACGACTGACTGAGACCTCGCGAGTGAACAGAACTGGTTTGTATGAACTCACCACACACAGGTCGAGCGAGGACTTCGAGCTGCTCATCGGACTCGTGGAGATCCTTCACTCTTTCACTCGCGTGCGTCCGGTCCGACTCGCGCGGTCGTTTTCAGCGTTATAACGTTACGCTCGTGAAGTCGCTCGTTCCGATAACGCACGGACGAGTCTGTCTCATAGACTGTAAAAGGTCTGTCTATTCCGCCTCCGAGAAGCCCGCAAGCGGAGTGTTCACGAGTGACGTAAGCCTCGCAGATGTCGACTGATGAATGAGTCATTAATTTGAATCGGTTCGTTTAAATGATTCAGTCCGAGTCCCGACACAAGAAACGCTTTTAATAAAAAATAAAAAAAAACGATAAAGTATAAACTATATAATTTATTAGCCTACTACAAGTATTTTACTATTGAAAAGCAAGATCGTCATTTGGTTTACTATCCATATATACCCTTACGAAAAGTAGTTGGAAAACTCATCTTCGCCATAATATATTACTTTGAATATTGGTCTGCATCTTTTTGAAATATATTATTGTTTTGTTTTTATTCTCTAATCTGTTTTTATTATGGTGTAATATACAAATCTAAGCTATTGATGTTCCTTTTTATTATTGTTTTGTATTGTATTTATTTATTTGTAATGTCTTGTTATATTTGCATTATAATGAAAATTCAGTAAACAATTATATATAATAATAATGTCAACAATAATGATTTTCCTCAAAAACAAGGATCGTAACGTGATCGCGTAAAATGATCGTTGTTAAAGGGTTCATTGAAATGAATCGCTCGAGCGAATCGATTCACAGAAATGAATGAGACGACTCAGTTAAGCTACAGATGCCCCCCCCCTCCCCTCCCCTCATTCCTGTCTGCATATGTCAATGAGCGTGACCTCACTCTCCGTGCTCCCGTGGAAAAGCCGCAACTATGTGAAGTATTCACGGCACGAGCACTTCAGAAAAGAAGCGAGATAATTATATTTCGTATAGTAACTCAAGTTTATGTGAACATTTCTCACAGACAGCGGAGACTCGATCAGAGACGTTTCAGTAGACACCTCAACTCTTCTCAGATTGGCCAGTTTATGAAAGTCTTTTTATTATTTAATTTAATTATTTAAATTTTTAGGTGTAACAGACCCCAAATATCATCTCCATCATCGTGCGAGCGACCCAACTCTCCATCCAAAGAATTCAAAAGGCTGCAATATATTTTGTGTATAAAGAAAAAAATTAAAATGTAAAAACAAAATCCTACTCACTTGTACTGTTATATATTTAAATATTTTCAAAACGTATTCACATTTTTATTTTATATATAAAAATCTACTTATTCAGTCTTATTGTTTTATTTATTTATTTTTACATTTATAATGTATTTATTTATAAACCTAGTTTTTCTCTGCACATTTCTACACATCCAACTGGTGTTTAAAGAAGATGCATCTGACAGTGAATATTTAAATTAAGCATAACTTTTACATCTTATAAACTATGTAAGACACAAATTTGATCTCTTTATGTAAAGCAGTTTTATAACCAGGGTGACTTTATGTTTCCGTTCATGCGAAATAGAGCAGAACTATAGTGTGTGTGTGTGTGTGTGTGTGTGTGTGTGTGCGAGTGAATGTCCATGCATGTTTCAGTCTTGATGTCGTCTTTGTGTTCTCCAGATGGCCTGAACAAGAGGAAGACGATGAGGCAGCTGAAGCTGAGTTCACCACACACACACACACACACACACACACACCCTTCATCTCCACATCTACATCTCAGAGTTCTTCTGATGTCCAGTCCTGGGATGCCTGTGATGTCAGAAATGCAGAAAAACACCCCAGATATCACTGTGCTGTGGCGTGATGAAGCACACGAACAGTGTTTGCGCGATCATTTGATGATTAACTATATCATCCGTGTCTGAATGCAAACAGTCCGTCGTTCCTCACACTGTTGTTCTTCCTCCAGCTGTCACACACACCTCCCGCCGTCAGACCCACGACCCTCCGTCTCCCAGCAGAACACACGACACAAAGGATCTGGATCGGCATTGTCCTTGACCCTGACCTCTGACCCCTGAGGCCCAGTGAGGACAGCTGGAGTGTGTGTGTGTGTCAGCGTGCAGATGTCCCACTTCAGGCATGTAAGTCGTGCCGCTTCACTTTCAACGAGGGACTTTACTGAAAGTCAGAAAGCAAAGTCCTGCCATGTGTTTCATTCCACCCATGAACTCACTCTAACAAAAACTTCAGTGCTAAATTAACTCTCTTTGGAGTTCATCTGGCTCTCAGACTCAAGAGTGTTAAAGTGTTAATTCATCCCAGAATTGTGCAGCTTTATATTGTAAAATGTAATTTTACACTGGTGATCGAACCATTTTCAGCAGAAGCCTCTAGAATTTATTTGATGAAAAAAAAAATCAGTGATATTGCTAAATTATTTTAGAATAAAACTATTAATTTATTTAAAAGAAATAATCGAATGACCTTAAACTTGAGAACGGTAGTCCGTCAGATCATGTGATCTCCAACAGCGCCACCCACTGGAAACACTAAGGGATCACGTGACTGGCTCGTTTATGATGAAACACATGAAACGTTCCAGTTAAAACCATTTTTATTAAACTTTTCCTTCATAGTTTATTTAAACATTGTGTGACATAAAAGAAGATCGAAAAAGACCATATTTCCTCCGTAAAACAGAAAAAATTACATAAGGAAGTTGCTTTAACTATTTAACTATGTCATTTCCTGTTCTACCAGTCACTCGCATTCATACGTAAATCTGCATCTCTATAACAGTGACGCTGCTGTTGTGCTGTCAGTAAACAAACGTCTGAGTTCAATATACAGGATATACATAATATACGTGTGTGTGTGTAAGTATTGAAACTGATTAAAGAGACAGAACCAATTCATAATATTGACATTTAAACTACATGGATTTGGTTCTTGTTTCCAAAGTATTATTACACAAAATTGCACAGGATGATAATGCTGTTAATAATTGTGGCGAACAACAAACACATAATGACAATGCATTTGAACAAGCGCTCTAATGAAGCTGTTAGTGCTCAGAGGACCGGTGTTTGAAATGATGATGATCAAATAAAAATAAAAGAAAAATCAGGAAAAAACAAAACAAAACAACGGTCCGACTCAAGAGCAAGAGAGTAAGGCAGCGGTTGAAGAAGAGGTTGCCGGGGCAACCACACCGGTAGCCATCAGTAACTGGAACCCACTGATCCGAGGTCAGCTATGACATCACAGTCCACTGGCTTCCTTCAAAGTTCAGAGGAAGTCCGAAGCCAAATCTGAGTTGTGGTTTCCTCTTAAACACAGGAAATGGGATCTTCGCCCAAAAGTGCTTCTGGATGCTTGTGTGTGTGTGTGTGTGTGTGTGAGAGTGCGAGTATGTTCAACCCAGCGGATCATGGGACGCTCGACGGGATTTAGGAAACGTTTGTCTGGTCGTGAGCAACGCGCATTAGTCAATCGCATATCAGGCCGTTTAATTCTGATCCTTTCTTACTCGTGTGTGTGAGAATATTAATGAGAAACACACACACACAGTCTTTGTCTCTCTCTCACTCATTCACACACACACACTCCTCTCACACACACACACATACATACACACTCTCTCTCACACACACTCTTTCACTGACTCATGACTGACTGACTGGTGTGGTGTAACGTTACTGTGGTCTTGATGGAGCTGTGTTGTGTTTGCTGTCAGGTGGTTTTCAGCAGCATCCTCCGCTGGAGGCCTTGACCGGCGTACTCTGGATTCTCACGTTGGCATTTGTCGGGTCCACCAGCCGTGGCCCCGGGGCCCATCCTCCCTCTCGATCTCCGCGGCCATGGTCATGAAGGCCTGCTCCACTGTTACTGGAGCTCTTCACACTCGCCTCCAGGAAGGGGATGCCCAAGAGAGTCCGCAAACTCCTGAACGGGACGACAACAGATTGATCATGTGCTTACTTCAGCAAGTTTAATATTGTCTATTTATATGACTGTCATTTAAAAACCTCTTTAATAAATCTTATGTCATTTTACATTGATAATTATAATAAAAAAAATATACAAATTGAAATTAGAGTAGAATCAACATGAATTATAATCAATTTATTTATTCATAAACATATAAATTATATAAAAAATATTATATTTATATATAAAAAAAAACATAAATTGCAACCATTTACGCTATATATATATATATATATATATATATATATATATATATATATATACATAAATAATTAATAGTGATTCAATAATTTCCAAACAGGAAAGGTGTATAAATAATACATTATTTATAAATAATGAATTAACAATAAACAATTATTATAATTTTCATAATTGACATTTAAATTATTAGTCTTTTGGGTTGCAATCAGTAAACATTATTTATCAGTGATTCATTATTTAATAATTCATATTAAATAATAATTTCATTGTTAATTTTTTTCATTATTACTTAGCCTGTTTTTTTTGGGCTCCAAACAGGAAAATTTTTTTAAATAAAATGCATTATCCATAAACTATTAATTAGTTAGTAATGAATAATAATGCAAATAATTGGTTATTTAAATTATTAATCAGCCAGTTTTCATGTTTCAACCAGGGAACTTCTTAAAATACATAGTTTTTTAAACCATTTTTTTATTTAAGGGTTATAATGTAAATAACCTAATTATTGAAATGATTAATACAGGTTTCACTCAGGAAAGCTTCTAAATAAAATACATAGATTTTGAAATGACTGATTTATTTAACAACAGTAAATGAGTGTTAAGTGTGTGAGTGTGTGCTCTGCTGACAGGCGTAGTGTGTGTACCTTCGCGCGGTGTAGTTCCACCAGCTTCTTGGTGGTCAGATCACACTTGTTGCCCACCAGGAGCTTGTTGACGTTCTCACTGGCGTAGCGATCGATCTTCTGCAGCCACTGCTTCACATTATTGAAGGACTCCTGAGGAACACACACCATTACAGCCCAACCGCAGAAACGCTTCAGACACACACACTAAAGCCGTGTTTGGTCACCTGATCCGTGACGTCGCAAACCACGATGATGCCGTGAGCTCCTCTGTAGTAGCTGGACGTGATGGTGCGGAAGCGCTCCTGACCGGCGGTGTCCCACTGTGAACACAGCAAACACACACATCAAGCAGCACAACAGTGTTCAACACTCATAATAATCAGAAGTCATCACATCCGAGCGATTTCTGTTAAAAATGTCATGTTATTAAGTCAGAATTGATTGATATAAAGTCAGAATTGTGGGATATAAACTATTCTGAGGGGTCTTTTTTTTCCTTAAAATTGGACTTAACTCGCAATTGCGACTTTGTCACAATTCTGAGAAAAGATTTCAGAATCTCGAGATATAAACATTGACATTTTATGAGATAAAACTTTTTTTTTTTTCGCAATTGCGACTTCATTTCTTAGCATTTAACCATGAACACTAAAGCCACACCACACAAATGCCATTAATTGGTTTATTTCGTTAGAATCATCGGCACCATTGCGTTACGCACTGGATTGAAGGGACACATGAAATGAAGCGTGACCAGAAGCGTGGAGTGTGTGTTAAAGTGAGCTCTTACAATCTGCAGTTTGATGGTCTTCCCGTCCAGCTCTATCGTCCGGATCTTGAAGTCCACCCCGATGGTGCTGATGTAGCTCTCGGTGTACGTGTCGTCCTGAGGAGAGGTTTCACAGCACAGAGTCAGTGTCAGAGCAGCTTTACACAGATAACACCAACATAACGCAAGTGTGTGTGTTAAACAGCGTCACAGTTCAGCTTCAGGAAGATCCGTGATTGCTCATTTCTTTTTCAAAACAGTTCATTTATATATACAGCCGTTCTGGAGAAAACCGTGATGGTCTCATATAATGGTGTCAGCGCAGGCAGAGCAATAATATTGCTGGATATTAAATTAAATGTTATATTTAAAAGAGTCGTCACAACTCAAGGGTTTCTTAAATATGCAGTCCTGTCACACTAGCCGTTTCCATTCAGAGATGGAATATCGTATTAAACATTTGTGAATAAAGCAGCGTTTCCATCTCGTGTTCGAGAGAACACACGCATCACTTCCTGGGAAACTGGCACCAAATATCTGTAATATTAGGGATATTAATTATAATAAATATTAGGGAAGCACAATATATCGCCCGCCATATCGCTATCGGCTGACATGTTCATTTCTAATGTTATCATTATCAGTCTGATATATTAAAGTTAATTAATAATGCGTTGTTTCCTTCAGCGGAGACGCTTCAGACATGCACTGTTCAAGGTGAGGGTTCGGTAAAATATGATTGGAATTTATTTTAAAAAAGGAAAGTGCAAGTCTGTCATATCGCCTACTTAAAATTATAGGGTTCTTAAAATGTAAAATTTAGATTAAAATTTACATTTACCTGCCAATAAATTGGTTATCAAATATAAAGAATTATCGGTATCAGAAGAAAATGTTAACATCGTTGCATCTTTAATAAAAGCGGAAGTTGCTACAATCTGGGAAGAAACTGTGTGTCTCTCTCCATCATAAACGAGTCCCGCGTCCAGCGACAGAAGAAACACAACCTCCGTCAAGCTCTCTGGCGCTCAGACGCTGGTGTGTGTGTGTGTGTGTGAACAATCACGTGAGACGCTTCTGGAGGAAACTCCAGTCGTCCAATCACAGCCTCTTCTGAGGCAAAGTAACGTGAGTTTGTTGTGCATTGAGGGAGCAAATATGTTTCCATCGCAGTTTGTCTTAATACATTTGTGCATATTTTTATTTATTTAAGCACATCTAGAAGTTTCCATCCCAAAACGCGCTTACACATAAGCTGGTGGAAGCATTAGCTATTGAGTAGATTTGAAAAAATAAACCAGGTAAACTGGAAGTGCCGCCCCTCCCGACCCAGTCAGGTCGGACACATGCCACCTTTCACCTTTAGCATGAAGCTCTTTGACAGTCAAATCACCGGTGCAATAAGAGCCACTATCTGATCCGTGTGTGTGTGTGTGTGAGCAGTATCTCGAATGGCAGGCTAATAACTTACAGCGAAACGCAGCAGAAGGCAGGACTTCCCAACGCCCAGAGTCTCCGATCAGCAGGAGTTTGAACAGGTAATCACTGAGAGAGAGACAGAGAGAGAGAGAGAGAGAGAGAGAGAGAGAAAAAGAAACATCTATTACTATCAGTAATCACTCCTAGTCAGTCGTCATGTGTGACGTGGAGCTGGGAGTTACATTACGCAACACATG
Organism: Hybognathus amarus; assembly: GCA_030378365.1. NCBI lineage: Eukaryota > Metazoa > Chordata > Actinopteri > Cypriniformes > Leuciscidae > Hybognathus > Hybognathus amarus. The sequence goes on along the minus strand of JAQIUQ010000899.1, from coordinate 821,367 downwards.
TGTGTGTGTGTGTCATCGTGTCTCAACATTACACATGAGTGTCATGAATCTGACGAGGGAAATAATAGAGAAGATAAAAACAGGAATAGCTCATCTCCGCCCCCAAATAATCACAAGAAAACTGTGCGGAAATAACGTCATGATGCAAAACTCCTTATTTCGATGTGAATTAAGATCTGGACATGATCCTGACAGGTTTCCATATGCACATCCTTCATCCTTCCCCTTACCATGGGGAACCCACAGACGGCTCTGGTAACAGGTGATTTAATTACCCATCAGCCCCTGAAACAAAACTAAACATGTCACAGTACTGTCACACTGTTCAGGCCCAGGATCACATTCCCACATCACGAGCATGATCCTCTTACTGACAGGACAGCGGTGTGATCAGCCTGAGGATGATTTTATTTCATTATTAACATGATCTGACGTGTAATTACGTAGATCATTTCTTCAGTTTCATTCTCAACTTATCGGTTTCATAACGACGTGGCACTCGAGTGTGTCGGAAACAGCCAGACAGTTGTGTTGTACATCATTATTACAAGTATTACTGCACACATTTAGCTAACAGAATGTTTATTAAAAATTATGTTTTTTAAACCAAATCGAAACGGCTCCCTCCCTGTGTTGTTTGATCTGGTTGAACAAGAAGAGTATAGTTGTGATACAAAACAAATGAATCCTGGTGTATAAAGTACGCATTTAGTTCACTTTCATATGTTGTTTAGTTAACACTGCCATGGTTTCTGTGAATATTAATAAGCAGGTGACGAGTGCGCGTTCATGTGTTTGATGTGTCATCAGCGCTTTTTTTTCTACACACAAACTTACTATTCAGGATTCATGATGGACAACACACGGACACTCCCGCTTTATCTGCCGTTTTCTTCCCCTCGACGAGTGCAGTAAAGGTTCGAGACTCGTTTGCCGGTAATATCCGTTAATGTTCGGTTTTAAAAGCGGTTTTAGGAGAGAAACGAGCGGAACCGGGATCCGGACACAGAAAAATGGCTACTCGACAGTGAAGCTGGAATAACAAGACAAGAGTCGATGCTTGGTCACTTTCGCTGCACGACCCGCCAAAATAAAAGTCCTGGAAAATTAACGACGAATGACACATTCTTCTTCTTACATATATATTTTTTATATACATTTTGAAAATATCATGATTCATTATTAACATTTTATATTTCCGGAAATATGTTTTGGTGAAAATATTTTATTATACATGGCATATTATGGAGTTCATTTGATGTTTTTGTTAATTTTCTGGAGGTTTTTGGTTGACCAGTATCCGTGTGCAAAATAAGAGTGTTCATCGCAACAATTTCCGGCCAAATTTTGAATATTTAAATCGATCATACGCTATATAAAGAGCCCCCTGATTATCATTGTAGTCATTATTAGCCCCCTGATTATTCATTTATACACAAACGGACGTCTTGTGAAGCACATCAACAGTTTCATCCTCTAGATGGCGCTACAATCCAGTCAAAAACAATGTAGTCCAGTCTGTCAATTAAAGACACATTATCAGTCATTATCATTAATCTCCCTGAACTCTTGGACAATGAAATGTGTGAAAGTTGCCGAAGTGCCAATAGTGGAGCACATATTCTTTCTGTTTTGCTTTTTGGTGATTTCACCACAAAAATTCAACAATCTTTACCTCATGAAAGGGTCTGAAGTTAAGAGTTAATGCTAATATATGCTAATGTGTTTAACTCGTCATTTAGATCAGATTTTGGTAGTTTGGCAGTGGATGCTGATCTTGACCCGTCTTTGAACTGGTCTCAATAGAGGGGAAAGGCTTTCCCTTATCCAAACACACACACACTAGGACAAATTGCTATTAATACATGTGACCTGTCTGGTGACTGCTGAAGACAGAATGAGTGCTAGGGCAGATATGGACAATGTCGATAGAGTGATGGCTCTGTGCAGCGTTTATTGCTTTATTGTTCAGATTTTATATATAAAAGCTTGAGGTTAAGTGCTGTTTTCCTGTGTGTGTTTGCACACGTGTCGGTCATTGTTTTGTTTCCCCTGAGCCAAACACACACACACAGCCAATCAAAACCACAGGCTCCTGCTCTTCACCACATGAACCCACAGTGATGAAGCTGAACCAGACCTGAGGAGAAATAACTCTTCATCATCACAGAATGACTTTTTAAAGAGACTAGTGTGTTGCCCAGGTGTGTGTGTGTCTGGTGTTCGAGGAATACAGTGACAGAGCATCTCAAATGGCTTCTGTTGAAGAGCCAGTGTGTGTGTGTGTATGTGTGAGTGAGAGAGTCTGAGTGTCTGTGCATGTGAGAGAGAGAGGGTGTGTGTGTATGTGTGTGTGAGAGGGAGAGTGTGTGTGTGTTTGAGAGAGTGAGAGAGAGTCTGTGTGTGAGAGAGAGAGGGTGTGTGTGTGTGTTTTCTGCTGGGGAAATTAGAGGGGTGTGTTTAACATTTCAAGACAAGGAGACAGTGTGATTGACAGGTGAGGCTGATGATGTCATAAAATCGCAGTATAAAAGATAAATGTGGGGCGAAACTGATAATCTGAGCTTTTTTGAGGAGTTTTCCAAACACACACAGTCACACACTCTTCAGAAGCGGACGCTGATATCGGTAAGAGCTGCACTGGACTCTAAAACACTTTGAGCAAGAGTTAAGATGTAAACGACTGCATTTGTCATTATTCTAACACTTAAAATGATTAAAAAGCAACACGATCAAGTCTATATTGAGATTTCACATTATAATACACTCTTTTATTCTTAGAATTTGATAAAGAGGGCAAATCGTAATCTAAACTGTTAACATTCAGCTTATAAAGTGTAGTTTTAAAGCAGAATTCATTGAGACATTGTTAAATTAAACTCTAAAGTAGAATTATAATTTGTTACATTACTTGATGAGAAAGTGAAAACTAGTAAAAAATAAAAGTAAAAATTACATATAATTTAAATGCAGCTTTTATTTTACAAAAGATGAAAGAAAACTGCATGTAAAAGTCCAAATTGAATTAAAATTGCAGAATTAGTTTGAAAAGGGGACATTTAAGTTAAACTCTAGTTTTAAAGCAGAATTCATTGAGACAGGATAAAATAGTCAAATGATACTAACTTTCAAATAACAAAGTTAACATTAAACTCAAAAGTAAAATAATAAAAATTTAGTGATGTCACAGCAGACACACACAAAACCCAAACTGAATTTGAAAGAGCAGAATTAGAGAAAATAGAGTTGAGATGCTTATTAATTGATGGATCTAGCTAAATGCAGACCAAATGTGCAAAATGTTGACTAAAATTTACTTCTTTTTATTCTTTTTATGAAACATTTTATGTGTTACAACTATTTCCAATAAAGCCCAAGATCGCACACTCAGTCAGTTAGACTAAATCAAACAAATATGACGGAAAATAAAATAAAGACAAAAGACGAATCATCTAGGGTGATACTGTGTGTGTGTGCTCGCAGGATAAAGAACAGTGTCTAACACTCATATAACCTCACATGTGTAATATGTATTAATATCTATAATAATGTTTCTAGATAGGATGGCTTATAGATATGAATATGTGTGTTATTTGTGTGTGGTTTGTCATGAAAATGTCTCAGTTAAAGAGATATTTAAAGTTAAAGAGCATTTTTTGGTATGCTTTATCTTACCTCAAGGGCATCCAAGATGTAGGTGTCTTTGTTTCCACAGTATTTTCAATTTTGATATTTTTAAGTTAAACCGTTCTTGTCTGTCAGTCATATAATGGAGGTCTATGGTCACCACCTCACAGAGCATGCACAGAGAAGTCCAAATTAAACATGATTTAATGACTCGTAAATGTAAGTACACATTGATGGCCTAAGACACGAGACGAGCGGTTTGTGTGAGAAAACGAACAGTATTTATATCGTTTTTACCTCTTGTAACGTCCACATCTTGGATGCCCTTGAGGTAAGCTAAAACATACCCAAAATTAATTTTAAAGTGAACTATCCCTTTAAGAAAATCAAGGAGTCCAATGGAAATGACGTTATTGTGTTATCTTTGTGATAATGTTGCATTTCTAATTGTATGTCAAATAAACTGAAGATTAATGCATAAACACAACGTGTGACGCTCATCGGACTGGCACACACTATTGTTTAACGATGCGAACGCCTGTGATTCTCCAGGACAGGTGTGTGTGTGTGTGTGTTTCACTTGTCTTGTGTTGCGCAGACGATGTCCGATCATGAGCTGGTCCTGAAGTGCTGGGAAGCAGTGGAGGCCGATTACACGGGTCACGGGGGGAGGTTCTCACCCGGTGAGTCCCTGACTCGACACACACACACACACACACACATCCCCCGGTCTCGGCTGATGTTGTCTCTCTCTTCAGCTTGTTTACGGAGTACCCGGACACACTGAAGCTGTTCCCGAAGTTCGCGGGCATCGCCCAGCCGGATCTGGCGGGCAGCGCGCGCGGTGGCAGCCCACGGGGCGACCGTCCTGAGGAAACTGGGCGAGCTCCTGAAGGCCAAAGGGATCACGCTGCCCTCCTCAAACCACTGGCTAACACACACGCCAAAACACACAAGATCGCCCTCAACAACTTCAGGGTAACGCAGGACACCTTCACTGCCTGCCTCATCTGTGGTCCGGCCCAGAGCCTTCAGTGAACACCGCAAATATATACTGTACAATATTAATATATAATCATAATTATAGTATTGATTATGTATATTTAGATCATATTTATATCACAATAATAAATATGTAATAAAAATCTAAAAATATAATAGATTTTAAATATTTGTTCAAGTGAAATGAAGTAGAAAGAAAAAACTTAAACTGAATTATATATATATATATATATATATATATATATATATATATATATATATATATATATATATATATATATATAAAAATTGTTGTGTATATATATATATATATATATATATATTAATAAAATATATAGGCCTATCATATATACATATATATATATATATATATATATATATATACATATATATATATATACATATATACATATATATATATATATATACATATATACATAATATATATATATATATATATATACATATATACATATATATATATATATATACATATATACATATATATATACATATATACATATATAATATATATATACATATATACATATATATATACATATAATATATATATATATATATATATATATATATATATATATATATATATATATATACGGACACACACACACACACACACACATCTAAATTGTTATATATTTGTTTTAATTATGTATTTATTTATATATTTTAAACTTAAAATTAAACCATATAAAATGTATATTTTGGAGCAGAATGTTGTTTAGAGAGGGAAAACTAGCAACTGACTAAACTATAACCTCATAGGTGACTGACTTAGAGTGCTGTACATTATTTATATATTTATAGTAAAAAAATAATAATTTAATTTTGAAGTAAAAAAAGCTATATTTCATTGCAAACAAAATAAAAGAAAATATTAAATTTTTAATATTGTGCATGATCTTAAATTATATTTTGAAGCAGAACGTTTTTCAGAAAGCCTGAAACTTGCAACACTAGCTGAACTAAATCCTCACGCGTGACTGACTTAGAATGCTGTTCATTAATTATACAAAAATAAAAGTACATTAAACCCTCTCTCTCTCTCTCTCTCTCTCTCTCTCTCTCTCTCTCTCTCTCTCTCTCTCTCTCTCTCTCTCTCTCTCTCTCTCTCAGCTGATCACTGAGGTGCTGGTGAAGGTGCTGGAGGAGAAGGCCGGGCTCGAGCCCCGCGGGCCAGGGCGCGTTCAGGAAGGTCATGGACGTCATCATCGGTGACATTGACGAGTACTATAAGGAGGTCGGATTCGCCGGTTAAAGAGGATCTGAAGAGGGCCGGCGCGCGCACTCAGCTTGATATCGCCACTAGAGATAAAAGTTATATGCAGATAATCAGATTAAAGACCATCCACACAGAACCAATCATGTTCAGACCCAAACACACATGCAGCTGGAGTTATAAATGCACTTTCGAAATGAACAGAGCCAATCACACCAGGTTTAGAACGTCACCTGATCTGATGATGTCATCATAACACTAACAGTTACTCTGTAATAATAATAATTCATTACATTTATATAGGCACTCTAAGCGCTTTCCATACTTTAGGTGTGTTAGGGTCTCATCTTAAATAGTGAGACGGCACATTAAAAAACATTAGTTTTGGGGAAAAAATATTACTTAATAACGAAATTGTGTTTCCAATGCACGCTTCTCTAGTTTTTAAAGGCCATATGGATCATAAACATGTATCTGTTTTGTTTCTCTACACTTGCTTTGTCTTACTACTCATTAACCTGCATAATAAATCATATTCAAGACTTCGCTTTTGTAATGCAACACTTATCAATAAACATTGCTTTCTCCTGCTGAAAAACTGATTCATGTGTCTTTATTTGGCATTTATGCATTAAACATGCATTTCTGAATTATTATACTGCCTTTCCAGACAGCAACACAGTGTCGGCCCAGATCCGGAACACATACACGTACCTGATCTGGCCTGACACTGTGTTGCCAGATGTGGGCAGATCTGGGCCGACACTATGTTGCTGTTGGGGATATGATTAATGTCTGGGCAGTTTTATGGTTAATGAGCAGCACAAGGATTATACGCATGTGTTTGACAGGTGCTGTATTCTACTCTGGTGTGTCAGTCACATGGTGAAGTGTTTTGGCCTGATCCGGGATCTGGAATGGGATTCTTTTATGACATTGTGACTCACCAGAGTAATCTTTATCCTCAGAAAACCGCGGTCACTCACAGAGCTCCTGTCGTCCTTCAGTCCTGGACATTGTGGACGTGCCTGAGGACACAGAGGTTTCCTGTGGAGATCACACTCGCGTTCACTTTACCGTTAAGCCGAGAGACGTGTGTGAGAGTGTGTGAAGTTCTCCCCGCGGGGTTGTCTCAGTTGTCACACTAGACGTGACAACAGTCACTCTCACAATCACTCTCTCTCACACACATGCACATACACACGCACACAGACATGCACACACACACACCCACCGCAAAGTCGCTCTCTCCCTTTTCTCATTCACATACACAATATTACTCTAGGGTTAGGGTTTGGTTTCATGTAATTATGTACTCTCTAAAAATGCTGTTTTTTTCTAAACCAATTTTGGGTCAAATATGGACAAACCCAGCCATTGGGTTACATTTTTAAATTACATTTTTAACCCAATGTTTGAGTTTGTCCATATTTGACCCAAAATTGGGTTAAAACAACCCATCATTTTTTAGAGTGTATAATTTACTGTTATTACTATGGTAAGTCCATGTAACAAGGAAAATGTGAAATAAAGTGTTACTGATGTGACTGACATATAAAGTGCATCAGTTTGAGCCCTAATATCTCAGTTATTTCTCAGTTAATATCTCAGTTGAGTTTGAAGGGAGACGATGCTGGAAGTTTTGTAGCTCTATACTCGTGCATGTCTATTATTGACTCATCTGTTTATTTCTCAAAATCAATAAAGACACAATCTGAGACAAAGTTGATAGATGAGTGAAAGTCCCCGAGCACTAAACGAGCAACTCGTGAGCATGAAGAGTTTAAGCTCTGATCGCTGGTTTGATGCCTCTCCTCAATACCAGCATTGTTCCCGAGGTCCGCTGAAAGGGAGCATCTGGTTTCTAGGACTTTTTGACTGTGTGTGTGTGTGTGTGTTTTGTAAGGAAGTGTCATCCTGTATTATCTGCTGTGGGAGGAAGAGGCAGGGCAGGAACACTGGGGGATCCTGAGCTCTCTTGAGACGCGAACACACACGCACACACACTATTGACATCTAACTCAAAGCTCACAAATAACTTGTTTCTAAGTGGTTGCTGTGCAGTTTTTCAGGGGTTCTGGATGTTGTTTTCAGCAGGTGTGTGTTGTCTAAGGTGTTTTGAGTGTAACTTTTAACACGTTGCAATCCAGTTGCTAGGTGTGCTGAATGTCAAGTTTTTGTATAGAGCATTTTACTATATCATGACTTTAACCTGTTGTTAGGCGGTTGCTAGGGTGTTGCTACGCTGTTGCCAAAGTGTTCCAGGTGGTTGCCGGGACAGTGCTATGGGGTTGCTAGGGGCTCTGAGTGTCAAGTTTTTGTATAGAGCATTTTATTATACATCATGACTAACTTATTGTTATGCTATTGCAAATGGTTGTTAGGGCGTTGCTATGCAGTTTATAGGTGTTCCAAGTGTTTTATCATGCTGCTATGCCATTGGTATAGTTTTCTGGGTAGTTGCTTGGTGTGTTGAGTAATTTAACTTTAACATGTTGTGATGTGGTTGCTATGCTGTGGCTAAAAAGTTCTAAGTGGTTGCCAGGACAGTGCTATCTGTTGCTAGGTGTCAAGTTTTTGTATAGAGTATTTTACAATATAACACAACTTTAACCTGTTGTAATGCCATTGGTATGTGGTTGCTAGGGTGTTGCTATGCAGTTTCTATGTGTTCTAAGTGTTTTGTTATGTTCCTATGTCATTGCTAGAATTATCTGGGTAGTTGCTTGGTGTGTTGGGTGATTTTACTGTTAACATGTTGTTGTGTGGTTGCTAGGGTGTTGCTATGCTGTGGCTAAAGTGTTATAGGTGGTTGCCAGGAAAGTGCTATATAGTTACAAGGTGCTCTGAGTGTCATGTTTTTGTATAGAGTATTTTACAATATGACAACTTTAACCTGTTGTAATGCCATTTCTATGTGGTTGCTAGGGTGTTGCTATGCAGTTTCTAGGTGTTCTAAGTGTTTTATTATGCTTCTATGTCATTGCTAGAATTATCTGGGTAGTTACTTGGTGTGTTGGGTGGTTTTACTGTTAACATGTTGTGTGGTTGCTAGGGTGTTGCTATGCTGCTATGGTGGTTGCTAGCTGTGCTGAACTGTTTTAAAGTAGTTGCTATGTGTTTTCTGCAATGATGCTAGGGTGTTGCTTTACAGTTAAATGTAAAGTTTAGCACTCAGAATCAGAGGTTTGTTTGGGTCGCTAACTATGAGCATCACCAATAGTGATGCTTGATTTAGCAAACACACACATTACCTGGCCATAAATAAAGGCAGGAATGTGTGTGAAAGTGGTACGTGCAGGCAGAAACGCATCCACTGCCGTCCTGCTCTCCCAATCTCTCAGCATGTGAACACACACACACACACACACACACACACACACACACACACACACACACACACACACTGCATTATTCAGTAACAGAATGTTGAGTGGGACAAAGGCAGGTCTCTTGAGAGACAGCTGCACTGTAGATGTGTTTGTGAAGGACCCAAACAGAGCAGATCATGGAACAATATCACACAAACATACTCAGACTGAACTAAAGCACCATTTCAATGCAGTGTGTGTGTGTGTGTGTGTATGTGTAGCCAAAGCAGACCAATCATTTGGGACAATACTTGACTAATATACGTCTTTCTGGAAAGAAAGACAAAATTTGATGATTGCTTTTCCACTGGAAAAGTTGTAGATTTAAGGTAGGTTAAGTGAAAGTGCGGTGTGTCGGAGGGGTACGGGGATATCGGGCCGTGACCCTGTGCATGAAGAGGTCAGGGAAGAGATGGTCAAACGAGGTCAGTCACGAGGGGGCGAGCGGGAAGTTGAGAGAGAGAGACGGTGCCACAGGTAAGATGCCAGCAAGCCTTTTTGTGATTTCTTCGCAGAGCGCCCAGTATTCAGGACTCAGGTTACTGATAGGATTGGTTTGCAACAGGTGAGGTTGTCATGGAAACGCAAAAGAGGAAAGGAGTTCGGGGAACAGAGGAGCATTTGGGGTGAGGTTACTATAGTGCAGCAAACGGCCCATATTCAGAACAGACCAGGGTTATTATAGGCCACTAAACACATAAACATACCTTTTTTTGTTACCGTCACCCCCCTTAATGAGCTTAGATGTGAAAATACACTATATCCAAACCTCAGTGAATGCTTTGGAATACAGCCCTACCGTTGGTCAATTAATAGGTTATAGAAGTCCATAATCCATTGATTTTTTTTTTGCGTTGACCTGTAACATATTAATACATTTCTGTCACAATATCACACATCTATCACAAAACAGAGTCCAAATATGGAACCTTGAGACTCTGACCTTTCCATTGATATGTGATTTGTCATACTAGAAAATGTGTTGATTATAAAAGTTATAAATTGAAATATGACTCCACCCACTAGTGGGAGGAGCCCGCGAAAAGGCTTTAAAAGTACCGTTTCCATGGTAACGCAATATCCGATTTCAAAACACGATGAATTTTGAGTATTTAAGCTGTCGAATGAGACTCAAGTTATGATGATTACACCAATATGAGATGATTCTGTGAAAAAAAAGAGCTAGCGGGATGGTGAAGATGTTAACTGGAATAAAATAAATCCTTAAACTTATTTTATTTTAGCTAGTTATCAACAAAGCGTTTAATTTTCATTCAGTTTAACTTATAGTACTAAAACTAAAATTAATGAAAAATGTCAAAAAACATACTAATTACTAAAACAAATTAAAATTAATAAAATAGGAAGTAATAGAAAATTATCCAACCTAATAAAAATCTATTATAGCATCTCAGTGACACTGAAATAACATTTAATTATGCAACTTTTAGACATCAAAATATTAGGGAAAATGTTCGCGAGTCAAAAGATTTTTCAGTAACATAATTATTGGATATGGAGGCGTTTCAGGTCAAGAATAATATTGATTTCTATGTTCACTACCAGTCAAACGTTTTACTACTCTTTCTTTATTATTATCATGATCATCAGCTACAATTGGGAATAATATAATAAAACTAATCAAAACTATAATTAACACAACATGGAATCCTGTAGAGCTAGAAAAATAAATAATAATAAATAAATGCAAAAAAAACGTTTTACTAGTAGTGTGTAAATATATGACAAATATTTATTTAACTGTAGCAGTAAAAAAGTCAAACTGAGATAGCGCATTAAAACAAGACAGTCATTTAGTTAAAATCTGAAATATTTATAAATATTGTAAAGGTAATTATCAGGAGAGAGACATTAGCTACCCAATGTCTCCCCTGCTGGTTTGGAGATTTGTGAGTGAATATGAGTGAGAACACAGCAGACAGAGGTCACATGGGGAAGGGCAACACTTCAGCCTGACCTCCTGCAGCCGGCCTTCCTCATAGTCAAAGTCTCAGTCCTCCTCGAGGTCAGAGGTCGCAGAGCAGCATGTCAGAGAGGACAGGTAGAGGGCAGTCGTTGCTATGGGAGACATTCCGCGAAACCTTAAGGATGTTGAGGATCCGCACGGATGCTGCGATCACACCATCTGCAGTCTGACGGAGAGTGAGAGTGTGTGTGTGTGTAGAGAGTTAGAAAGAGAGAGAGAGTGTGTGTGTGTGTGAACACTTACCCTGTGCTCAGCGCAGAGGACGGGACACTGATGTGAAGCAGCCAGTTTTCTCACGCTGACCAAACGCTCCTGAGTGCGAGAGCCACAGCGAGCTGCAAACACACATTCATCAACACGCGACTCACACACACACTGACCACTAACTCTTCTGACAATCATCACGATTAAACCTTTGTTACAGAAAGTGACAGTGCAGACATTTATAATGTTACAGAAATAAATAAATGGTGTTCTTTTGAACTTTCTGTTCATCAATCGAATCCTGAAACATAAACTGTATCAGTTTCCATACAAACATTAATCAGCACGACTGTGCTCAAAACTGATAATAATCATAAATGTTTATTAATTCATGATTTCTGAAGGATCATGTGACACTGAAGACTGGAGTAATGATATTGTTATAGTTATCGCTCTCGGTGAGAAAGGGCCTTTAAGGCTCTCACTCAGACTCACCATCAGTGACCAGGAAACACACCTTCCCCAGGAAACAGTCTGAGTGCAGATGAGCGAGAGAGCTCTCCACTGACTGAAGACTGCAGAGAGAGAGAGAGAGGGGTCAGTCTCTAAGTTCAGTTGTTACCTCTCTATTATAATGTTTTTTAATGTATCATTATTATTCTAAATTAATTGCATTATTGATATATCCATAGTCATATAATATTGTATTTTTTTAGTTTCGTTACTGAATTTCTGTACAAGTGCTTTCCTAAACATTCATGTTCTAAATCATTTTCTATGTTGTTTTAATGCTTATAAAGAATTGAATTGAGAGAGAGAGAGATTGTGAGTGAGTGAGATTGTGAGTGAGTGAGAGATCAGTGTACCTGCGCTCTGACAGTAGACTGATTATGAAAACTATTAAATCGATGCGTGGTCGAGTGTCCTTGTTCTCCACAGGCAGAGGCAGTTTTCTGGCCAGCCGACTGAAACACAGGAACATTTACACTCGCCTGTGTCCCAAACCACAACTCATACACACACTCCTTCAACATCTCACATCATCATCGTCTATTGGTTTGTCCGTCCTTCTGTTAGACTCTCACACATGAATTATGTTGAATATCTGTCAGCTGTTGAATTTAACTACACTATTACATAATACCAGTTTAGCTCAAACACTGACCAAGCAATGTGAATGTTGTTCAGTCTGAGTGTAAAAAGATCATTAGCAATTACAGAAAAACTAGTGGGTATAATACTGCCACAGTTTACTTTATTTTGCTTTTCTCACTTGAACATACTAATAAAAACATATACAAATATATCTGGTGTCTGAATAATTTTAAATTATTACACTAAAAACAGTCACATTATATTATCAATCTCAGTTTACATTACAGTATTAATTAGAAGTCTATATACCATCAATTTAAGCAGAAATTGTAACGAATATTATTAATAAATGATAATATTTTACAATAAAATATAATTGTTTTGATATGTGTCACTCACACATTGACGTTGAACTCGTTCTCATACTGTACAATGGCGTCGGCTAGTTTGGTCTGAAGCTCCTCTTCATTTTCAACCAACTATCATAAGAAACAATACTGTGAAATATGAATATAAAAACTAGACAAATGATGAATAAACTGATAAACGGCATCTTTACTCACGAGGACAGTAGCGGTGTTCAGCTCGGGGACTTTACTGTACGGTCTCAGGAGCGACATGATGAGAAATGCGTGTTTAGTTAATATGAAATGCGCGTTAACTTGTTTGTTTGTTTGTCTTAATAAAAATAGCGAAAGCTTGCGAGTCGCTGCTTCCTGCTCGCGCTCATTTTCAAAGTTCACGCGCTTAACGTCACAAGGACGCGACCAACCCACCATAGTGCGCGCGCTGCTGCCTCGCGCGTTCATAAACTACCTCACGTTCATAAATTAATACAAAACTATGTTAACTGATAATATTCATGAATAAAATGCTTTATATCTTAAAAAAAACAATTTTTTTGAAATACTGTTTTTTCTGTGGAACACGTATTTTTTTAAAAACGTATTAAAAGTTTTTACCCAAACGTTTAGTTTAGTTGGTGTACCAATGTATCCAAGCGGATTCAGTGAAGATAAATGCATTTTTGACTTAAAAATAAATAAGAATGAAATAAATATAGATGTAATCACATGCCACAAATTTTTAGGGTAACAAACGTAGTGGACTAAACATTTAACACTTTTCTTGCATTGTACAGACTGCAATTCCATGCAAATCTACAATTAATATTGACATTGATTTAAACAGAAGCAGAAAATCAACTCAAGCGACTTTCAAGAAGATGAAGAGCCTGAAACACGTAAACAACGAAAGCAACAGATTTATTGTTTCATAGCATAATGACAAGGCAAGATGAAGTTTCAAGACGTCTCAACAGCGCAAAACCAAAGAGTGATAAAAAGGGAAAAGAGAAACTCCGGAAACATCCCGGTACCATGAGAAACAAGGAAAGCCGAGCTATAAACGTGTGCGGTTACGTGTGAAAACTTGGTCTGGTTTATGTGTGTGTGTGGGGATGGAAATCAAAATCACCAGGTTAAGAAAGATCTCCTTGTCAGTCCGAGTTTATAATCCATGACAAAATGAAACCAGAGGGGAAAACATGAGAAAATAATATCCACATCAAAATCATTTCAGCCATTCAACAAAATTTAATTATTAAAAAAGGGAAAAATAACCAGTTTAAAATGCTGAGAAAAAAAAACACGTTCTCTTGAGTTTTATATTCCTGCAGGCGTTTCCTTCATCCGCCCGCCCTTATTTTCCAAGATAAAAAATAAGCTACTTCTAAACACACTTCCATCAAATGTTCTTTTGGTTTTGCTGACTAGATCACGGTGTGTAACTCTTGCTGTCTGAGGCGTTGTTTGTATCTCAAATAATGATGCTGGTCTCACACACACACACACACACACACACACACACATCTGCGACTGGCTTCCCTCTCTGTAGCCGCCGAGCTTCTACTGATGTGCAAGTAACCGGATGAAGCGGTCACTCAGGTATTGACGGATCAGTGTGGGCGACTGCCGGCTGCGCGGACGCGACAGGGATCGCTCTAAAGTGTCTGGTTCTCGTGTGCTAGATCTCCCCGGACTCTCTCTCCTCGGAGCTGGAGCGCTGGTCCCGCTCCAGAGACACGGACCGCTCACGCTCCCCCATCTGGCCCGACGTCCGGGGAGGCCGGGACCGCCTCGCTCCAGGTCGCGCCGCCCGTCTGTCCCGCCATCTCTCGTCCGCGGGGTCTCCCGCCACCGCTCCTGAGGGACGGGCTGTTCCGGGTCTCTGGCGTGGAAGACCTGGAGAATCCGCGTCAGAGCCAGTACTCAAGAGTGCAACAGAGGAAACAGTCTGTTAAACACTAGATTGCTCTTTTCTGTTTACAACACATGGATTCATTTAGTTGTCAAATCATTTAAAATACAAAAAATAAAAGTCCTTTCAAATTATTTAAAATAGTTTAAGATCATTTTAAATGCGTGTTCAGAATTTAAACGATTTAGTTATTTAAATTTTTTTAAATAAAATGTATATAAATTAAATAATTTGAATTTTCATTATAAATTGGTTATTTAAATTAAGTTGCTTCATACTTAAATTCCACATAAATGATTTAAAAAATGATTGAAAATAGTTTTAGATTTTGATTCCAAATGTAAAACACTTCATTTAGTTTTAATGTCCAAATGAAAGTCCAATTTTAAACTCCAAACTTAAATTACAAATGTATATTAATTTCAAACTACTTTAAATAGTTTAAAGTTAAATAATATATATTTGGAATTTAAATTATTTTTAGTATATATATATATATATATATATATATATATATATATATATATATATATATATAGTAATATATTACATTATATATATTTCCAATATAAATTATTTAACACATTTTAAACGATTTCAGTAAATATAATAAAAAAAAGAAGAAAAAAATATATATAACTAAGCTCATTTAAAAATAATTTAGAATTTTTCTAAACTAGAAAAGTTTAAAATTTTCATTACAAATGTAAATTACTTAATTTAAAAAATAAGTAAAATGTTATATTTACATTCCAAATATTATTTGTTTAATAATTTCCATTATTTAATCATAATTGTTTAACACATTGGTATTGTCATAATGTGGTTGTTTACATTGATTTACACCACATGACTGTGTTATAATCAGTGTAACTCATGCCTTAGTGCTCATGTAATGTAATCTGGTACCTCTTCCTTTTGCTCCTGTGCGAGTGGGAGCGAGAGCGATGGCGGTCCTTGTGTCTGTGTTTCCTCTCGCGCTCTCGTTCTCGCTCTCCATCCTCACGGTGCCGGCGAGAGCGATGGGAGGACGAGCTTCCTCTCTTCCCTGAAACCAGAGAGAAAGATGCAGAAACAGGAGATTTCCTTCGCAGACGTCATGAGAAATAAAGAACGATCCTCACTCGAGTATCGCTTCGCCCACTCCCTGGATCTGGACCTGAAACCAGAGGGAGAAAGCCATGATGGACGATTAAACTCTTTTTTTACCTTATTGAATTCGAAATTAAGCGTAATTAAATCGTAAGTGCAGGAAAAATTCCAGACGGTCTTGACCTCGACTGGAGTGATTGAGTGAGGGCGAACGGCTCAGAAACGCACCTCCTGCGGTCTCTCCTCTCCCGCTCTCGCGCTCACGCTCCCTCTCCCGCTCCCTTTCCCGCTCCCTCTCGCGCTCCCGCTCTTTCTCCAGCTCCCACTCTCTGGCTCGCTCCTCTTCCCTGTCGCGCTCCTCTCTCCTCTTCGTGCGCATGCGCTCCTGTTTCTCCGTCACAGCTTTCTGGAAAGCAGAGCGGTTGGTCAGTGAGACGCAGACCGACATCAGGGGATTGAGCTCGCTCGCTGCCATCTTACCCGCAGTTTGTCCAGTTTCTCACGGATTTCGATGAAACCTAGATGTAGTTTCCCTCCAAAGTGGTCGGCGCGAGTCTGCGGTCGTTGTCGTGTGAGGCCGAGGTAGGCGGAGCAAACCTCACACACTCGCAGCTTCTGCTGCTGGAAGCTGGACGCCGGCATAGAGTTGCGGTATATGTCCTAAACACAAACACGCCAGTTAGATCAACACAGTCAACTATAGGGCTGTAACTTTACACTCGTAAATCGACTGCACAATCCAATCGGGCCAACCAACTCAAGTATCGAAAGCGAAAATAGGGAACCGATTTTAACCACCTTTGAAAAAAAACAAAAAAACCATGTAGGATGCTGGAAAAAAAACATGTTTTTTTTTCATCAAATACTTTTAATATTTGCTATTACTTTAATGCAAGTGAAGATGCTCAAGTAAAAAGTTTCATAGACACTGTTTAGATGAATACAATTAACTCTTAACGATCATGACAAAAATCATAATTGTCAATTATTCCCTTTAATATTGCAATAGCATTATTAATTACAATTATCACAATCTACATTGAATGTTTTGAATGGCTTTATGCCGTTGTTTAAAGCGACATCATGCCACATCGTTATATCTAAATAAACACGCTGTAAACACTCGTCCTGAAAAACTTTGCTTTTCTATCATATTAAGCCTAAAATATACTTTTATATATATATTTAAAATAAATAAATGGGGAAAAACCCTAAAGATAAGCTGTAGAAAGGAAAAAAACACATCTTAAGCACACAGGATAATGTAAGTGGACATAATTGTGGCATTCGTAACTGTAATCACGATTACAAATTCGATTAATTGTGCAGCCGTAGAATTAACTGTAATAGTGCCATTGCAAGCATGAGCAGTTTTGATGTGTGATTGGAGTCACTGCAGTGCTATTTCCAGTTGACCCCACACTGACCTCTGCCTCCTTCTTCAGGGTGCGCGTCTTCTCCACCTTCTCCAGCACCTGTTGAGCCTCGTCCACGTTTCCCTCGCCGCCCAGTTGTTCCGCACGCGCCAGCAGTTTCCCGATCTCCTCGTTCAGCTCGTGCACACGCTCCGCCTGCATCACACACACACATTAAATAACACACACATTAAATAAAAACTATGAAAAGGTAAGGTATTACAGAAGTTTGTTTACCGGGTTAAAAACAATCTACAGTTCTTTCTCCTCACATTTATGAGATTATGTCTCAAAATTCCAAGTTTACATCTCGCAACTCAGACTTTTGTTTTTTGATAATTCCTAGTTTTTATCACACAATTCAGACTTTTGTTCTCATAATTCCGAGATTTCTCACAATTCAGACTTTTGTTTCTCAGAATTTCAAATTATTTTCTCACAATTCTGACTTCAGTTCTCAGAATTCCAAGTTTCTCATAATTCTGCAATTGTTCTCATAATTCCGAGATTTCTCACAATTCAGACTTTTGTTCTCAGAATTTCAATTATTTTCTCACAATTCTGACTTCAGTTCTCATAATTTCTAGTTTCACATATTTTGCAATTTGTTCTCATAATTTCAGAGATTTCTCACAATTCAGACTTTGGTTCTCAGAATTCCAATTATTTTTCTCATAATTCTGATTTTAGTTCTCAAAATTTCGAGTTTTATCTCATAATTCAGACTTTTGTTCTCTAGAATTTCAAATTTCTCACAATTCTAGACTTTTGTTTTCAGTATTTCCAAATTTCTCACATATTCAGACTTTTGTTTTCAGATTTCCAAATTTCTCACAATTCTGACATTGGTTCTTAGAATTCCAGTTTTATCTCACAATTCAGACTTTTGTTCTCAGAATTCCAAATTTTTATCTTACAATTCTGACTTTTGTTCTTAGAATCGGAGTTCACAACCTAGAAATTCAGACTTTTGTCCTCAGAGTCAGAATTTAGCAATTGCTTCCATAACATATGGTCCCTCTAAAAAAAAACTATATTGAGTTCCTCTGTTTGTATGCATTTCCTATTGAAACAGGAAGTTGGAACGGGACACACTGAAGCGCTCATCCTCTTCTTTTACTCTTATAAAAAGAAAAACATTTATATGACGGGTGTAGGCCATGATTGACAATGTGTTAGACTGTGGATCAAAAGCAGGTGTGTGAAACTTCAATAAGCAAATGATCTGAAAGTGAAACTGCGGAGAGCAATGATTCAGGGATCCCCCTGCCGTTACAGAGAGATCAGATCATCCGTGCTTTACCTTGGCTGCCACTTCAGCGCTGATTTCTTCCTGCGTTTCGGCCAGACGCTTCTTGGCCAGTTCGGTTCTTCGGTCACAGTCTGCGATGAAGGACTGCAGGTGCTCTGAGGCCTGAGGAAAACACACCACGATTAGACATTCACGAGCGGTTTACACACACACAGCATTATGAAGATGATTGGAAATGGTTGATACTCACATCCAGCTCAAAGAAAAACTCCTGCTGTTTGGATGCAATCTCATAATCCGCTCTTAAAGCCAGGTCGTGAATCTTCACACACTCGCCTAGATCCATGCGCTGCACAAACACAAAACAGGGTGTCATAATGTAACAGTGACAAGGCATAAAACGAGTATGCAATTATCAAACAGGTTTTTAGATGAGTGAAGGCATAACCACTGATTGAGACACTTACAGTTCCAGACAGTATGTCGTGAGGACAGGACTCCAGAAGATGACTCTTACACACACGCTCATCCGTGAACTTGATCCTCTGTCGCATCGTGTCGCCTGTGGGAAAACACATCAGGAGATCATGTCAAACAAATAATAAGACACAGATGAAAATAAACAATAGTGACACAAATAAAATTATGATTCTCACTGCTAAAGAAAATTCAATAAAATAATGAGAACCAAGCCATAATTTTGGTCAACATCAAGATATTACATTATATCTATACAGATATTGCCTAAAATCACGATTCTCATCAGGGCAAACGAATCATCATAATCACGAATCTCATTAGATCACATCAATTAATTAATAGACAGATAGGAAATCCTTCCAGACTAATCCTAAGATTCATGACAAGCCATCAGAATTATGGGAAACCTGAAAATATAAAATAAGAGAATAACACCTATTATAGTCATGATGATTTCATGAACCAGTGTTGATCAAATTAGTTCGTACTATAATATAAAAATGATGACCATGTTTTGATTCACGATTTGCTCATGAATCATAACAATCATGATTCTCGATATGAAATAATTACAGACAAATCATAAGATTCATGATATTTGATCAAATCAAGTGAATGAAATAACGGTGTTTACCAAATAATGGCAATCGAATAGAAGAATAACATCGATCATAAAACCATGGGAGTAATCATTCCCGTCAATCAAACTTTTTAATGCCACCTAATAATTAAACCAAATCCCAGAGCCATGAATCATATGAAAACGTGACTTTTTATCACGCCCGGTTAAGCAAATAACGAGAAACTCAATATTTGAGCATTAATAGTGGGCTAAAGTAAGGAATCGCGTTCCGAATCAAATTCCTGGTTTAGTTTCGCTTTGAGGAGAATGAAAGAAGCACTCACCATCTCTGCTGGTTCCCATGAGCTGGTCCAGCATGGCCCGCATCTGCGCCTGGGCCGACATCTCCTCTCCAGACACGTGTGTGTGGGATATATAGCGCGTTTAACAGTTAAACCAGTGCTCTGTTTATCTAACCTGGAAACTAACTCCTCACACAGCAGGCCTCAAAACCACCGGCCGCCGAAAACAAGACAAACCACCCCCGCTAACACACTTTCCGGTCACTTCTCTGTGTTAAACCCCTCAGATTGTGCAGTTTATAGTTGAGATTGCGCTTAAATCTGTCAGATCATAAATCAGTGAGTTAGTCTTGACTCTCAATAGTCTCGTGCGTTAGCATTAGCGGCTAACTCTTTCCCCAACGCCCCTGAATCCGCCTTATATGCGCTTATTATCAGTCCTGGCGCTGCTTAATCAGTCCGCAGATCAATATTTTGTGAAGTGATCCATATTCGCAAAGTTTTGACAGTGTTTGTTTTTGTTGTTTTATTGTTTTATTTCTTTTTTTCCCCTCTCGGAATGAGACTTCCGACCCGCGCGCGCGCAGCTCCCGCTCGGTACGCGGCCTCGAGGAAGTGCCGAGAAGCTCGCGCGCTGATTGGCCCACGGGTGGGTGACGTCACAGGGGCCGCGCGGCTCAGCGAGTGTAGTTCGAACATGTGGAGCAACATGGGAAAAAAACTCATGTTGAGCTGGTTAAATCGTTTTAAACGTACATATTTCGCACCTAACAACTACTTTAACAACCCAAACCTAAATCTTTACCCCTAATGTCTCTAAAATTACTTTCTTGACGAATATGTGTGTATCTAATTTTCTGTGTGTGAATTCTATGTGTAAACATATATATATATATATATATATATATATATATATATATATATATATATATATATATATATATATATATATATATATATATATATATATATATATATATATATATATATATATATATATATATATATATATATATATATATAATTTCTGATAAAAACAAATTCATAAGACATTTTCCAACTACTAATAAAACTAATAACTTTTTTTGCTATAATACTTTGAGACTTTGAGACACTGGGTAGAGTTAAGTTGTAAATTTAATCTTGTATAAAAATATCAAGAACACACACACACAATGCTGTTGTATGGTATTTATAAATAATATATTGACATAAAATATTAATGATATATAATTTACACAATGTTGTTGTATAATGTATTCGTTTAACATAATATATCAATGATATATAATTTACACACATATATAAATATATGATGTTGTATAATGATGCATTTATAAATAATATATTTACATAATCCAGTGTGTGTTCTTAAAATTTATCTCTATACAAGATTAAATTTACAACATAAATCTACCCAGTGTCTCAAAGTCTAATACAAATATTATGTTTTATTAGTAGTATGATAAATGTAAACAATTGGATTTAACATTATATATATATATATATATATATATATATATATATATATATATATATATATATATATATATATATATATATATATATATACTTATATTTATTGAAATGATAAAAGATTAAGGACTAAGGTATATGACAGCTTTAATCTCAGTTCAATAATGACCACAAACACAGAACGTTATTGGTTCTCTCTGTTTATTGTACTGATGTGGAACAGACATCTCTTAATTTATGCATGTTGTATATTATATTCATATGTATAAAAAAAACATCCAGTCTAATAGTTTTTTCTCCAACTACTTCCACAGAATACAAAATCAAACCCAGCAGTGATTATCAATCAGAAAAACGAAGAACGAACAGAAACACAGAGAGGTCCTCTCAGACGCGTCCGTCCGCTCCCACAGAAACACTTGTTTTGGCACCAGAAAAGCTCCTCGCTCTCTCCACACACACGTTACAGACTCGTCTTCACACACACGCAACCACCGTCATGTGTTCAGACGTCTGCTGGAGGAGAGAACGGCCCATCTATCGGCTCTCGCTCAAGTGTGAGGTTATTATTCGAATAAATGTCCGAATTTAACAGAAAGAAGAATAAATGAACATTGAGTTTGTACGAGAGCCAGGCCGTGTGTGTGAATCGCTTCAAAGCCGAGAGCGAAATCTAAGATTTTTAACAGATCAAATTGCTAATATTTTTTAATAATTGTCTAGCAGGGAGTTGAATCTATAGAGGACCTCTCAATGAAAGCTTTTAAACAACAGTTTCATCACCAAGAATCACAATTCATGGATATACAGTGTATAGATATATATAAAACAAACAATCTGCTTGCACAGCCCCACCCCACAAATAAACAAAAAAATAAATTTGATGTGAAAACAAAATTTGTACCACCAGAACAACACAAATCCACACACATGACCTCGAATTATGCTACATTTGACTTTATTATGACTATTATCTCCACATCTCTGGTTTATAGTTCTGATCTCAAAGAAATTAAATTAGCCAAAACAACAACAAAACCCCCCAAAGCTAAACAGATTTTCCTTTGAGCCGTTTTATATGATAATTTGAGATTCTTAAAAAAAAAATTAAATTAGATGACCACATTTACAGCTGCTCTACGTGTTTTGATGCTACATTTTTTGATTTAAACAGATGAAATGTACAAAAATAAATGTGCAATCATTACCAATGTGTGATCTGAAGTTATTATCTAATAAATGTGATGCTGACGGTGGAGAAAAACTAAAAATAATGGGGGAAATGATTCATTCTTTTGATTCATATGACCGTTACATGCGCTCTGAGAAGTGGGTGTGGCTCCGTCTCATTCAGCCAATCGGACATCAGTGGGCGGGTGTTTTTGCTGGTCCCGTAAGGCAGTGAGGATTTTAGGCCTCGTTACATTCGGTAACACGGAGCCGAAGCCCTGACCGACTCCGCGGTGCTGATCCCGGATCAGATCTAAACCCGAACACACAGCCGGCCCGCGCGAATTCTGACCCAAGATCAGCTGCGCGCATGTGTGTGTGTGAGGTGTGTGAGATTACAACACAGAACTACGATAAAAAACAAAGCGGAAGTACTAGAGGAGTTTGGGATCTCTTCTGAGGTATAGTCTAAAGTCTCGCTCCATAGCACCATTTCCCCAACCCTGATCAGATACATCCATCCAACGACAGATTAAAGGAATACCACAGGTTTAACTCGAGCATCTGTGTTTGACATCTTCATTACGAGTGAAAATCTTTTTTTTTTTTCGCCATAGGAATGTCAAACACAGTCCACAGAGCTCGAAGATGAAGCTTTGACCTCTTAAAATCACTGACCGATTACTATACGTTTATGGTAGATCGACCATTCTGGTCGACATTAAATACATACTGTATTTACTTGTGAAACTCACTGTTAAAATCTCTGTATCCGTTTTATTTGTTCAACTGCAGGATTCAAATCTCTTGAAATGTTAATATAACATTTTGATTCTGTAACGTGTGATTCGATTGGCATTCCCTGTAAAAGGACTGGCGCTCAGATTGGCATTGTGCTGATAAATCGTCCATATGTACATTTAAAGTACAGCCCTTATCTAAACTGGGCTTACATTTTTACACATCTATCATTATAACTAATACACAGTTGGACCTGGAAGTCTCATGGAAACACTTCAGCTCAAAATCAAAAGAAAACGCATGGTGTTACGAATCAGCATTAAGCTTTACAAAGACTTGAGGATCATGAAGATGACAATCAAATACATTTTCCCGCCAAAATTCTCATTGTAATGCAAAACAAAACAAAAAAACTCAACGTCATACAAATAAAATTGGGGTCGGTAAGATTTAGTTTTAGAAAGAAAAAAAAATGTATTAAAAATTTGAAAAACATCCATTTAAATTAGTAAAGGTTGAGACGCGTCATACTAGTAAGAATTGAGATTCGACCCAAAAAGGAAAAAGCAAGAACAAACATTTACAGCATATCCTTAAGGCCTGTTCACACCAGGACGAATTTCGCACGTGATATTCACACTGACACGAAAAACAACATTCGTAAAAGCGTCATTTTTTTTAAAAAATGCCTCGGGTCCGTTATTTTGGTTTGATGCACCACGACCAATGAGATTGGTGCTTTTGCTCGCGTGTCTCGTGCTTCTGAAGTTACAGCAAAGTTAAGTTTGAGCGCCCCCACAATGGCGCCAAACACAAAATGGTCTTGCCGAGCACATATACGTAACGGCGAAGAAGATATACGCAACCATCTACACTGCTGGAAGACAAGGAAGATGCAAGGCAAGATATTACATTAAGCGCCATCTACTGCCAGGGAATAAATTTGCATGTTCACTCGGCTCATCATCAGCGAAAATCGGTTGGGTGTGAATAATGCGCACTGTATATCCGTCTCGGTGTGTACGGGCCTTTACAAATGAAAAAAAGTGGACCTCTGAAAGCGTCTAAAGAGGAAGAACCCCTAAAACGGATGAGTTGAAAGATGACGCCAATGCCTGTCCCTCCATATTGCACCCCACAACATCACTAACATCCTTCCCTCATTAGGCATGAACCTGCTTTTCTTTGGACATGCCATTGTTGGGGAATCCGGAGACCTTAGGGAGAAAACCCACCTGAGGACATGCAAACAAGACCGGCATAAGTATATGCCCTGAAGGTTATGACATTTCTTTGGAGAAACATACGGATAGTCTGGGAAATGCAAATGATTCCCAAAGCCTGGTGAAGAGCAAAGGGATTGCTGATCCCAAAACACAAGAATTAATTCACCAGCGAACAGCTTTGCTAAATAAACCTTCTGAATATATATCGATATCTTCAGTGTGCTGGTGCAAACAACCTAAAATAATCCATTTTATAGATAGAGGTGTAGAAAATGCTGGAAATTGGATGCCTTGAACATAACGGTGTTAAATGCCATCTAATTCAGGAAGAACTGCACGTCTTGTTCCTCAATCTGGCCAACGGCTTTGGGCCAGTTCCTCATTCCCTCCTGAGGACGGCTTTTGAGTCGAGTTTCTACAGATGCCTCTACTAATAACAAATCTGGTAAAACATTACTTCCAAGATGTGCAATTTTGCCTCAACACCCAACTGTCAATGGAGCCATGAAATGGGTTTCATTAAACGACTACAGTTTGGTTAGCTTTCCTTGTTCCACTAATATGAGCCTAAATGGATGATAGGTCAACCATGATTTTGCCAAGTAATATCTACAATATTTTGTTGAACCAGGATATTTGAAAATTTCACCTACACCTAACCCTACCCATAAGTTATCCCTAAAATCAGACGGGAAGGATAGGTGAATAACACAGATGTAGAACCAAACCCTGATCGCAAGCCTGAACTTGATGACATAAACTGTAATCTGATTGGTTGATTGGATTGTTGTTCCAGGATCAAAAAAAGATGTTGATCCAGGAAGATGTTGCACTTGGTGAAATCATGACTTCATCACATGGGCGAGGATGAAAATCAAGCCCAGTAATTGAAAAGCTCCATTGAAAAGGTCAAAGATTTCATTTTGATGGAGTACTTGTACAAAACTGTTTCGGAATGATAAAAAGTTTGGGCAGATCGTATGAGCAAACCTCAAGGAAACTGGGTGGTTTGAACGATTAAAAAAAGACACCATCATGAGCATAAATGACACCATCAAGACCGCTCTGCCAGGAACACTCAAGGTGTTGTTTGGCAAACTCCCAAGACTCACGTGTCCCAAAGATCCCCTCAGAAAAGTGGAAAAGCTGGAAAGGGTGATAAATGCACTGGTGAAACCATGAGACTGGCAAACGAAATGACCAATTACAAGTCGTAAGAATTAAAAATGCATCAAAGCAAATTCTGGTCATGACCCTTGCCGACTCTGTGCGCGGACAGCGGCCCCTCGGGAGCAAGCGTGCGACGTCAGCTCTTCAGTCCCAAAGCTCCTCAATAGCACAAGGACACGTCAAGCCAGAAGAGATGAGGCGGCGGGACATGCAGAGTGGCACGCTTAGGCAATCTCAATGCCAAAGAAAGGTCAATGTGGACTAACCGGGTGAACGTAGAACAGGGAAAACTCAGATTTGGAGCGGAGCTTACACTCCCCTGGGAAGATGGACAGGAGGAAGCATTTGAGAGAAAATGTTTGCGAACACTGGCAACCGAAGTTACAAAAAATGGCTGGAAGTTGAGGGTTTGGGGATTGGGATGCAGGATTTGTGTCGCCACATCCTCTCCACTGAGGTAACCAAGGGTTTAGGAGTCGCCCTCTCCAACAAGCAATCGAGTCCATGTCGAAATGCAGCAGGACTCGGCTGTTGAATGATTCAGGAGGAAATCAGCGGAGCGGCGAGATGCGACGGACGCCAGAGGGCACTTTTGAGTCTTCTGAGACGTTGTTGGTCCACGAAGGAGGACCATATAATAATATTACCCAATATATATTATCTCAAATCTTACTACTGACATTAGGTGAGCCAACTTTCCCCAGGGATTAAAGCATCAAGTCTAGAAAGCTCTACAAAAGTTGATTAAAAACTTATACTGTGAAATATTCCACTTATACCCTCATTCTTTTTTACAATATATATTACACGAATAAGATATTGTAGTAAGAGAAATGCTATTATGATATAACTTTTTTTTAATTGAATGCATAAAATAAATTTATACTATAAATAGAAAATGTTTTTGTATTACAGTACTGAGAATATGGAGGGAAAATCTGCATAACCATCATTAAAATTAAATCCTCATGGTCCGAAAACAGGCTTTGTTTACATTTTCATTTGATTTTGGGGTGAAATATGACCCGGACCCTAAAAGGACATCAGTTCGACCCGTATTAAACCTAAGACTTTTATTTTGAAATTCTCTGAATGTTCCCAATGCCTGCCCACTGTTAGTCATCTCTGAAACACTTCCTGTTATAAACACTGGAGCTGAGCCAGAAAGAGGGGAAGAAACGAGTGGAAAAAAGGAAACAGATGAATGAGGCTTTCACAAAGATGTAGACAAAAGACATGAGATGGTGTGACATGAGCTGTACACAGAGAGAAGGAGAAGGTGTGTGTTTGCATGTGTGTGTGTGTGTGTTTACAAGCATCCCTGGGTTGAACAATTGTGTGTCACATGGTGTTATTCCACTTCACTTTGTAAGTGTTGAATTGACAGAACGTGCGTGTGTCTGGTTAACACCTCGTGCCGATGCTTGTGTGTGTGATTAAAGGTGCAGCTTCCACCACAGTGAGGTGAGAACACTAGGAGAGAGAGAGGCGAGAGGTGTGTGAGGTGCACCCGTGCCTCACAGCGCAGTGAGTCTCCCCGTCAGAGCGGCCTGCAGTTCGGACGGCAGGAACACGCCGAGCTCCGGTGATGATGCCGCCTGTGATCAGCTGGTGCGGGGTGACGTCGAACGCCGGGTTCCACACGTCGATCCCTGCAAACACACACACACACAGAGAATGAGCTCCTTAAAACTGCGCTGCTTTAGTGTCACTGATGTATCGTTGGAGATTTTGTTGATATTTAGAGTTGGACATTTTTAGAAGTTTTAGTAATTTTGTTCTGTTAGTTTTTAAAGTGCCCTGTTATGCCCTGTAAAAGTCTCCTAATTTTGTATAGGAATCTCCCACAGTACGCATCCAAGGTCAGAAGTCTATTATGATTGGTCTACTCTGCTCTGATTGGTCAGATGGCCCAGTCTGTTGCGATTGGTCTACTCTGCTCTGATTGGTCAGGTGACCCAGTCTGTTGCGATTGGTCTACTCTGCTCTGATTGGTCAGATGACCCAGTCTGTTGTGATTGGTCTACTCTGCTCTGATTGGTCAGATGGCCCAGTCTGTTGTGATTGGTCTACTCTGCTCTGATTGGTCAGATGACCCAGTCTGTTGTGATTGGTCTACTCTGCTCTGATTGGTCAGATGACCCAGTCTGTTGTGATTGGTCTACTCTGCTCTGATTGGTCAGATGACCCAGTCTGTTGTTATTGGTCTACTCTGCTCTGATTGGTCAGATGGCCCAGTCTGTTGTGATTGGTCTACTCTGCTCTGATTGGTCAGATGACCCAGTCTGTTGTGATTGGTCTACTCTGCTCTGATTGGTCAGATGGCCCAGTCTGTTTTGATTGGTCTACTCTGCTCTGATTGGTCAGATGACCCAGTCTGTTGTGATTGGTCTACTCTGCTCTGATTGGTCAGATGACCCAGTCTGTTGTGATTGGTCTACTCTGCTCTGATTAGTCAGATGGCCCAGTCTGTTTTGATTGGTCTACTCTAATTGGTCAAGGAGGGGTTTAGAGAGACCGAAACTTTGAACAAAATGTTTTCAGACTCAGAGTTATAAGAAAAGTAAAGGTTTATTGACCTTGGATTGCATGTAACTATTATATGAGACTTCAAAACTAAATTAGGAGTCTTCACAAGAAGATAGTTAACATTACTAATCGACTAGTCTTTTGTTAGATGTCTAGTAGTAACAGTTCTCTAATAATAACACTATATAATTTCACTCTGCAGAGAGCAATCTAGCTCATATTGAAACATTGTGTTTCTCTTCAAATATAAAGCAGTTCCAGATAACGGAGTTAATGAATAAACTGGGGTGCGCAACTCTCCCGTCCCACTCCTGAAAACTGTGAAGCTCCTGATCTGGTCCACTGTGCGTCAGAGAGTTCATGAGAGCTGTGCAGTAATCGGTCCTCCCCAGAGACGCCAGCAGCTATTAAACGCTGCAGCTTTAATTAATCTGAAGCTTCCGACTCGTCTTCTCTCTCTATTCTCACTCGTATGTAGGATCATTCCTCCCTCGCTCTCATATCACAACCGTTTAATTAAAAGCAGCTCCGCTCTGTTTCAAATCTCACTTAAGCCCTGCGGTCTCACACACACACCAGTCAGTGTCTCTCTCTCTCACACACACACACTCACTCTCTCTCTCACATACACACATTCTCTCACACACCTTTCTTCACTAAAATAACCTGCTGCTTTGAACACAAAATACAAATAGAGGTTTACTGAATATAAATGTAAACACACCATGGCAGGTGAAAATGTCCCACACTCACACAAGAGTTTGCAATGTGTCGCTAGGCATGACAATAATGCACAAAAAGCTTAATAACAAGAAATACTGCAATTATATTCCTCATTTAATACATTTAATGTCTACATTAATAATATAATAAAATTACATTAACACCACATTCCCATGGTTTCAGAGTTACTACAGTAGTTCATGGAAATGTTGGCAACCTGAGGATTGAAAAGTGAGTCTTGTGCCTTTTTAATTCTTATTTCTCCTTTCACACACACACACACACACACACACACACACACTCACCAGGTGCGGCTACAGGAACCCCGTTGATGCTGGTGAGCTCCACAGCGGGACGTTCCTCGATCACGATGTCTCGGCCGCTCTCCAGGCTCAGGTCGCAGGACGTGCTCGGCGCCGCCACGTAGAACGGCACCCCGTGGTGTTTGGCGGCGATGGCCAGCTGATACGTGCCCACCTTATTCGCCGTGTCACCGTTCGCAACGACCCGGTCCGCTCCGACGACGACAGCTGTGTGCACACAAGAACGTTACAGGGGTCCTATAATGCCCTTAAAAGATGTCCCCAGAGTGTGTGTGTGAAGTTTTAGCTCAAAATACCCCACAGATATTTTTCAATAGCATGTTAAAATGTCACTTTTTAAGGGTGAGCAAAAACACACAGTTTGAGTGTGTCCCTTTAAATGCAAATGAGCTGCTGCTCCCGGCACAGAGGGCGGAGCTTCAAGAGCTTGTGTGTGTGTGTGTGTTAGAAGCTCCGATTACACTCACATGCACTGAACACTTTTTAGCCTTTTATGTTTAAACGGAAATAATGGCAGGTCTGGGTTTTTTTTTAATAACCAGATAAATTTAGTAGTATACAGAATCAACATGTTTTAAGCCGTTTTTTGTAGTCTTTAAAAAGTCATTTCTGTAAAAGAGTGTTGTAAGTTAGCAGATGTTGTTTCACAGAAGCGGAGTCACCTGTGATGCCCTTCTCCCTCATGGCGAGCGCGGCCATGCTGTCTGTGATGAGGGTGGCGGGGAAGCCCTCAGCGACGGCCTCGTACGCCGTCAGTCGGGCGCCCTGGTTGTAGGGCCTCGTCTCTGTGCAGTACAAGCGCTTCAAGCGGCCCAGTGTGTTCAGCGACCGCACCACTCCTGCGTGATCAGACACACACACACACTCAGTTCCATCATTTCAACACCAGCGCATGATTACAGGGGGAAACGCTGTTAGGATGTCTGAAATCTTCGGGTTCGAGACCGACTCGGAGCAGGGCGGTTCGTTTTGGAGGCGGAGCAATGAAGAAGGGGTGTGTTTGATTGGGTTGATTTCAAACATTGACATTGGCCAACAGCATATTTCAAAAATGGTCAAAGTCAAATTTCCACTCTGTGAGAAACAGAATGGAGAATAAAGTTGAACTTTGACTCACCGAGAGCTGTGCCGTATCCGCGGTGGCGAGGCTGCCGGTGTTGCAGTGTGTGAGGATGGTGACCGAGTCTCGCGGGACTCCTGACAGGATGTGCTGGGCGCCGTAGTTGCCGATTTTTTTGTTGTCGTTCACGTCTCGCTCCAACATCTCCTCGATCCAGCCAATCACGCTGCAGCAGGGGCGGGGCCAAGAGAGAAACATTAATACGCTGCTCTGTTATCGTGATCAATCCTTTGCTGGAGATTAAAGGTCATGCATATTATTGTGGTAAAAAATATTATTTCCTTCAACGCTCTTTATTGATTATATCCTTCAGTTAAAAAACAGTTAATTATATTATAAAAACAGAAATACTGTGATTTATCACAATTTAAGATGACAGTTTTCAATATAATATATATTTTGGATATGTTGCAGTTTATTCCTGTGATGGAAATTGTTATTATATTATAATTGAAATAAATGGGTTTTAAATTACTTAAATAATTACAAAAGTGTTTAGATTTTATGTGGCTTTTTAGCATAGTTATAATTTATTCATGGAAATATTTTTAATTATTCTTTTAATATTTCTAAATGTTTAAACTATTAAATTAATAATAACTAAAATATTTTTTAAACTTGATAGCATTATTTTGCTCAGTTTTAGTACTCCATTCTTCATAACTAAGCTAGTCTCACATATCCATATTTCTGACAATATTCTGGTCAAAAAAACTAGAAATAGCATTTAATGTGTGTTCAGAATTTCAATTCAACTTTAAGAACAGATTTCACAGACATATAAAAGCTTGTTTCCACCACAAAATAAAAAAAATAATTAGGTTAAAAAAAGGTAAAAACGTTCTAACTCAGGGCTGTCAAACAATTAATCACATCCAAAATAAAGTTTGTTTTTACATAATATATGTGGATGCACAGTGTATATTATTTCTATATATATATATATATATATATATATATATAAACACACACATGCTTGTATATATTTAAGAAATATTTTCATGTGTATACTGTATATAGATTTATTTATATTTTTTTTCTTAAATATCCATGCATGTGTGTATTTATATATACAAAATAATTATACACAGTGCACCCACATATATTATGTAAACACAAACTTTTATTTTGGATGCGAATAATCGTGATTAATCGTTTGACAGCCCTAGTTAGAACCTTTCTTTGAATTGTGAGATATAAACTCGCAAGTTGAAAGCTATAAAGCCAAAATCTGAGAAAAAAATAAATACTAAATTCGCAATTACGTTTTTATTTTATAATCTGTGTCGGAAACAAGCGTCCACAGACACAACTGAAGGAGACTAAGCCGAGTGTGTGATTCTGCTCTGGACTATCTTGTGATCAAACGTGTCTCCAGCGAGTCCCTGAAAGGTTTAACTTCTCGGGGTCACCTGTCTCTCAGCTGCTCTGTGTTTTTCTCCATGCTCTCGTTCTCTGTGAACTCCATGAGCTCGCGTGCGGCTCGGCCCATGTTGACCGCCGTGGGTCGGGCGGAGGTCAGGTGACACAGAGACTCCCTGATGAAGGACACGAGATCGTCGGCCCGGCGCCCCCCGCAGCTCCACCGCCAGGCTCAGGCACCCCACGATGGCAATGGCGGGAGCGCCGCGCACCTGTGGGGTCAAAGGTCACACGCCAGAGAGTCAGGGCCAAACGCTCCACAATGATTCTCATTTGAAGGGTTAGATCTCCCCAAAAAATGTTGTTCCAAACCTGTATGAGTTTCTTTCTTCGGTTCAACAGGAAATTTAGAAGAATGTTGGTAACCATTGACTCCATTAAAGACAAAAAATGATTATGTCTGCAAACCAACATAAAACATTCTTCAAAATATCATCTCCTGTGTTCAACAGAAGTATGAAACTCATACAGGTTTGTTACAACACCAGGGTGAGTAAATGATGACAGAATTTAACTTTTATTGGGTGAACTGTCCCTTTAAGAGGAGGTTTATTCCTCTCACAGATCATCTATTTAAATTGATTTTCATTATTTGAAACACTTCCATTCAGGTCTAAAATCAGCCGATTATTAATTATGGAAATTATAGGGGGACTTTAAAAAAACAGTTAATTATACAGTAAAATAAATAAATACTGTGATGCATTACAATTTAAAATAACTTTTCAATATACAATATTTTGAATGTATTGCAAAATGTATTTTATTCTTGTTATGGCAATGTTTTTTTTATTAATTATAATATTATAAATTAAAGAAATTGTTTTTAAATCAATTAAATTGTCAATAATTGATTTTGTGAGATTTAGATTAGAGTTTGATTATTTAAAAACGAAATTCTTGACATTTTTGGGGTGAACTGTCCCTTTAAGAGCAGGTTTGATTTTAACGCTTCCGTTCAGGTCTAAAATCAGCTCGCTGGAATGGAAAACTACATTATTACAGTGAGAAGCCGAATTAATTAATTAATACTGATGTGAGAGATTTGAAACATTTTTCAAAGAAAACGTCATTTTCTTTTAAGAGTTTCAATGAAATGCTCAGAGTCATGAATAGCAGTCACAGTTCAGAAGTAGAAATGACATTGTGTGTGCAGTATGATGTCATCATTCCTTTAGAACTTCCTGTTATGGCAACAATAGAGGATCATTCAGTTCAAAGAACTGTGAGGTCAAAGTGATTTAATAACAGTATGACATCAACATTCTTAAAAGTAAAAGTTCACTTCAGAATTCAAATCTCCTGATGACTCCTTTAACTGAAAACACACCACATGTCTTTATCCCACACACTCTTGGTGAAGCGTCAGAGCAGATAGATCTGGTGACAGACAGTCACTTGATTGTAATTTCCTGTCGGTCCATTAGTAAACCTCTGTGGCAGTGACAGCGCCTGGCACACGACCAAACCCCCCAACCCCTGATTGATCAATAATTCATGCGAGATATTTGCAGTAACGACTATTAATGAGGCGCAGACGAGGCTGCCGGAAAACCAGCACCCCAACACATTAAATATAGCTGCGAGCAGCGATTGCGGGGCCCAAGCCGGTGGCACCGCAACCCCGGTGCCTAAAGGCACCGGGATGGCGGACCGCCGGCTTTGGCCCTCCATCGCTGCTCGCAGCTATATTTATATATATATATATATATATATATATATATATATATATATATATATATATATATATATATATATATATATATAAAGCCGGTGGCACCGCCACCTTGGTGCCTTTTGGGTTATTCTGCACGACGTGCAAAAACGTAACCCCTGCTTTGGAATACATACTAGTATGTATTCCACAATTGGAATACATACTAACATACTAGTCAGAACTGAATAGTTGATATCTGAATGACAGATCACCATAGAAGTCAATGGAAAAAATGTGACTAGTAGTAACAAAAGAATAGTTACTAGTCACCATTGAAATAAGTACTAGTGTCTAATGAATAAGTACTAGTATCTATTTAATAGATACTAGTATCTAATGAATAAGTACTAGTAACTAATTAATAAGCATTGGTATGTAATGAATAAGGACTAGCATCTAATGAATAAGTACTAGTATCTAATAAATAAGGACTAGTGTCTAATGAATAAGTACTAGTATCTTTAAAAAGGTACTACTACCTAAAGAATAAACACTAGTATCTAAAGAAAAGGCACTAGTATCTAAAGAATAAGCACTAGTAGCTAATGAATAAGTACTAGTACTTAATGGAATAGATACTAGTATCTAAAAAATAAGTACTAGTAGCATGAAAATAGAGACTAGTAGGTTAAAATGATTAAATGTTAAAACGGTTTGCCATACTCTATCTGTCGTTTCGACTAGTCACAATTACGTTACAGATATCTTAAATGATAATACAAACTATCCAAAATGTAATTACGACTAGAAAGACGTTGTTGATATCTACAATGTTAATTACGAATAGTCAAACTTAGCTTTTAAATGTTAAAAGGGCTTGCCATACAGAAGTGTAGGCTCAGAGAGACACTCAACATTTTCAAACCAAAATATCTGACTTTCTGTGGGTCCTAGCTCATGAGTGTAAATTAGAAAGTTGTCCGGCTTGAGGAGAATATATGAATATATGAAAC
The DNA here is from genome assembly GCA_030378365.1 of Hybognathus amarus. NCBI lineage: Eukaryota > Metazoa > Chordata > Actinopteri > Cypriniformes > Leuciscidae > Hybognathus > Hybognathus amarus. The sequence goes on along the minus strand of JAQIUQ010000899.1, from coordinate 786,909 downwards.
GATGAGATCAACATGTGTACTGAGTTTCATATTATTACATGCAAGCGTGTTTGATTTATGGACCAAGTTTTTGGACCCCGTTCCAGGGGGCGCTGTCTAGCCCCCTTGCCACACCCGGGTACCATCTTCAGCCCGGCTCTGATGGCTGTGGGATCTGACCTGTGTGCAAAGTTTCAAGAGTTTTCAAACCCATTAAGGGCCCCAAAAGCCGCTAAGAGACTCAAAATCATCAAAAAAAAGGAATGTTAAAGTTTGATGCGTTGCTATGGCAACATTATCTTAGATATTGAATAATGCTTTCACAGCTCTTCATCTGGCGTGTGTTTACATTTGAAGCAAATCGGGTAAAAGTAAGAGTGCGATTTCAAAGCATTTTGAAAGTGAAACACTTTCTGCTGCCAGTTGGTGGCGCTATATATTTGACTCACATCTATGTGATCGACCTCTACAACGAACACACTGCTGAAGTTTCATCAAGATCAGTTAATGTATGCAGAAGTTTTAACACACTTCCTTTTTGATTTATTTACTTACTTTTTTGATTTATGGACCAAGTTAATTTAATTAATACACTAATTATATAAAACTATTGTCAATGCACTACAATTAAACAGGTTATATGCCTTTACTTATAAAAAAAATAAAAATAAAAACTTATGTAAAAAATACCAGGCTTAAGAAAATGTATTTACTTTAGCAGGCCAGACACACAGTGAAATGATTAAGCCCCCTCCCCCTACACACACACACACACACACACAGACTGTGTGACAGGCCTAGGTTTAGAAAGAGCATGATCATATTCAAACTACAATATCTGACTTTCTGTGGGTTTGAGCTTATTATTGTTAATTAGAAAGTTGTTTGGCTTGAATAGAACAATATACACGGCAAGTTTTGTAACTGTCAGTAAAACTAACCAAGTTATAACACACTATATGTGTCCTTTTTTAGTCAAAAAAATCCGCCACGGCCAAACCGTTCGAAGATATCAAAAATCCGTCCGGAATATAGCATCCTCAATGTCTTGACTTCATGCACACCGAGTTTGGTGGTGATTGGTAACAGCATGGGTTGTAATTTGATGTTTTTCTAGGACAATTATTTAAAAAAAAAAAACATAATTCCCGACTTCCGTTTGAACTGTCGTAAAACTTAGAGCACGAAAGTTGTTTGGCCTGATGTGATCTATGAGTGTACCGAGTTTCATATTAATCCATGCACGTGTGTTTGATTTATGGACAAATGTTCGAATCCCTAAAAGAATGCATCCTAAAAGAATGGTAAAGTTTGATGCGTCGCCACGGCAACAGTTTCAAAGATATCAAGAATCCATTCATAGGTCTTCATCTGCCGTGTATGTACATTATACAGATGAAGTTTGAAGCAAATCGGGTAAAAATAAGAGGGTGATTTCAAAGCATTTTGAAAGTGACACACTTCCTGCTGCCAGTTGGTGGCGCTATAACTTTGACTCACAATAGTCACATCCATGTGATCGTCCTCTTACAGCGAACGCACTGCTGAAGTTTCATCCAGATCAGTTAATGTATGCTGAAGTTATGACACACTTCCTGTTTCACGTTTCTCGCCATAGTTTCGTTTCCTCGCCACGGCCAAACCGTTCGAGATATCAAAAATCCCCACACAAACTTTCATCCTCAATGTCTTGACTTCACGCTGACCGAGTTTCGTCGAATTTGGATCAGAGCTCTAGGAGGAGTATTTAAAAGTTCATTGCGTGTGTTTTACAAAAAAACCTCAATAGCCAACTTCCTGTTGGGCTGGGGTAAAAGTAAGAACGCGAGGTATAGATGAAATTCTGCTATCGACATGTGTACCGAGTTTCATATTATTACATGCAAGTGTGTTTGAGTTATGGACCAGGTGTTCGGACCCCATTCCAGGGGGCGCTGACGAGCCGCCCTGCCACGCCCGGGTACCAGCTTCAGCCCGGTTCTGATGGCCGCGGGTTCTGACCCGTGTGCAAAGTTTCAAGAGTTTTCGAGCATGTTAAGGGCCTCAAAAGTGCCCGAATAGTCGCTAGAAAAAAAAAAAAAAAAAAAAAAAAAAAAAAAAATAATCGGAAGGAAAACAATAGGGCTCTGCGCCCTTTCAGGGCTTGGGCCCTAATTATGCACTGCATTAATCAAGAGTGGAAGAAACAACACCTTTATGATGTCACAATCAATAAGGGGCGGTTCACGCGGGTCCTAAAAGTTCAGAACAGTTTTGAAAGGGATATGTGAATAAAAGCCCAAACTAAATCTGTTAAGTGTTTGAGACTCTTTGAACAAGTGGTAGTTGCATAGCTGTCAATCGAGGGGCAGAAAGTGCTCCGATGTCATTGAAAATATCATTGAAAGTTAATGATGACAGATTTGACATTTTTTGGGCGAATTAACCCTTTAAACTTGACATACCATCATAAAAACACAGCAGCCAAAAGCATGTGCAAAATAGCGCAAGAAACAGACAGAACGCAAGGGACGTTTCTTTTTAACTTAATTACATAATTTAACTTGGCTTTTTTTTAATGTGAACAATTTGTCTACCAAACAAACAATTAGAACACAAACAAAAGTGAACCGAGAGACAGTCACTAATACAGAACGTTACACGTTACTTTTCCTTTTAGGAACATTCCTGAATTTATTTTAAATATTTTTTTTAACATAAACAAATGATGGCGGAAAACAAAACAATTCGCACGCCTGCATTATTCAAAACTAAACAGCGCAGACTGAACGCAAGAACGCGTCCTGACGCGCACAGGCGCTCATCGGGATTCATTCCCGTAGATCTGAGAGGCCATTTCATTAATGACATTATTAATCCGGTTATGTTCTCTGGTATGAATATATTCACCAGGCTTACAGGGACTTTACATCAAGCGCAGGTTATGCAGATCGCACACATGCACACGCACGAACAAAGCGCGACCCCGTGCTCTGATCCGACACAAAGGAACCTCAGCCAGGCTTTGAGATGTTCGGATGTGTGTGAACGGAACCGGGGAGAGGATCCGCGGATCGGGCCTTCCGTACCTTCATGCTCTTGATGGCCTCATATCCGTCCCGCACCGAACGGATCTCGTCGAACACGGTCTCGTGCGGCAGCAGCAGCTGGTTGAGGATCTGCAGAGACCCGGACCGGTACCGGATCGCTTCCAGCGTCATGACCCGTATGAGATGCGGATGAAGGGATTCCGGGAGCGCTGTCGCCGATGTGTGACGGTTCGGTTCGTCTCGAGTCCTGTGGATTCGGGGTGTGTTAAAGCAGGGTAAATCGCGAGCGAGGTGTGGTCGTAGTTTAAAGGCCTGCCCGGACTGGGAAAAAAGCGCACGGCTCACGGAACCGCGTGTCTCTCTCCGGTAGCAGTAGGAAGCCCCGTCAACCAGGTCCCGCCCACATCTGTCAATCATCCTCCAGCAGAGACTGCGCGCTTCCGTGTGCTGCGTTTGACATTCAGCTGAAGCCTTGTTTTCATAACTACAAGGCAACGATGTTACATGTAAATATCGATTAAAATGCACATGTTGTTCCGTGAGTTTGTTAATTTAATACGCCGTGATGACGTTATTAACCAGCTTTAAATCTAAAGGAATGGTTCTTAAAATAAAATGTCTGTAAAATGTACATACCGTCATTTCTTCTGTTCTGTGTAACATTAAAACGAGATGTTCACACACAGATCGTTTTAGTTAAAGTGAATGGGAATGTCTGTTAGTGAAAGTCTGTTAGCGCCAAAAAAGGTAAAAAATAATTGTAAAATAAAAATTAACTGTAAAGATTTACTAATCAATAATTCTAATTAAATGAGAAAATAAAAATATACAAATATATATACGATAGCGACACCGAGGAATGATATTGTTGGAATCACTTTCAGAAAGTTTTTTTTCCCAGCTAACGATAAAAACATCAACAGCCAATCAGAAGAAGCCACTGAGCTCGAGGCTCGAGCATTTAAAGCGGCAGACACAAGCAAAAATAGTTATATAGTTGGATGGAAAAAAACAAGTTCTTGATATGCCTTTTTTAAAATTTGAACAAATTTGTTCAAGACAAAAAAAGAAAAGTAGCTAGACTTGGGCACAGCTTTTGCATGAAAATGGAAAGACGGTGGATTGAAAAAAAAGTGTCTCTAAAAGTATTAAAAAGATATGAGTCCCAGTCCCTATTCGCTTTCACTGTACAAAGCAGCCAGGACATTCTGCAAAACATCTTCTCCTTTAGTTTCCTTTATTAAAATAAAAATGTTCATCATACAAGTGTAGTAAAAGCCAGTTGTCCCCAATACCAATAAGTATAAAGATAACCATAACTAGCATGCAAAGCAACAGAGGATGATATCGTTCGGTTTCGTCACCTGTCGCTTTAAATGCTCGGTGGATTCTGATTGGCTGTTGATGTTCAAAGTTGTTGTTATAGCGATTCCATTGATATTGTGACGTGGCTTCCCTTTTCTCATAGCATTAGAGCCATCATTATCGTACATGCAGTGATCGATCTGAAGACAGAATTTCCATTTTTAGCTCAACTTTTCTTTTTAATTATTAGCCATAAGACACATTAATGTAGCTTTTTAAAAATAGACCCATAATCAGAACGTCAGTACATACATTAATACATTAGCAGAGATTGCCTTCGATATGTGGGTAATAAACCTCATCTGTACATACTGGAGTGCATGAGGATGATGAAGGCAGGCTAATGGGGTTCACACACACACACACACACACACACACACCATCCTAAAATAACGAGAGGTTTTCATGGAAAACGAGGCAGATTTACGTCTGGCTCTTAAAATGAAAAACAAAGAAAGAAACACCCCCATAAAAGAGTTGATATAATGACTGACTGAATCACACACACACACACACACACTGAGATCTAGAAGCAACACGGGGTTGGGTCGTGACGTTCAGGGGTTAAAGTTTATGCCCTTTTGACTCTCAAATAGACAAGTGAAGAAAAAGAGGCGACGGCTTCCCTGAAACAAGCTGAATCGACACACACACACACAACCTCAAAATCACATTTCCTTCATTATCACCCAGATATAAAACCTCACACACACACACACACCATCCCCCACCCGAAACCCCTCACAATGAACCCCCTTTGATCTCTCTCGCATCTGTTCTCCAGCGGGGTGCGGATAATCTGAGATTATGGGATATTATCCGCATCTCCTCCATCTCACACACACACACACACACACACACACTTGAACATCTTCCCCGCAGAGCTGAGATTATTCCCATATCACAGCCGTGCAGCGGCATTACCCTAATCTGGGAATATTGTTGGACGCAGATTACTGTAAAAACGCTATTATAGACCCAGATTAACAGCACTTGAACATGAGAGTGTGTGTGTGTGTGTGTGAGAATGATAGGAGATGGAAGACCAAAAAGAAACTATGATTATTTTAAACAGACCAGTGTGATGTCTGCAGTGTTAGCTCCGTCTGTAATGCTAACTGTGATTGCACTTATTTTATTTACAAAGTATTCAGGAGGAATCTCATATTTCACAACCTGTATAAATATATCATTTTAAGACCAGTTTAACTGAAAATTAAGCACAATTTCACCATAATACACATATGTATGCATATATATATTCTAATTCCTTATTATATAATAATTTGTACTGAATATTTGTAATTAATGTCAAATTTGAATGAAAAAATAAATGTACTACAGCCAATGTCACCATCATGTATGCTAATTTAACAATTAAATCATATATACATGTTTCACATTTTAAATGGTCATGGTTTAAATGTGCTTAATTATCATAATAAAAAAGTCACAATGCAAAAAGAATTCATAATGGTCCTAAAATAATCTTACTTTGCTTTATGCCAAAAATAATTTGTAATATTTTGATTTTGAGGTGTGAGGCAGGGTTGTGTGAGATTCCCCTGTAGTGTACGATTCATCTTCATGTTTGCGTAAAGTGAGAAGAGTCAGATCTCACTCCACACACACACACACACACACACACACAGACCTCACTCGACACACACACACACACACACACAGTCTGTCCGTACAGAAGAGAAACACACTGAGGAGTGTATGATGGTCTGAGCCGCAGAGTGGAGGAGAGCAGCAATGACGTGTGTGAGTGAGTGTGTGTGTTTGTCTGAGTGTGTGTGTAGTGTTTCCCTCTGCAGCTCCTTCACATCTGTCCCGATGCGTCTGTATTGTCATGATTCAGAAGCGTGTGAAGTGTGTGTTCACTGTCTGACGGCCCGTTTCTTCCTGACTGAGTCCAGCTGTGAGAGAGAGACCACAGTGAGTTCACAGGTCACGTGAGCGGGCCGAGACACTGACTGACTGCAGGTTTCACACACACCTCGTTCTCCACCATCTTCAGCCGGCCCAGCGCGTCTTTCGCTGCATCCTGAGACACAACAACACTTCTTTAGCTTTCATCAGTGACTGATTCATAAATCAGGAGATCATTTAATCTCTGTACGAGCAAATGTGGCGTCCAGCGAGTGTCTGCTGGGTTTAAAAGAGTAGCTCTGTTCTGTGATGAGCGTTCATGACTCTCCTGTTCGAACTCGTTGAAAGATTCATTCATTTTGATAAACGAGTTCGAACAGGAGAGTCACGAACACGCATCACAGAACAAAGCAAGGCGAGCATTTGTGCTTATAAAACTTAAACTTTGTTATTTATTTTTAAATGAGCGATCGTTTCGCTGATAAGACCCTTATTCATCGTCTGGTGTCCTTTAAAGCCCTTTGAACAGTTTGCACTGAAACTCTCATTTGGGCCTTGAACCGTTTGGACCCCATTGAAGTCCATTATATGGAGAAAATGCTGGAATGTTTTCATCAAAAACCTTAATTTCTTTTCGACTGAAGAAAGAAAGACATGGACATCTTGGATGACATGGGGGTGAGTAAATTATCAGCAAAAGTTTTTTTAAAAGTGAACTACTCCTTTAACATCACATCACAAAGAGGATGAAACATCGAGTATTTCAGTTCAACATCAAACAACCCATTCAGACTTCAGCCATGTCAAGCGTTTCCGAGTGAAATGGATATTAATGAGGGAAAATGTGTGTGTTTGTGTGTGTGTTTTCACTCACCCTGTTGCCTTGGCTGGAAAACATTTTCACTGAATCCGAGAGAGCGTGTATGAACTTCCTCAGCACATTTTCATATTCTGAAACACACAGACACACACACAACACATTATTGATGACCTGTATTGTTGTTGATCATTAAAGCGCTGGAAAGATCAAATCATGAATCGGTTTATTCAGACAGTTCAATGAATCGCTTAAAGTGATTCACAGATCCGTTTGAATCATCGATCAGTGATATTCCCAGCAGTCCACACACAGCGTTTCACTTAATTACTCTAGAGTTCCTCCGCTGTTAAAGCTGTGGTGTGTGTGTGTGTGTTACCTGTCAGTGCTGCCGGGTGTTTCTCCAGGAATGATTTCTGCCACTGCAGTCTCTGACAGATGTCCATGTGCTGCTTCACCAGCTCTGACGGATCTCGCCGGTTCTTCTTATACTCACTGATCTGAACACATGCACACACTGACTCATGACACACTCTGTATCTGCTTAAAGACAGTACACAGCACCAACACACACCTTCCACTCCAGTCTCTCTTTGTCGTAGTGAAGCAGGCTGAAGCTGTGCAGTTTATATTGCGGAGGAGATGAGCTGAAACAGAGACACACACACGTGAACACACTCATAGATGAGCTGAAACAGATCACACACACACACACACACAGCTTCAGCTTTACCTTGTCTTAGAGTTCCTGTCGTGATCGTGTTGTGGTTTGGATCTCGGAGAAGGCGCTTGCTGGAGAGAAGATGTTTGATGAGTGTGTGATGTGAATGCGAGAGCCAGTGGCGTGTGTGTGTGTGTGGCGCTCGTACCCGCTCCGTGTTCTTCTCAGGGGACGGTGTGATGGGGTCGAGGACGAGCCACTTCTCCGTCACCGACTGCAGCTGAACTCCTCCCAGCGGCTCGCGGATCTTCACTCGCACCTCCAGCTTCCCCCGTCGCCTACGCCCGTCCAGCACCTGCAACAGCAGCACAGGCGTGTGTGTGAGTGTGTGTGTGTGTGAGAGACGCGTGTGTGTGAGTCTGTGTATCACTCACGTCTATAATCTCTCGGATCTCACACTGGTTCTCCAGGGCTTCCAGCTTCAGCTGAGCACTTCCCACCACTCGATCCGTCTTGAAGAGACCGCTGCACACACACACACACACACACACACACTTGGTTTACTATATTTGTGAGGGCTCTCAATTGAAGTAATGTTTTTTTATACTGTACAAACTGTATATTCTGTCCGCTCACACTAACCCTGCCCATCACACACACACACACTTACCCGACCCCTAACCCTGCCCATCACAGGACACATTCTGCATTACTACATTTAAAAAAAGAATAGATCTGTATGCGTTCTAAGTGTGTTTACTCATGGGGACTGTATAATGAGAGGTATTCTGGGGGTCAGAGTCTCTCACCCCTTGTGGACGAATCTCCAGCTTGATGCCTTTGGTCTGGACGATCCTCTTAAAGCCTCTGTGGTCTCTCTTGATGTTCAGCTTGAACTGCTCCTTAAACTCTGCAACACACACACACACTCATCTAATGCTGCCACCTGTTCAACAGACAGAGCGTGTGTATGTGTGTGTGTGTATGTGTGTGTACCTGGACAGTTGGTGTTTTTCACAGTGCTGGTTTTGTCTCTCTAAGCTTCTTCCTAAGATACAAACACACACAACAGACATGTTTCAAAGCTCAAAGTGGGAATTTAACTTATGCGCAAAACTGTAATATCGCATAAAATATGTGAGAATAAAGCAGCGTTTCCATCTCACGAGTTCAAACGAACACAATCATCACTTCCTGGAAACACTAAAGACTCTTTTGTCCTCCATCATAAATGAGTTGCGTCTCAGAGTCAGACGTGTCTGTGTGTGTGTGTGTGTGTGTGTGTGTGTGTGTGTAGAGAAAGAATGTGTGTTTGATAGAGAGTGTGTGTGTGAGTGTATGTATATGTATATGTGTGTGAGTTGGAGTGTGTGTGGCTGACTGAGTGAGTGCGTTAGAGTGAGTGTGTGAGAGAGTGTGTGTGTGTGTGTGTGTTGCATACCGCACTGGGGAAAGGAAACTCGAAGCGCACACTTGAATCCAGATCGTTGGCAGAAACTCCTGGAGAACACCCAAAACAACATTTGCAGGATTTTGTCACAGAATGTCAGTATTTATTTCCTCAGACTATATGACACTTAAAAGTTTGGGGTCACTGAAATGATATTGATATTTCTAAGAAATGATACTTTTTTTCAGAAAAGGATGTGTTGTGACATCAAAAGTGACAATAAAGACATTTATAATGTTACAAAAGATTTCATTTCAAATAAATTCTGTTCTTTAGAAGAATAAGATATATTGAGTGATTTATGAGATGATGTCACCTCACACACACACACACACACAGACACACACCACACCTGGAGGAGTGGGCAGGTTGATTCCTTTCACGATGGTCAGCACCATGTCATTGGATGTCAGGTTAGGAAAGATCCTATAAACACAGAGATAAAGGCATTTAGGGACTCGGTCCTCACGGACACACATGTCGTGTGTGTGTGTTCTTACTTGACTGTGTTGAGCGTGCGCTCCTCCGTGTGGTACTGGGTACCAGGTCGGCCTTTAGCGTGAGCTTTCTTCAGGACCTCAATGTTGCTCATGCACTCCTCTGCCAGCCTCTCAAACCTGCAACACACAGCAGGCTCTGCTCACAGGAGTGTGTGTGTGTGTGTGTGATCTCAGGTTTACTGTGCATGAGAGACACTCGGTCCACGCTAGCACAGTCTGACACAGATACACGTTATTAAGGCTAGCTTCAGATTTGATACTTCAGTTTGAGATTTATATTAGTATTTATGATTAGAATTTTAATTCTGACAGATTGTAAATAAAAAAAATATATAATATTATGAATTATTAATTAAATTATATATATATTGGTTATTTAATATATAATTATATATATATATATATATATATATATAATTATATATAATATATATATATATATATATATATTATATATTAATTATATATATATATATATATATATATATATATATATATATATATATATATATATATAATTATTATTATATAATTATAATTATATATATTGGTTAACTTTTTCCATCATTAATGTGTAAAAATATGTTTGTATGAATCCAAAAATTTGTTAAAAAAATATAGAAACTAAATATATATTATAATATATATTATATAAAAATATAAAAGCCCTGCACATTACTTTATTAAAATTAGATGTTTAAAAATTGCACTTTTAGTACTTAGTTAGGTGAACAGGACAACATCTTTCTCTTTTGTTTTATATTTTATACACGACTATTCAAAAGTTGTGTATAAAAGTCTCTTTTGTCTCAGCAAGGCTGCATTTATTTGATCAAAAATACAGTAAAACAAAAGTAGTAAAATTGTGAAATATAATTACTATTTAATAATTCTGTTTTCTATGTGAATATAAAGTGTCATTTATTCCTGTGATAAACCCTGAGTAACCAGCATCATTACTCCAGTCTTCAGTGTCCCATGATCCTTCAGAAATCATGAATAATATGAGGATCTGATCCTAAAGAAACATTTCTGATTATTATCAATGTTGTGTTGCTTCATATTTTTGGTTGAAACCTTGATACATGATTTTTCTGAATTCTTTAATGAACAGAAAGTTCAAAAGAACAGCGTTTATTTGAAATAGAAATCTTCTGTAACATTATACATGTCTGCACTGTCACTTCTCATCAATTTAATGCATCCTTGCTGAATAAAAGAGTTAATTTCTTTCCAAAAAACAGTAGTGATCCCTCATCACTCAACACACACCTGAAAACTCACTCAAACTGCCACACTCACGAACACAAACACAGCATCTGAATGAAAACACACACCTGGCAGTCTCCGCTACGTTCCCCATGTGTGTGAACTGCTGCGAGGAGGCCAGGCATTTCTGAAACGTCAGTGATTGAGAGGGTTAATAAGCCGTGTGTGTGTGTGTCAGCGCTCCACAGGTGTCAGATGTACAGTCGCTGTGTGTGCACTGACCTCGTGCTGCAGTTTGAGCTGCTCCAGGAGCTGTGTGTACTGTTCAGTCGAGCGCGGGGACACTGCAGACGAGCGAGACAGTCTGTAGTCCTCCTCACTGACCGGAGCACCCGGCACCTGCACACACACACACACCACTGTGAAGAACACTGCAAACCAGACACTTCACACACACCTCTACACATTCACACACACGGAAGCAGGACTGTCCAGAAAAGGACTGAAGAACAGTTTAGATGAGCGACGAGCAATGCCCCGCCCACCCTACATTTGTTCTTGTTTGTGAAGCCGTTTCACTAGGATACACGTCACAATAGGGAACAAAAGACTATCGCAACTTCCTTTCATGCCGACTTTTATCGCTGTGTTTAATACAACAGCTGAGGGAGTGATTTTTCTTTTTCTATTAGAGTAAGACCCATTTACACCTGGTATTAAAATGCGATCTGTATCCAGATAAGTTATCCGGATAATAAAAAACGCATGTTAATGCAAGGTGTAAATACGTTGTGATTAAATCTGCCCGACCACATCTGGAGGTTAGTCTGGCTCGCATTGTGTTCGGATATTTATGTGTAAACACAATCTGGTTGTTGAAACCACCATGTATATTTTACTCCTCCCAAAAATGCTAAAAAGTAAACGAGTGAGAGCGTGTTATATAGGCTATATGTCATGTTATAGTCAGATATGGCGGCGCTACTGTGACACGCATCACCGCAGATGAGCAGAGCGTCTATTCATCAAGCCAACGTGCAAACATCGCAAATAAAAGTGAAAGTGACGCTTAACACACAATCATCTTCAAGTAAAGAAACGAAATGATCTTACCAACTCTCTCTTATTGATGTCTTTGATTTTGAAATTAGCCGATGATCAATAAAATGCAGCTCATATCTGTTGCTTTTGGTGGCGTGCAATCCATTAAATCTGCATATAACGCGAGAGTTGAAGATCAGATTTATATCCGTTTTGCAAAAACACATTTATGTGGCCCGGTGTAAATGGAATCGGTAAGATCAGAACACTTATTATACGGATAACTTATCTGGATACAGATCGCATTTTAATACCAGGTGTAAATGGGGTCTAAATGATGACACACAAAATATATTGCTGTAGTTTTTGTCCGCGCTACAGAAGTTTACCCAACTATGATGACTGAACCCTGGAAATGTGAAAAGCATCCATTAGTGCATCATAAATGGGCAAACCTTGGTGATGTCAACAGGAAGTCCTCCCTTGGCGGCACTGATCATGGCATCGAGTCCTTTGGCGTGTCGGAGGTGTTGCGCGGCTCCCTGCATGTCCTTCATCTCTTTAGAGCGCAACGCCGCCTTCACAAACTGCTGTCTGCGCATCATCAGGAAATCCAGCTGCTGCTGGGCTGCACAACACACACACATTACACATCAGCGCACACACATAATGCCTTTACATGAACTCCGCCTACCTTTGCCTCCAGGTTTGGGTGTGTTTGTGGAGCCAGTGGGCGTCCCTGCAGTGGACGAGGCCTTCACAGGAGCTCTTGATTTCTGAACGGCAGGCGGAGCTGATGGCTAACGGAAAGAGAGCGATGAAGAATCAGGGTGAAACACACTTTAAAGATCAGGGATGGGCAACTTCAGTCCTGGAGGGAGTCAGAGACACTGTCCTGAAGAGTTCAGCTCCAGCCCTGATCTCTGTCCGAAACGACCCTAAAACGACCCAATACGGCACTGTTTAATGGGACAGTTATTTGTAGTGGTGTCAGAAACCATCGCAGACGTTATCGAGTGCAGCCATTCTATCCCACAATGCACCGCAATAACAAATCTTCAACTGATGTACGCTCTATGGCTAGAGAATACCCACAATGCACTGCATAAACCATCTGATCAGAAGATGGCCCTGTCACTTAATTATCCATCCGTTTTCCAAACCGCTGGTCCAATGTGGGTCCAGCGTAATATCATACAGGTTTATGTTTGTAAATTTGTTTAATTAAGGTTTATATGCTAGTTTCCATGACAGGGTTCCGGATACATCTTTTGATTACAACTGGAGCTGCCAGTTTGCTAAGTTTCAAATATTAACAGCACAAGCGTCTCACTCGGTGTCTGTTTCCATTCGCTCATCCAGTGGACTATATTAGTGGAGTAATGTGGAGGATAGTGAATGAGCTCGGACACAGCTCATCTGAAGATGTTGATTAGCTTGTCCAGGTGTGTGTGATGAGCCAAACTCTTCAGGACTGAAGTCACTCATCTCTGTCATAGAGGTTTCACTGACCTTGTGTGTCTCCTCGTCTTCATCCGCGTCAGCATCTTCGTCCTGATTGGCCAGTTTCATGGCTGTCTCCAGGACGCCCATAAAGTTCTGGTTGCCTCCCTCGGTGCCCTGCAGTGGAGGACAACCTGACACACACACACACAACGGTCAAAAGAGGCGTCTTTTCTGTGACGTCTAAGTTTTTCTGTTTTACATTCTGAACTTTTTCCCTCGAGGGCCACTAAATGAACTAAATTAATAACTTTTTTACAACCAAAATGAACTATCACTGAACTTCCTTAAAGGAGTAGCTCACTTTAAAAAACACTTTTGCTGATAATTTACTCACCCCCATGTCATCCAAGATGTCCATGTCTTTTTTTCTTCAGTCGAAAATAAATTAAGTTTTTTTATGAAAACATTCCAGGATTTTCTCCATATAATGGACTTCAATGGGAACCAAACAGTTCAAGGTCCAAATGAGAGTTTCAGTGCAAACTGTTCAAAGGGCTTTAAAGGACACCAGACAATGAATAACGGTCTTATCAAGGACCCTTTCGAGTCATGACTCCAAAAAGATTTGTTCATTTTGATGAACGAGTTCGAACAGGAGAGTCACGAACACTCATCACAGAACAGAGCAAGGCGAGCATTTGAGCTCATAAAACTTAAACTTTGTTTTTTATTTTTAAAATGAGCGATCGTTTGGCTTGATAAGACCCTTATTCATCCTCTGGTGTCGTTTAAAGCCCTTTGAACAGTTTGCACTGAAACTCTCATTTGGGCCTTGAACCGTTTGGACCCCATTGAAGTCCATTATATGGAGAAAATCCTGGAATGTTTTCATCAAAAACCTTCATTTCTTTTCGACTGAAGAAAGAAAGACATGGACATCTTGGATGACATGGGGAGAGTAAATTATCAGCAAAAGTTTTTTTTTAAAGTGAACTACTCCTTTAAGGAAGTTCAGTGATGGTTCATTTTGGTTGTAAAAAAGTTATTAATTTAGTTAATTTATATATATAGCTGCTCTGGAGAAAACCGTGATGTCATCATCCATATAATAGTGTGAATACAGGCAGAGCAATAATATTGTTGGATATTAAATGTCCCCATATAAGCAAACCAAGGCGCCAAAGGCCACTGCCCTGCAGAGTTTAGCTCAAACCCAATCAAGGTCTTCAAGATTGCTAGAAAGCCACAGACGGGAGAGTGTGATCGGGGTTAAAGCAAGTCAACAAGCGTTACCTGGAGGAACAGGAAGATCTGCCAGATTCACAGGCCGTCCTGCTTTATGAGCTTTAATGGCATCTTGATATTGCTGAAGTGAAGAACACACACACAAGAGGTTAAAGAAATGTCTTTTTGTATTATCTTCATACACACGTGACTCCTCACGAGTGTTACCTTGATAATGCGCTGGTGCATGCGTGCTTTGCGGTCGTCTCCTTTGCTCTTGGCGCTCTCTGCAGCTTCTTTGTATTTGTCCATGCGCTGCTGTAAGGCCTCGGCGACGCTCCGGGGAGCAGAGAGAGCTGAAACACACACACACGTTCATATACACTGTAACTGATATCTCAGGCCGCGTTTCATCAACGACACACTCGTTCTCACCTGGTTCTGGGGCGGCAGGAGGGGCGTCTGGTTTAGAGGAGAGCTGAGGAGGGTTTAAACGTGGCACTTCGACCTCACCTGAAACAGAGAGACTCTCATCAGCATCTGAATAAACTGACCAGGATGCACCTGGGGTAAGTGATGATCTGAGATGAGGATGTACCAGGAGGGGGCGGCAGCGAGCTGATGTCCACAAACTCCCCTCGGTCAACAGTCTCCACCAGCGAGTCCAATCTCTGAGGGAAACACATAGGCAGAGAGCAAATGAAGGTTTAGTGTCATGGATGTCGTGGTTGAACTACAGTTCACGATAATACACTACACTTGGGGTCGGTGAGATCTGATCTCTTCTGCTCACCACTGCTGATTTTATTTGACCAACAATACAGCAATATTGTGAAATGTTATTACAATTTAAAATCGCTGTTTTCTATGTGAATATATTGTAAAATCTAATTTATTCCTGTGATCAAAACATTACTCCAGTCTTCAGTGTCACATGACCCTTCAGAAATCTTGAATAATATGAGGATTTGATGATCAAGAAACATTTAATATTATTATCAGTGTTGAAACCAGTTGTGCTGCTTCATATTTTTGTGGAAACCCTGACTTCAGGATTTCAGGATTTTTTAATGAATAGAAAGTTCAAAAGAAAAGCATTTGAAATAAAAATTATTTCGTAACATTTTAAATGTCTTTACTGGTGGACACTTTTAAGTCAAGTCAAGTCAAATATATTTATACAGCGCTTTTCACAATACAGATTGCATCAAAGCTGCTTCACAGTATCAATCAAGACAACTTTTAGTATCACTTAGATACTTATTAGGGCTGTCAAATCGATTAAACGTGATTAATCCCATCAAAATAAAAGTTTGTGTTGTGGGTGCACTGTGTATAATTATTTCATATGTATAAACACACATGCATGTATATTTAAGAAAAAAATATTATTATATATATATAAAATATAAGTCTATATACAGGATATACATGGAAAATATTTCTTAGATATATACATGCATGTGTGTGTATTTATATATATGAAATAATTATACACATAATTATAATTATACACATATAATTATACACATTGCACCGACATATATTATGTAAACACAAACTTTTAATTTGGATGAGATTAATCGTGATTAATCATTTGACAGCCCTAATAATTATAGTTCTTTTCTTTATTATGGTTTAATTTTTCTTTTAAAGTTTTAGTCATTTTTTATGCTTTTGTCATTTTTCGTAATTATCTATTAGTCCCTATTGTTTAAAAAATTTCAGTTTTTCATCAAGATTTGAGAAACTAATTGAAATAAAGTTTTTTATATTTCATTTGATTTCAGTTAACATTTATTTCACTTCATGAAATTAAGATTTTTTTTATGCTGTTGTTTGTTTTATTATTACAACTATAGTATCATATTTACTGTCACTTTGATTAATTTAATGCATCATTAAAGGTTTTAGTTTATTTCCAAATAAAAAAGATCATACAGATCCCAAACTTTTGAACAATAGAGCTCTTGCATAAAATGTGAAGAGAAACAAACAAAACAAATGTAAATGTGGCCTAAATAACATGTATTGATCATGAATCGGCGAGCCTCTCTTACAAATGTCTGTATTTTAGTTCCTGTATTTGTCTTTTTGTTTTGTTTGTTGTTATTTGTCTTGTCTTGTGTGGTGTTTTGGACATGAGTCTGGCTGAATTGGATTACCTTGGACACTTGGTAGAGTTGTTTGGCTTGCTCGGTGTTTCCGCTCTGTTTGGCCTTTATGGCTGCCAGCTTATACTCTCTCTGTCTGCTTAATATACTCGCTTTGAGCTCTGAAACACACACAAACGTGACTCATGTGTACAGTAACGGCTTTCCAAACCTTTTTACAAGAGTTAGATGAGATTCATTGTGTGTACCTGAGTGCTGTGTGTTGGGCTGGCAGGGCGTGAGAGGGGATATGGCTGGTGTGTCGGGCGTTACGGCGGTCAGTCTCTGTGATGGAGGCTGTAGCATCTGAGGTTTGGATGGAGCGATTGGCTTGCTCTGAGGTGGTGTGTTTGCTGGAGCAGGTCTCTCTGGCTCTCCGATTGGCTCTGCCTGCGAGTCAGCGGAGGGTTTCCCACCAGTGGCCACAGGAGGAGGAATCTCATCTTCATTGATGGGCTTCCCCTTTTTAACTGACGTCAGCATTGACTGTAGAGTCTAAAAACAAGAAGAACATGTTACAGACCAATCCTCAATCATGAGGAAAACTGAGTTTGACATGGCGTTCGACAGATATACAGAGTAATAAAAAATATTCAGACACCTTGCTATCCTCACTTACATAAATGAACTATAGTGTCCTGCACCCAGTAGAGAAAAACAAACCTGGTGTCTGAATAATTTTTAGATATTTCGCCAAGATAATTGGTCATTTTAAATGATTGCATCAGCCAAAAAGGTTTGTAGCACTTTTATTTTGACTCTGCTCTCTCAGATATTGCCAAATCGATGTCTAGTCTCAGATATGGTCCACCTTCAGTCCACGGTCGTATCTCCGAGCTTTGCTGGTCTCTCCCGCTGCCTTGGCGTTGGTAATGGCGGTTTGGTACATGTCTAACCGCTCTCTGAGGCGAGACTCCAGGCTGGTCGTGGACTGGGGCGTCACGTTTGAGCGTTGAGGAGGTGCTGGTGACGGAGGGGTTTCCTGACCACTTGCTCCTCATCGTCCTCCAACACCTCATTCAGCTCGGCCTGAAAAACGACTTCAGTGAAAATCTCTTCATGCGAGAAACATCATATCCCAAGCAGTGGACGTAAAGACAAGAAGGGTTTTGCCTAACCAGGAGATCAGCATCGTTCTCCAAATCCCCGCCATCGCCTCCGTCCTCGTCCAGATCTCTCATGCACAGAGCGGCCATCCGGTCAATGTCCTCCATGGCCACCGGAGCTACATGATGCAAAACACAGAGAAAGATGATGGGAAAATGCCATGGATGCCAAAGATGAGTTAAGGGATACAATGATTACAGGGGGACTTTAATAGATGTCATATCTACTTTATGTTTGGTGTCCTCACCTTTTCCTCCAGGTTTCCTGCCCGCTGGTCCGCCCTTGCCCCCTCCTCCCCCCATCAAGGCCAGAAGCTCCGCCTCTAACTCCTCCTCATTTCCCCCGGAGTCATCCAGCCCGCCATCAGGAGCCAAATCCAACAGCAGTCCCATCTGAATACATGCGAGGACGGACAGTCAGTGTTATTTTGGTCAAATTTAGATACTGCTATATCTTTTATTATTATTATTATATTGGCCAATTTTATTAAAATTTTTGTTAGCTTTAGTAATTTTGATGTGTGTTTGTCTATAAAGCTTTATGTATTTAAGACATATTAATTTAAACATCCCGAGGTCAAAATAGTTTTTAAAAAGAAAAAATATATATATAAAAAAACATGAACAGATTAATTGTTCACTATTAGATCTAAACTGCCTGACCCCCCAAAAAGTCGCTGTTTGGATTTAAATAGGCAAATGCTTAAGAGTGGATCATTATTGCAGTGATTATTATGTTTCTAGCATGTTATATGTTTGGCAACACTTCTTCTATCCCTAATTGATGGAGTGTGTAGCTTTTCATTTCTTAAACAACCATGTAGGAAGACACATCATGGCCATATTCCAGGATGACAATGATTCATCCTGCTCAGATTATGAAAGAATGGTTGTGAGGATCATGAAGAATCATTTTCACACGTGAATTGGTATCTCTGAGTCCAGACTTTAAATTCATGTGCTGGAGGAGACTTTACTCCTACTTTTATGCACCTCTTGATGTTGTTTGCCTGTTTAAATCTAAACAGTGAGTTTTTTTTTTTTTGCTCAGGCAATGCATTTATAACATAAAAAGGGTGAATTTTAATTTTTATGCTGACGTTTAAGCTTTGATTTCATGATTCTGGACACAGTACTAACTCTCATCTTGTGTTTTACCTGTTTGGCCCTGGCGGCCCCCTGGCCCTTCTGCGGAGGGTTACGGCTTCGGCTCATTTTCTTCACAGATCCCTCAAACCTGGAGTGAGAACAAGAAGGATTCATTTATAAAGGTACAAAACAGCCACTGCATCAGGATTAGCCCTTCAGTAACACAACACAACACAACAAGACCTGAAAGTGACAGACGTCAAGGCACAATCCGAAATCATGACGTGACCAATGACGTGCATTATCCATGCATGCATAGACTAAATCAACGCCAAATATTTAATTGTGCTATATACCTCCATCAGAATATATCAACTGACTATGAACTCAATAGCTAATGTTTCAACAGTATTTAACCTGCTAGTGTTTAAACAGTTGAATCGAAAGCTGATTTTGCACTAAAAACTGTTGGAGGCTAAGCTGAATGAAGCCATGAAATACATTTCAGCTTATTCACAATATAAAAGAGAAAGTAAACAACTAATTGAGTCGAAGTGCCAGCTAGCGAGGAGGCTAGTTCTTACATCAGACTCTCTTTACTAATAATTTGAACACGATACCTCGATCATATGTTCCTCTGAGGGCGGTTTACGTGGTCAATATCTGTTCCGTTGAGAAGAATAAGCTGTCTGTCATTTAGTTTTTTTGCACTAGAGTTTCATAAATACAGAGGTAAACACAAATCTGCTCTGCTGTCAATGACAATTCAGGACTTCCTGCTTTTCGCCAGGTTTCCCATAGCAACGGGAGAGCGTCGCGCTTTACGGCACGCGGTAACGCCCCACAGACTCTGAGGACTTGTAGTTCAACCCTATGGTTCCTGCTGGGGTGCGTCGATGTGTTTATAATTTGAACAATATATTACGCTTTCTGGTAGTTTGTCGTGTTAAAATTAGTTTTCTCTGATAATGTGCAGAAATATTTGTTTCTAAATATGCGTCCATGAATAGCGTCACGAATCTTTCGCGCGCGCGCATTTGAATTGACAGTTAATGTCTGTTAGATAAATTAAACGTGGTTTTCTTAAACAAAAAAGGTTTATTTTGTTTGTTGAACGTTTTATAATATTTAAAATATATGTTTTATGAACTTGGGTTGATAATTAAATTAATACATTTAAACAAACACGCTACAAAATATACTAATGAAATGAGTAAACTCTGCCATGAATTTGTTTTAACTTGTTTCTTTTTATTCACTTAGTTAAATCTGGACTTAAAACAAGACAATGGCCAAAAGAAAATCAAAGACTACAGGTAGCCTGAACCCATGAAAACATAATTATCAGTCTTTTACTCATCCGAGCTTGATTGTAGCTATATTGACTTTTTCATTTACAAGTAAATCGACACATGTTGATGTAAATAAATGTATTTTTGCAGAGTTCAAACCTCCTAAGAGAACGCAGTCCAGAGCAAAACGACAGAGAATCTCTGAAGAAACAAACCTGCAGTCTGCAGATGAAACTCAGGTGGATTTGTCTTCCAATTACACAAACAACATTTTGAAGAATTCCTATGCTATTATATTTGTGTTTCTTTTGCTGATTTACATAACTCTTAACCCTAGATTCAGACACCAAATTCAGAAAACAACAACTCCCATAATGCATTGTGCTCAGAGAAGCTGGATGAGCATCAGCCTGAACTGAGCACATTACAAATCAGTCAGACAACAGAGTTCCCTGTTGATCCTTGTTCAATGGAAGAAAAAACATGCAATGATGAGGATGGAAATGGTACAAACCCACCTGGGATTGAACAAGAGGTCGCAGTACAAACCCCAGAACCCAACAATAGCGTTGAGAACACGGTCTCTCAACCTTTAAATGTTGAAGTTACCAAGGTAGATCAGCCTGACGTAGAGCTGGATGATGAAAAGGGTGAAATCACAAGCAATTCAAACCATGAATCCCAGAAGATCCCAGATGACTGTGACTCTGTATTACCATCAGACGAGTGTCAAACCGAGAGGGAATTGCCACATGAGGATACCGATAGTTCAGCCACTGAACCTAATATGGGCGAACGACTGGGGTGTTCAGACATCATAGATGAGACCTGGAATTCAGGAATTCAGATGACTGAAGAGGCAGATCCTCTAGTAAAGAGGAAAATAAGAAAGAGGATGGGAATGTGTCGGCTTGGAGATAGGAAGAAGATGCTCAAGGAACAGCCGACTAGCGGGAATGTGTTTGGAGAAGGACTGGATAACAAGGCAGGTCAAGATATTAAAGAGGATTCGGTGATGATCAATGATGATTTAAAGAAGGATGGCTCAATCTCTCTTGAAGAGTTTTCAGGGTCCTCCTTCCCAACCTCTTGCCCATTAGAAGATATTCCTGAACTGGAAAAACAGGAGGAGCCTGAAGTTCAGGTATTGGTTGAATCCATGTCAAGCGAGCAAGAAATTACTCATGAAACTTACCCTACACTCCCGTCCAATGCTAATTATGGTGATCCTCTTGAGGACATTGAAACTGAATGTGTGGAGCGAAGCAATAATGAAAGCAACATTAAAGAAGATAATAAGCCAGAAATATGTGATGACGTCACAACTGAGATTGGCACCAAAGTGACAGGAGAAGTTTGCCAGGAATCGGCCGATGTTTCGACTCAAGATGTGATTGTGATGGAGGGTCCGCTTGAAGTCCTCAAAGAGACCAATGAAGAATCAGCATCCACTGCTGAAGTTGCAAATCATTTAGAAGAACTGATAGTGAGAGGCAATGAGATGGAGGTTGAGGAGTGCTGTCCATCTGAACTCGACATGAACACTTTTATCACTGGCCAGACCAATGAGGAGTGTGTGGAGCTCATGGGTATCGCAGTCAATGAGACCGTCAGTGCACTTCCGGTAATCCACGAGATAAAAGATAAGAGCAAGTCTTTGGACTGTACTTTGGTTGCTGCATCTGTAACAGCTGAGACCACAGAGAACTGTGAGGAAACCTGCATGTGGAGTTTGTCCTCACCCGCAGCGCCACCTTGTGGTGAAGATAAAGATGTGCAAGTGAGTGATTCTCTTGAATGAAGAACATACACTTGTTCTTGTAAAGAAAACATTTGTACAGAAAAGTACAAATGTAAAATTTCTGACATTATTTCCTCAATGTCGCAGGATGCCCTAGGAGTGCTTTTAAGTTCTAGAAAGGACATAGAAGTATCATAAAAAGTAATACATTTCAATAAGAAAAGGCCAAGATGTGAATTGTTACTTATTGAAAAACTTCTCGTATCGTATTTAAGGGGTTAGTCCAACCAAAAATGTTCATTAATTTACATACCCTCATGTCGTTCATGCCCCCAAACTTGCAAGAAGTTCATTTATCTTCAGAACACAAAATTAAGAATTTTTTACTGAAATCTGAGTGATTTCTGTCTGTTAACACATTGAAGCTTCAAAAAGTTCATAGAGATTGTAAATGTAATCCATATGAATCGTCTAAAAGTCCAATTCGTTTAGTCCAAATTTTCTGAAGAGCCTTGATCGTTGTATACGATGATTGATACGAGATTGAATTTAGGCCTTTATTCAAATATAAACACAGATCAGCAAACATAAACAGAAGCTAAAATGTTCTAGGTATGACACGCGAGAACAAACCTCTTGCGGAAGCAAGCATGAACTACGAGAATGCTGAAGCTCAAACATGATCCATAACACGAGAATGAACCTCATTGGTTCTTGCACGTCAAGCAATCATGCCATATCTGATGTGCGTTCATGAATGTCTATATGTGAATAAAAGCTAAAATTATATATGACCGTATTTAAGATTTTGAGTGAATCAACCGTTTAACTCAAATATGGCATTCAAGGTTCATTGCACTACATTTGACAACAATGTCTAAACACGCAAAAATCAATGTCGTTAGACCTAAAATCTGGTGTGAAGAGCTTTACTTGAATTGAACTTGATTTGAGTTTAGCTGAAGCGGAGTAAAGAAAGACTTCTAGCTTTATTATGGCATAAGAGATTAATGATGACAGAATTGTCTTTTTTTATGTAATTCCTTTAAAACACTAGAACCACTACTTTGGATTTGTTAATTGACTAAGTTTTCCGTACCATAAGTCAACAAAATAATGTGGGTTTTAGTTTGTTAATAAGTGAACAAAACTCTCACATGTCCTTTAAAGTCAACATTAAGATACTAAAACTGAGCTGGATCATCAGTCAGTTTCAGAGCATGACGGCTTACCGAGTGAAACTCACGAGCCTCATCCGAGTCCTGCTGAACCCTATACCTCCAGCCCGTTATCCATCCACTCCGTGACAGATTCCCAGCTCAACAACATCCCTCTGAGGTGAGACGAGTGCGGGCGGTTTGCTCTGACTCCGTCTCGTTCAATTGCTTACATTTTTTTCCATTTTCACCAGTTTGGAGGACTTCCCCATGGTAGAAGACACTTGTGATCTGGAGGACGCCACAGACCTGGTGTGTGGCCTTATCAGGAGATCTCGCCTCTCTGAAGTAAGTCATGATTCCTAGAAGTTTTGAGCACTTCTACCACAAAAACATGATTCTGATGTATTTTACACTGAAACTTTTGACCAAAAAAACAACATTGTTTGTTTTCTTGCAGTCAGATAGTGAGGGATGCACACAGGAAAATTGGATTTCAGCAACAAGGCAAAAAACCCACAAGACCACCGTTTCGCAACATGTATGGCCCTCAACACTAGAAGTATAGTGTTGTCCGTTTTGGAATACGTTCTAACAAAGGATATAGTGGACAATTTGACAAATGAAGGAACACTGGATAATTTTTAGTGATTCATAGTGATTTACCTGTAGTCACAGTTTTCTACAAACCACTTGTTCACATTTTGTTCAGTTACATGTGTTTGAAGTTTGTTCACATTTTGGGGTCTTTGAGCAAAAGCTAAACTTGCATAGAGCTGTTCCGTTTCAGTTTAGAAGAACGTTTCTTTAGAAGTTCAAGCTAAGAAGTAAACATTGTAATTCTGTCATTCACAGGTTGTCTGTGAAAGGGTCTGAAAGCCTTAAATCAGTCCATTCTCTTATGTACAACATACTACACACAATAAATACTACATCACTCTTTCCTATTGTTGGGCATGTTTGATTCTACATGAGCTTGTTTTGTAAAACTAGACCTTAATTGTCAAACTGAGCTTGTTTTAATTAAAGTGCTGTGATACTACACACACAAAATGGTTCCATTTCCAGTTTCATTTAACTTAATCCAATTTTTGAGTGTAATTTGGTAATTGAAAAACACACATTTCACGATACGACAAAACCTGATGATCATGATTTCCAGCACAATTAGAGAAATTATAAAGTAGAGAACGAGAGAAATAAATAAAACACAGAAGCTTTTGTAGATTGTTCCATCTTGTTTGTTATTGATGCAAAACACAGGGATCTCTCAGAAGTAAAACACCTAATATATACAGTAAAATATATATTTTTTAAATAGTTATAAAGTCTCACAATAAAAAGGGTGCAATATAAAATACAAAATATTTTTTTCAGTATCAAAATCAAGAGCTTGTCTGTAGAGAAGAGTTGAAAGGCGGTTGCACCTGTAGCGAGCCTAATGGCTGGTGTACAAGTTTGTTCAAAAAACAAAAAGTGAAACACACAAGACCATAGTGCACACAACTGAAGGAAATCCAAAGAAAAAGTGCGAAATCAAACCGTGGATACACACACATGCATGCAAACTCACACACAAGCCATTACGTATAAAAGTTAAAGCTTAACATTAAAACCTTCTGTAAAAAGCGTCCTTTCAATTCGCCTCGTTCCTCCAGCTCCTCTGCGGGTCAGAAATGTTTATTTCTTGGCGTACACGGAGCTGTATGTTTTCTCCACCAGCGGGCAGAACCTCTTCGTGTGCGCTTTGGCCCCGGTGGCCCCGCACAGGGGACACATGTACTGGCTCAGGTACGGGCACGTCACGCTCCCGGCGCGGTCTTTCAGGTAGTGTGATCTGAACACGACCTCGCTCTCGCCGTTGTGCTTGCAGAAACTGCAAAACATCCTCTCGTGTGGGTCGCGTGAGTTCTTGCAGGGTTCCTCGCTCGTGTCTGTCGCGCGCGCCGGGCCGTTTGGAGAGTCCTCGCGCGCGGCGGTTGCTGCTGTTTGACTATCGCCCTCATCCGAGCCTGACTGCTGTCCCGACCGATGCATTCTTCTGACCAGGTCCGCCAATCCCAGGTAGTCCTCCCAGGGCTGGAAATAATCATTTTTATACTCCATGGATCTACGAGCAGACAGGATGTAACGGAGAAGAGGAAAAGCCATAACACACTCGCCACCAAAACAACTTGCACGCGCTGAACACGCGTGGGGTTTAAAGGGCAGACGTCACAGCACGAGACCAATTCAGGGCATGATTGGTTTGTCAATTGTGTCCTCTGAAGGAAAAAATGGTAAGTGAATAGATTTCCTTCAAAACTTTCTTTAAAATTGGTGTAAGTGTTTACGACGAGAAACTGTTGTTTAATGAAACTGATTTGAGAAGAAGCGTATATGTGAAATTCTCAATGGCGCTTAAAAAAAGACCTTGTACAATCGTAAAATTCATTATTCAAATTCAAAATTCATTTTGGTTTACAATCAATACAAATAATTATTCAGGATTCAAAAACTTTGAAAACTTTCCTCGCAAGAAAGTCAACACAAAACAAACACAGACTATAAATATAAAATACACAATTAGGGATGATAACCTGTAAGAATAATTAGAATAAACAATGCACAATAATGATAAAAATACAATACAGGCAGTATAAGAGGAAACAATATGCAATAAGAAAAATAAAAAATGAGAAAATGTAAATTAAGTAATTGTGAATACATGCAAAGTATTGAATGTATGCGTGTATGAATTCATGTAAATGTGGTTTGGTTACCCATCTTATTACATTCAACTAGTATTTGAAACCAACACATAAAGCCACTGAGAAAACAAATGGCTTTCTGAATAAACTCTTTGCTTTCACAGACAGGGCTTAGATTAAGTGTCCTTATAGGTCAATTAGAGCATTTAAGCAGCTTTTATAAACATGCCTTGGGAAAAAAAAAACATTATTGGTGTGCATCTTAAGACAGAACAGCTCAAACATGCATTTCAGTGTGGGACTGGCTCAAGCCTTGTCTGTGAACCCGGCCATTATAGTTAGTCACCTCGAGCCTGTGACAACTAGCCCCGGTCTCAGCTGCAGCTTACACAACAATACATGCATTTGTGAATATGAAGTGTGCATTTGTGAGAGATGCTGGAAAGAGAAAACAAGGTAATTCCACATATATAATGCAAATCTTTATTTAATTAATTCAAAAAAAGACAGAATATTCACAAAACACACAGTATTTCCTTGAAGTGTGTGAACTAAAAGGGCCAGTCGGTGTTGTGTTCGTCAGGTGACTGAAGGATCCGCCAGAGACCTGAGAGAGAGAGAGCGAGACATTCACATCACATTTCAGTGCGTGATATTAGACGGATATTAAAGATATTAGACCTGCGGCAGGGCAGTTTAAGAGCGGAGTACAGCTCAGGGGTGTTGGGGGTCATGACCCTCTTCAGACGGGACCCCGGCGTGACCTCTGACCCCTCAGATGACGGAGTGACACACGGTGAGAGAGAGAGCTGATCCGGAGCTGCTGCACCTGCACACACAGGGCTGTGTTGTGAATGCTGTAATGGTGATGTGTGTGTGTGAGTGTGAGAGTGTGTTTGTGTGTGTGATGTACGGAGGTCGCTGAGCGCTGTGCTCTCTCTCCTGTTCCACTGACAGCTTTTCTGGACGGGAGAAAAACTGAGGAACTCGGACTTCAAACGGGAGGCTTTCTGCTGCTCAAACTCGGTTCTCTGAAACACACACACACACATTAACGGCTGAGGGACAATTAGGATTATTAAATATTACAAAGAGTAATTCTCCCAAAATATTCAAACACAAACTCCTTGCGTGTCTAAACATATTGAATGCCATGTTATTATTATACTTTATGGCGATTATTTTATATTTGAAATTCTCCACAATTCCCTGGTCACTGTAAACGGTCCATGTCGCAAAAATCTGTGTATCGATTCTTCTAAATGTCTGCTTTTGTGCTCAGTAGTGTGTGTGAGTGTGAGGTTTCTGTCAATATTTGAAGGATCCCATGATTTCTCCGGCACTTCTGCTGTAATGACAAAACTGATCATTTTCAAACTTTATTTCCAGAACTATGAGTGTCAATTTAAAATGTAATATTTAAATATTTATTAAATATATTCAAAATTATATAAAGAAAATTATAAATATTTAGTTACGTTTTAGAATATTTAATAAGTTAAGTTTCATTAACTGAATTAGTTAAATGAATAGATTCAGATTGTAATTTTTTTACTCAAATAACAATCTCTTTTAGAGCATTACCAGAATTTTTTTTATTTTATAAAATAAAATGATAAAATACCCCTCACTTTAGGATTTTATAAATTCCCAGGACTCTTCCAGATCTACGCTTTAAAAATCCCCCATATCTCCAGGTTTTCCATGAATGCGAGATTATAAAAATAAAAATAACTGGTGTTGAGGGAGTGACTTAAATTAGAAATAGAGGTTATTCATTTAAGTTTATTTTCCTAGTTTCTCATTTTGTGTTTTTGTAACGTTTCACGTACAGAATGAGCAAAAATGACTAAGAAATGTTAGTTCAGAGAGATAAACAGGCGTCTCTCACCTCGTGACCCAATTCGGATAGCTGCCTCAGTGAAGGCCCGCCTCTCTCGCTGGAAGCTCCGCCTCTGTCGGTTAAGCTCCTCCCAGTGGGCCTGTAGGCGCTCCCACTCCTCCAGATAGTAGCAGTCCATCAGCACAGCGGGGAGAGGCGGAGTCACACTGTCCTGAGAGAAAACACTCACTTTACTGCGGCCTACACACCGAGTCAGACGGGACAGCAGGATGCGTTCGGCCCCGACAAAAAACGGAAACGGTGGTGCGTTGAAAACCCTGTTCTGATGACACAAGAGTTGCAACTTCGGCAGCTGAGAAGGACATTTTATTTTCAGAGCCTGATGAAATCTATATAAATAAGTGTTTATTATTGCAAAATACGCTCGATGCGTCAGTCACTGCCCTTACCGTCCAGAATAAAAGAGAACATAACAATCGAGTGAAAGGATTCCTGTCGTTTCCAATCATTGTGATCCAACATTTGCCTCGCATTTGAGATGAAAAGTCAAACACGTCTTCTAGTATCGTATACCGAGCTGCAGCGGACACATTGTGTGAGTGTGGTTTGTGTACATGTGGCTGCTGATTGGCTGACATTTGACACACCCACTGAGCAAGAGAAAACGTATCCGAAACCCCGTTGCACACCTCGGCTCAACCCGAAACCATCTGAAAGGTGCTGGCTCTGGTGTCTGACCTGCAGTAACTCCTGCTGCGCTCGGATCAGCTCCCGGCTCTGCTCCACTTCCTCCTCCAGATGAGCCAGCAGCTTCTCCTGGTCCGTTCCCTGAGCGACCGCCCCTGATGACCACAAACCTTCAATGTTGCTCACATTATCACAGTTTATCCTCTATAGTTTAGAAAATGGTAATAAAATATGAGCAGAACTCAAAAAATAAATAAATGAATAAATAAGATGCGTTTTGTCTATCAAGATAATCTTTACAAGTAAATCCAAAATGTACACATTTTGAAGCCCATTTCAAATTAAAAAAAAGCAGACTCTATAAAGTTTAAAAAAACACAAGCAGGTTATAACTGTGTGTTTTACGTCATAGATCAAAACGTGAAAATATTTCGAGACTTTGTTCACCACAGACCTTATTTCAGGCGATTTAGCAAAAACCCATTCAAAAATCCCATAGGCTTTATAGAGCGAGGGAACGGGGAGTGCTAAAATGCTAACTCACTTCTGCGTTATGGTCCACAAAGTGACGTCATAACTTCGGCAGTCTATTTAACTACACTATTAGATAATACCAGTTTAGCTCAAACACTGACCAAGCAATGTGAATGTTGTTCAGTCTGTGTGTAAAAAGAGCATTAGGGATTACAGAAAACACAAAGTGTCTGAATCATATTAGGTCCCCAATTTTTATTACTTTTACTGTAGTCACAATTTTTGGTTCTAATATGTCACAGTTTACTTTATTTTGCTTTCCTCACTTACAGAAAAGAACTATAATGTCCTGCACCAGCTAGTAAAAAAGTGATATCTGGTGTCTAAATAATTTTTAGTTTGACTGTAGATTCATAGAAAGTCGTTGACTTTAGTCTATAAGAGCGTCTACGCATGCAGTTCTTACTCTGAGACACGAGCTCTTGGACTCTTTCCTGGACCTGCATCCACTCCTGAACCACTCCGCCGGTCACATGATCACCAAGGCTCTGCTCTGATTGGACCAGCACATCGTCTTTGTCCTCATCCTCCAGTCCTGTATGGTCATCTTGTAGCATCTAATTAAAAAGATTTTACTATATGATACACACAATTGGCATACTTCATCTCCTAAAGAGTAACGTGTACATGATGTACTACACTGAAAGAGGCGGACTTTGTGGTTCTGAGGCCCGTTTCAAATAAACAATTTGAGGCCACTCATCCCCAATGATAAAAGTTAGATAAATTAACTTCTAACTTCTTGTTCAGTGTATAAAACCAATAGGTGATCACATTTGCGATCGCGCTGATATTCGTGAAAACAGCACTCGATAACCTGTTATATTAAAAACAAGAACTTATACAGGAACATTTTTGCCTTGTATATATTAATTTTTAGAGGGCATTTTTATTCATTTTGGTGCCATTTTTACCCCAAGCCCCCGTTAATGTTGATGACGGTGGGTCAGGGCTGTTTTTCAAGCACAAATGGTACGAGGACACTTCTGTGGTGAGGTCTCTTTACAGCAAAGCTGCTACTAAACAAGTTTCGGGTCACTTTCAATTTTTTTGTTAAAAAAAAAGTTAAAAATAGTCATCATAATTTGAAGCCTTGGCAGTCTGAATGCACTTTAAAGTTCAGTAATAGTTTAGCTTAGGGACAGTATGTGGCGAAGGGGTCAGTGGTGTGAAGACTGTAGTAGGCGAGTATGTTTCTCTCAGAAGTACAGTATGTATTTGCCCAGTACCGGTGAAGTATATACTTTAGAGTTACAGAGGTCTCTCTCACCCGTGCCATGTTGTTTCTGAGCATGTGCAGTAGTGTGGTGAGCGCGTGCCGGAGTTTCATGGCCTCTCTGAGCTCCGCCTCTCTGCGGTCCAGCATCAGACGCAGTGCTTCTTCCGTCCTGCAGGGGGAGACAAAGCGCTAATATTTTCAATTCTTTACACAAATAATTTCTAGTCCTCAAATTTTACATAAAACATGCTTATAGTCCACATTAAAGCACATTATTGCAAATTACACAAAAGTTTCTGATGGAATAAAGGGTTAGTTCACCTAAAAATTCTAATTGTCATTAAGGACTCGCCTTCATGTCGTTCCAAGCCCGTCAGACCTCCGTTCATCTTCAGAACACAGTTTGAGATATTTTAGATTAAGAGTCTTCTGTTCCTACATTAAAAATGTATGTACAGTATAGCGTCACCGAACGTGGATCCAAAACATAGCCGGAAGACAATACAATGCTGAAAAAAGTCATAGTTTTTGTTATTTTTGGACTGAAATGTATTTTCGATGCTTCAAAACATTGTGACTAACCCACTGATGTCACATGACTACTTTGATGATGACTTTATTTCCTTTCTGGACAAGGACAGTACACACATTTCCAATGGAGGCACAGAAAGCTCTCGGACTAAATCTAAAATATCTTAAACTGTGTTCTAAAGATGAACGGACATGGGAGAGTCATTAATGATGTTATTTTCATTTAACAAACCCTTTAAAGCACATTGTACAGTTTATCGGGTCATTGGTCGTACCTCCCATCAGCCTTTGCGGGTTTGAAGCTAGTCTCTCTCCGTCCGGTCCGCTTTGGCAACACATTTATGATCTCCATGGCTATAGATGGGGAATATTATAGTCACTGGGCCGTTTGTGGGTTTCATGGTGCATGCATCCTAACTGAATGTTGTGTGGGTTTTAGTCTGTTATCGCACTCAAAACTCACAGAAAGAATGCACAAATACTGATGACACATTCTTGCACTGAGGGGAGTTTCCCAGACAACAACATAGTGTCGGCCCAGATCCGGCCCACATCTGGAACATCTGTATCCACGCATGGGTGACACTATGTTGCTGTCTGGGTTGTGTGTAATATAAACCTACCAACAATAATAATAGCATTTATGACAAATTATTGTAAGTTATCGAGGGCAAATGTTTCAAAAAGCGAAAAAGGACAGTATATTGAGGTAGTGAATGAAGTCGCTAGAAGTTGAGCATGAAACCGTGTTGTAACCGCGGGCCGCGAGTCTCACACACTCCGCGCTGCTTGTGTCTGTCGGCGAGCTGAGAGAGTCTCTCCCTCATGCGGCTGATGATCTGCTCTCTGCGCCTCAGCTCCGCCCCCTGCTGGTGAAAGCGGCACTGCAGCCGCGCGCACTGCACACACACACACACACACACACGCGTCAGCCGGTGCGCTCTACTGCAGGAACTACAACACATCCCATCACAACCTTATCTCTTTCAGAGGCCAGAGCCTGTTGCAGCCGGGAGATGTGCAGGTCCTTCTCCATGAGCTGCTCCTGTGAAAGACAAACTCACGCTGTCTTTCATAAAGGAAATAATCTAACAATATTAACATAATTAATGGGATAAACCCAAGAGTTACATGTCATTTTTGAGGGAGTCCCAAAACACAATATAATGACTTAAGAAATAATATAACATTCAAATTAATTTATATAATACAATATTAACATAATTAAGCATTAATTAGTATATATATATAGAAATAGACAGAGATAAACTCCTTGAAATGTACATCTTGTTTTTTTATTGGGTCCCAAAATATAATGTAATGTACAACGCAAACATAAATGTTAATATGTTATATATAGTATATAATAAATTAATATAAAAAAACTTAATTGCCTAATAATATTTTATTAATTCACAAAATATAATGCCATAATTTAATTTATTTCTACTTTGAGATAAACATCACATTTTTGATGGGGTCCCATAATATAATATAATATAATATAATATAATATAATATAATATAATATAATATAATATAATATAATATACAAATCCCGAATTAAAAGGCCGTAATAAACACTGCTACGTGTATGAAATTAACCATAGTGTGAAAATAATATCACAGCTCATTTCAATATCTAGAGGTTGTTGGCAGGATTGTCTTTGACGTGTGATGGTAAGTGTTGTGTATAGTTGTGTAGTGAGGCTCAGGTGTGACCTGTAAACATGTGATCGGGTCTCTGTGCTCCTCTCTGAAGTTCCTGTGTGTGAAGTTGAGTGTGGTTTCATCATGACGAGGCACACACACTGAGTTCAGGATCTCTGACAGACACAAAACACATTTCGGCTGCTCTTTCTGACCGTCAACATCAGCATATCCTCAGTCTCACGTGTGTGTGTGTGATCACACTTACCTGAGCAGTCTTGAGCTCGGATATGAGACAGCGGAGATCTCGCGAGATGTTTGTGTGCCATAACCCTGCAGAAACTAACACAACATTAGAAATAACTGATGCTTTGTGCAACTTTTCCTTTACATTGCGGGAAAAATAACCAGAAGCGATAGTGAAATCTGTAACCACAGCAAACTGTCTGTTTTTTTTTTTTTTTTTTTTTTTTTGTGTGTGGCAATTTCAAATAATTTACCCCAAACATATGTTAGCCTACATTACATCTCTGATTGATATATAAGCCAATATGTTAACCTACATATCTTACCAGAGCAAAAAATCTGTAGCGACTTATCTTCTCAAAAGGCAGATAAAAACATTTAAAGCGTTACAGAGCAAACGAGAGCCGTTTCCTTCAATCATCTGCAGGTTTCCTTCAATCATCTCATCAGTGATCGACAGCTTCAGTCTATTTAACAGCTAATGGACTGAGTTTTGAAACATCCTTTTAATATTTAACCCTAAACCCGTATTCTGGACAAATGTGGGCAAAATAGTTTTGATTTATTTTTTTAAAAATACTTCCCTTGATCTGAGCATTACAAGTCTTGGTTACTTTTTTCTAAGTTTACCTCCTGAACACACAAAATTGTTTTTGACTCAATTCTACAATGTGAAGTGGGAGGAAAAAAAACCCTCCTTAATTGTATTTGGGTCAAAAATGGGCACCCATAGAAATGAATGGGGAAAAACGGTAATTTAGAGCATTCTAAAATAAGCCAAAGTCACTTCATCTTTAGGTTTGCGCTCTAGGAACTTATTGGAATGATATTTTAATGTATTTAAAAAATTAAAATAAGCATAATTTACACAGAAAATATGGTACTTTTTAAAGTAAATAAATTCAAAAATGCCCCTAAAATAAAATAAACACCATAAATAGACAGACAAAACTTTATCGAAGACAGTGACATAACAATTATAATAAATAAAAATTAAGATCACACTTGAGTCCTCTGTGCCCACATTTGTCCACAATTACAGGATTAAGGGCTATAAAGTGAATCCGGTTTGAGGGTTAAGGTGAACATGTACTTTAAAGCCGACACAACAGACAAATGACCAATAACACTTTATTTTAAAGGCAAAAAGATTTAAGCTTTACATGTTCATTCAGTGGGTGAGATCATGATCTCTCTCATCAAACACACCTGATCAGCTCAACGAGGGTCAGATACAGGGAGATGTTGCAACACTAATCTTAACAATGACCTTCAAGCCAAGGTCTGCTGGCTATAAATTAGTAAAAACTATAGTAAAAATCTTTTTATGTCAGCTAATGTTTCTATTCCTTCCACATAAACCAGGGAAACCTTCATACAATCTTCAACAAACTGTTTTTGTTTTATACACATCACAAATAAAATAGTGTTTAGTAGATGAAATTGCAGTGTGTTATGGGTAATGCATTTTCAGAAACGTAAATACAGTAACGGATCGTACCATGCCATACAGTGTCAGTTCAGCATAATCGAAGTATTATTATACATAATACAGTTCATCCAAACAATTTGTCTAGT
This sequence comes from Hybognathus amarus, assembly GCA_030378365.1. Taxonomy (NCBI): domain Eukaryota; kingdom Metazoa; phylum Chordata; class Actinopteri; order Cypriniformes; family Leuciscidae; genus Hybognathus; species Hybognathus amarus. Next base: position 752,797 of record JAQIUQ010000899.1, on the reverse strand, counting down.
GTTTGTGCGGGTCTTTATGTAGTAGTGTAAAGGTGGAAACAGACGCATCATCAGAAACGTCTTCATCGGCTCTGTAAAAACAGATATGACATAAATATTAATATCTGGAGTCATGACAAAGATCAGCGAGAGCATTGTGAGGCTAGTGCTGTAACCTCTGCAGGATCCGCTCAGAGGAGCCCGCAGGATTTGGCGGGCGGAAGGGGTTGTCGCTGGATGGGACGCCCATCAGAAGAGGGTCTTTATGGGCATTTTGCAGGCAGAAGTTCTTCAGGTCTGTGGCAGCTTGAGAAACCTGCAGAGATCACAGAGAAGACGGCATGTTGAGTCCACTCTGGTCATACACTGATGAGCACTGCTCGTGTCATGTAAACACTTACTGCGATTAAGACCGTACTCTGATTATTGGGAATAATTGGTGCACATGTAAACGCAGTCATTGCTGCAGACCTGGTGCACGCCTTCATGAAGGTGTCCTCTTTCACTGACACACTACACACACGGTTCAGGAATGGTTTGAGGAACATGTTTTTGGCAGAACTGACAGCATATTCGACAGGTGGACATTATGTTTTGGCACGTGTGTATATTTTTAAGGCAAGACATTATAGACAACACCATTGTTATTTCATGCACTCTCTCAATTTTGAAGCCTATTTTTGCTTTGGACTAGTGAGAAAACATTCAAAATACATATTTACGAGTTTATATTTTATTTTTTAACCTGGCTTTATCCAAAGTTCATGTCAAATTATATGCAAATTAGTGCAGATTTAATTAGATAATGGATCACGTAACATTTTAAAAAACTTAATAAAATAAAACATTGTAATACAAACATTGACTTAATGGTCTGAGATTAATCAAATGTGGTATATGAAAATATCTATTCATAGATATTTTTTTTTAAACCTAATTACATGTGGTATCTTGTCTTAAAATTATGGTAAAGAAGTTAGTATATTAATCTCTATTAAACAAATGAAGGCCTACATTTGTTGTTTTTGGCATGATGTATCTATTGGAAAGGATGTAAACTAACTGAAAATTATCAACAAACACTACTTTAACTGAATACAGTGTTATTATTAATTAAAATATACTGCGTGCATTAGACAAAATATGGCGTTTTCATATTAAAGCATCTTTGAGATGGAAAAAAAATTTCGGTCACAGTAAAGAGTTTTGTTTAGACACGGTTGTACGACTGCATTTTTTTTAAGTCCTAGACAGTTTACAAAAACTATCTGATACCATCACTGTATAGTAACGTTACTACCATACTCTCCGTTTATAACGCTGATCTCTGTGCGTTTGCATTATTAATGAGCAGAAGGCATAACAAATACCTGTTGTTTGAACTTTACGAGTGCAATGCAGATCTGACCATATAAAACTATCATAAAACACTTTAAAAACATCTCGGAGGTACCGTGACGTTAAAAAACCCCGAGGTCGTTTACCTGTAAATGAGTTTAAACTCGTTTAAATAGTTGTTTTGTCGGTTAGCGTTAGCGCTAGCAGTAACTCACACCGGTTAAACGCTTTTGTCCGTGTTCTTCTTTAACCCACAAACTCTTTCACCTTTCAAGTTGACGCCGACATACTTACGTTAATTCTTCGTATTTTCGCCTCTAGTCTTAGCTGTTTGACGGCTTTGGTCGCCACGGCCACACTACTGCTGCTAGCGTTATTGTTGGACATGATGACTGACCGAATGACTGAAAAGAGTTTGCGGAAGTTTGAGGAAGAGGAGCGCACAGACGACACACACACACACACACACACACACACACACACACACACACACACACACACACACACACACACACGCACACGCACACACACACACACACACACACACACACACACACACACACACACACACACACACACACACACACACACACACACACACACACACACACACACACACACACACACACACACACACACACACACACACACACACACACACACACACACACACACACACACACACACACACACACACACACGACTTCACTATCAAAATAAGTACATAATACAGCTAAGAATACATAATCTACTTATACTTTATTATTGTTTTTTTTTTTGTACCGGACTGTTTTGTCAGATTTAACTGACGACAATTTGTCCCCAAAGTTTTTTGTTTTTGTTTTTCTGAGGAAACCAAGAACATCACTTTTCCAAGAGTAACAATACACTGGCAGATGTCTAACTTTGTTAATTGTCTTCCTTAAGCATTTGAATTATTGAATTCTGTTTTAGCTCAACCCCTCCTTTAGTTTAAGTCTTTAAGGCCTCCTTTATATTTCCAACTGGTGTAGTCTACTAAATTTCAGGCATCAGTCATGTCCTTGTCAAAAACACTGTTGGTCAATTTATGCATGCATCGTCTTACAACTAGAGCTTCTCACAGGAAGAGGAACACTTAGGCTATTTCTGTTGTTTAGTAACTGATCGGTTTAGTTTCACATGCAGTAATTGACTTTACTTCGGTCCGTGTTATGCTTCACAATTCAATTTTAAGACCATAAAATGCAAATGAAAAATGGAAACCAGACATTCATTTTTCTTGTTTTCAGTTACATTATCAATGTATAGTTACTTTTTTCTCCCGTTTTTCAATTTCACTGGTGCTAAATTGTGACTTCAGAAACAAACATTTGAATAAATGAAATATCTAAATGTTTTTTTTTTCATTTTCGTCTTGTAATTTGCGCTGTGGGCGGTACCATTAGCACGGGGGCGTGGCCGTGGACTGGATCCATCCATCCATCCATCCATCCTTGGGGACCCATGGCGCCCGCCCTTGCTCCCCTTTCAGTGTGGCCTCGGGCGGGCGCCATGGTCCCCGAAATGGAAATTCGGAGATATACATCTTGTTCGGCTTGAGCCAGGGATCGCAGTGATGCGAAAATCGTGATTCTAGCTCAAACGGTCTAGGAGTTATGCGCAATTTAGTACTTTTCAGTACCGTCCCCCAGGGGGCCATGTGGAGGAGTGGGAGGAGTTGGATCTGGATCCCACTCCTCCCATGTGGAGGAGTGGGAGGAGTTGGATCTGGATCCGACTCCTCCCTGTGGATTTCATGTTCTGCACACCACTTTACCATGGAAGCTTGTTTCTTTTTTCTTGAAAATGGAAAAAAAATGTAAGCCCTCCAGTGTGCTTCTGTTTTTGTGCAAAAAAAAAAATTCTCCAATCTTCTTGAAACTCTGGATTCTGCATCGAGGGCCATGGGACTTGACCTGAGTGCAAAAATGGAGGCTTTAGACCCTTCCAGAGCTGAGATATTGAGATCCCACGTAGCATTTATGCCATTATAAATATCTCAATATCTCAGCTCCGGAAGGGTCTAGACGAGCCTCCATTTTTGCACTCAGATCTAAGTCACATGGCCCTCTAGTTCCTTTAAAAAAAAAAAAAAAAACTGAACATGAACTAGTTCATTATCATCTGTGTGAACTGAACTTCGAGCTAGTTCTTTTTAAGGATGAACTGGCACAACACTGCTTACAATTGCTATATATGTCAGAGGTCGCACACCTCTGGAGCAACTATGGGTTAAGTGTCTTGATCAGGGACACATTGGTGTCTCACAGTGGATTCGAACCCGGGTCTCTCATACCAAAGGCATGTGTCTTATCCACTGTGCCAGTATTTTATATGCTTTTTAAGCACTTAAAACTGCAGTTTTTTTCTTTTAAACATCAACATCTCATACATTCCCTACTCATGGGATAGAAGTGTCCATCATATGCGCACTTGATAGTCTCTGCAGAATTAGTAGGTCATCCGGGTACTTTTTGCCTACTCTTTTATGAGTACTGTGAATTCAGAGATACTTCTTCTGTCACTCTTTTTCACCTTCTATATAGCAGAGAAGCAGATGCAGACAAATTGCTTTTAGATGAAGCCATGGAGTTTTTTTTTTTTTTTCTTGCCAGTCACCAGTTCATTTTGGGCTTTGAGGGTTGATGTTATGTAAATGTTATGTTATGTACTGGAACAGCTTCAGCAGATGATACAGGGTGACCTGAAGAAAAAACACCACAACATCAAACTTTTGCTTTTTCTGTTCATTTAATACGAAGGTACAGTAATGCAGGGAGTCCAGTAGAAATGTTTAAATAAAAACTGTGTACATTTTGGTAACACTTAATTTTACATGTAGTTTCTATAGTCAATCATGCATAGATACATGCAACTAACTCCTTACTTAAATTATATTGTAAGTACATGTAGTTAATTACTATTACTTCAATATTTCATATTTCTGTATTCCAAATTTGATACATTAGTATCATACGATTATTTATGCAAATTGTAAGTGCTGTGTAAAATGCATCTACAAGTGCTCCTTCAAAAATATAAGTGTAGAGCCATGTGTTTTAATTATAGGCCTACTTGGCTTTTAGTGTTTGCGTTTGTATTATGTATAAAGTAAAAATAAGGTAGCCTAAGGTCCGTGTAACTCTTCACAATTCAATTTTCAGACCATAAAATGCAAATGAAAAATGGAAACCAGACATTCATTTTTCTTGTTTTTCCAGTTACATTATCATGTACTTTTTTTTCTCCTGTTTTTCAATTTTACTTGCGCTAAATTGTGACTTCAGAAACAAACATTTGGATAAATGAAATCTAAATGATTTTTTAATTTTCGTCTTGTAATTTGCGCAGTTGGTACCATTAGCACGGGGGCGTGGCCGTTTAATATTATTTCATTGATGCAACTGCTTTATTTACACTGCATGCACGTTGAGGAGAAGTTTAAAAGGTGGAACTTGTTTATTTTTAATGATGAATACCATCCGGAAATGACAGTGTCAATAAAGTAAAATCAAAGTCATGTGAAATACTATTTCCTACATTGAATAAACTAAATACAAAAATTAAAAAAAAAAAACATGAAAAGACAAACAAAGCAGTGACAAACTAAAGTTAAACAAAAATGTGAAAATGTTTACATATAGATACACATTTAGCAGCTTTGTGATGATCACATGTAGGCTAAACATAGTTCCCACATGACGTCACGACATACGGGCATTTGCCGAGCCGGCGCCATTGCTGCGGGGAAAACATTAGAAGAAACAATACGAGTTGAACGAAGTGAAATGAGTTTCGTGCTATATAGTGAAAATGTTCATCCCCTGCTGGGTCAATGGATGATAAAATCGTGCCGGAGGTTCAGATAAACCGGGATTTTACACTACACCCGTCATTATAGACTCCATGGATGTGAGAAGACTAAGCTTTTGTCCGAACAACGACGGAGATTATGGCTGGCGAGGATAAAGGAAAGAAACTCACTCAAAACACGCAAGAATTTGTTTGACAAAAGCACAATGTTGTGTTTTAATGCGAGTGTAAACATGTACAAGTTAACACATTGCAGTTTGAAAAATGTCCTGTATGAACAAAATGACGAGGTATTAAAAACACAAAACAACCTTGTTTCCACTGTTTGATCTCACATTCTAGCATTGCGATCTCAGATTATGTCCCTATACCCGCGTATAATGTAGTTCCGCATTACATTAATTAAATTGCACGCGAGTTATTTATTTTTATATTCATGCACCAAACCATGACGCCCGCAAGTACATGCATATCACAGAAAGCACCGGTGACTGTTTTAAGGGGAACATGAATTAAGTTGTGCAGGCTATGGCTTTTGATTAGCATCATGCCTCTTCGCTATTATAAGTTACTTTTCCATTGATTGCACTTGAGCAAACGTCACCGAACCAACCCCACGTCAATCTGATCGTACGCCTCCAGTGATTTCCAGACTCGGAATTGCTCACAATGTGTAAAAACTCCTCACCAATACCAGATAATGCTACACATGAAAATACTGAATCTGAGGCAAAGCTGCATAATCATTGCTCAGTGCTTCCTTCGTTACTGCATACGGATCCACACCATTTATGAATGAAATTTTCTCTCTGTCTTTTTTTAATAGTCTCTTTATAATATATATTCACTTTGTCTTTTCATGATTTGCATAATAATATAAACAGAAATAAATATTTGTTTGTAAAACGACATTCTCTCTGATAAAACTTTGTAAAAACCTATGGTAAACACAGCGGTTTTGCCCTCAATGGCGTCTCCGGGGAGGTCACGTGACATTAATTCGCCTGTGGGAACTATGTATAGCAGGATAGGCTAACGTTAGATAACCCTCTTTATTCTATATCTAGATTTATGAAACATTATTATTCTAATGTAGCCTATAAAGACATCGTTATATTGTTGTGTGAGATTTAAAAAAAAAACTCAGGACAGGTTAATCACTTTTGGGGGCTGGTGGTGTCACGGAGTATAAAAATGTGAGTGGTTTGTTTGCGTCAGGTATGCGTCACAGTGGGTCCTGCTCATTGTAAACTCAAGGTGGTGAGTAATGGTAATAGTGTTGGGTTTGATTGAGATGTGTACATTAGCATGTTTGTGGGTGGCAGGAGAGTTGAATACATCCTCTGGTTTTCTCTCTGGTGTGCACTGGCCCTTGCGATAGCTGCCAGGTAAGTTTCCATATTTGAAAGAGTTTTCTTGGTTAACGGGAGACTGAATTGCTTGTTGCTGAAATTGTATGTTTTCAGTTTGTTTCCTAAGGGGCTGCATATTCTCATGAGGTGAGTGAAGAAGATGTGTAGTTAAGTGCTGCAAATCTCCTGGGGTATGTATGATTTTAAGTTAATTTAGTTTGTTTTTAATTCTAAAGCCCTATAGAGTGCCGAAGTTACGACGTCACTCTGTAGGCCAAAACGCGGAAGTGAGCTAGCATTTTAGCATTACGGTTCCCTCGCTCTATAAAGCCTATGGGGTTTTTGAATGGGTTTTTGCTAAATCGCCTGAAATAAGGTCTGTGGTGAACAGAGCCTCTAAATATTTTCACGTTTTGATATATGACATAGAACACACATTTATAACCTGCTGTGGTTATAATTTATAAATCTTCCTCTTTGTTCAAGGGAAGGTCTTCAGAGCGACTGAAGAGAGCAAAATCATGTTCAGCCGTTACCTTTGACCTTCATCCAAACAGACAAACTTATTTACAATCCAGGACAAACAGGTGAGCTGTGAATGACCCTTGGTTGAAGCTATCATCTTCAAATGCATTATGCAATATATGTGAGTTTGTTGGTGTCTTTGCAGTTAATTTCAGAGTTGTCTCCATGGATCCCAAATTTGTGCCTTTTGATCAAATGGTAAGACCAGATGTTTCACCATTTTGAGTGTTCTGACCATAAATTAAAAGCAAATTAAATGCAGGTTCTTTTGAGATGCAGAAATTTCAACTTCAATGACTGCTTTTAAATGTTTATTATTCCGGTCTGTCTTGCAGTACAATCTGCTCGGGAAGGTGAGTTTGCTTCAGTGTAAGACTTTGAATGGAGCCAATGCAGCTTTTTGCACTTTTCTTTCTTTGCAGATTTTCTCTGAGCTGTTAATTTGTTTTAATAGGACAAAGCAGACCTACAGCGTTGCAGTTATGGGACTGAAAGTTGAGTCCTGTGGCAAGTGAATGATGCTTTATTTTCTTGTCTTGTGGTTGGTCAGTTCTTTATTTTGTTCTGATGTTTCCCAGTTTGTCCGTTCCAGTTGTCTGTCAGCGTCAATATGGCTCCAGCAGTGCAGATTCTGGTCTACAGCGTTCTTCCCGGTGAGAATTTAGTTGCTGCTAATGTGCCGTTTGACACTGATATGTGTTTCCAGAACCATGTACTGTATGATGTGGCTATTTTTCAATTTGGGAATGCTGGTGTGTGTGTGTGTGTGTCCTACAGCGTGTTGGTCCTTGTTCCAGGCATCTCTGCAGTTTTCTCCAGCTGTTCCTGCAGAGGGAAATGTTCTGATGGTTCCTGCTCAAGCAGGATCTCTGTGTAGCCTCAGTGCTGTAGATTCATTCATTAAAAACCAACACATTATGACTTTAGTCTTCTTTTTAGGTCTTCTTTAGTCTTCTTTTTAGGCCGGAGGACTGGAGGCCGGAGGACTGGAGGCCGGAGGACTGAGGCCGGAGGATCGGAGGCCGGGAGGACTGGAGGCTCGGAGGACTGGGAGGCCGGGAGGACTGGAGGCCGGGAGGACTGGAGGCCGGAGGTTAAAAAAAAAAAAAAAAAAAAAAAAATTTTTTTAAATTAAATAAAAACATCCATCCATCCATCCATCCATCCATCCATCCATCCATCCATCCATCCATCCATCCATCCATCCATCCATCCATCCATCCATCCAGTTTGAGGACCCATGGCGCCCGCCCTTGCTCCCCTTTCAGCGTGGCCTCGGGCGGGCGCCATGGTCCCCATGGCCTCGCCCCTTGCTCCCCTTTCAGTGTGGCCTCTGGGCGGTGAGACAAACTAAAGTTAAACAAAAATGTGAAAATGTTTACATATAGATACACATTTAGCAGCTTTGTGATGATCACATGTAGGCTATCCATAGTTCCCACATGACGTCACGACATACGGGCATTTGCCGAGCCGGCGCCATTGCTGCGGGGAAAACATTAGAAGAAACAATACGAGTTGAACGAAGTGAAATGAGTTTCGTGCTATATAGTGAAAATGTTCATCCCCTGCTGGGTCAATGGATGATAAAATCGTGCCGGAGGTTCAGATAAACCGGGATTTTACACTACACCCGTCATTATAGACTCCATGGATGTGAGAAGACTAAGCTTTTGTCCGAACAACGACGGAGATTATGGCTGGCGAGGATAAAGGAAAGAAACTCACTCAAAACACGCAAGAATTTGTTTGACAAAAGCACAATGTTGTGTTTTAATGCGAGTGTAAACATGTACAAGTTAACACATTGCAGTTTGAAAAATGTCCTGTATGAACAAAATGACGAGGTATTAAAAACACAAAACAACCTTGTTTCCACTGTTTGATCTCACATTCTAGCATTGCGATCTCAGATTATGTCCCTATACCCGCGTATAATGTAGTTCCGCATTACATTAATTAAATTGCACGCGAGTTATTTATTTTTATATTCATGCACCAAACCATGACGCCCGCAAGTACATGCATATCACAGAAAGCACCGGTGACTGTTTTAAGGGGAACATGAATTAAGTTGTGCAGGCTATGGCTTTTGATTAGCATCATGCCTCTTCGCTATTATAAGTTACTTTTCCATTGATTGCACTTGAGCAAACGTCACCGAACCAACCCCACGTCAATCTGATCGTACGCCTCTAGTGATTTCCAGACTCGGAATTGCTCACAATGTGTAAAAACTCCTCGCCAATACCAGACAATGCTACACATGAAAATACTGAATCTGAAGGCAAAGCTGCATAATCATTGCTCAGTGCTTCCTTCGTTACTGCATACGGATCGCACACCATTTATGAATGAAATTTTCTCTTGTCTTTTTTTAATAGTCTCTTTATAATATATATTCACTTTGTCTTTTCATGATTTGCATAATAATATAAACAGAAATAAATATTTGTTTGTAAAACGACATTCTCTCTGATAAAACTTTGTAAAAACCTATGGTAAACACAGCTGTTTTGCCCTCAAAATAATATGGCGTCTCCGGGGAGGTCACGTGACATTAATTCGCCTGTGGGAACTATGTATAGCAGGATAGGCTAACGTTAGATAACCCTCTTTATTCTATATCTAGATTTATGAAACATTATTATTCTAATGTAGCCTATAAAGACATCGTTATATTGTTGTGTGAGATTTAAAAAAAAACCTCAGGACAGGTTAATCACTTTTGGGGGCTGGTGTCACGGAGTATAAAAATGTGAGTGGTTTGTTTTGCCAGGTATGCGTCACAGTGGGTCCTGCTCATTGTAAACTCAAGGTGGTGAGTAATGGTAATAGTGTTGGGTTTGATTGAGATGTGTACATTAGCATGTTTGTGGGTGGCAGGAGAGTTGAATACATCCTCTGGTTTTCTCTCTGGTGTGCACTGGCCCTTGCGATAGCTGCCAGGTAAGTTTCCATATTTGAAAGAGTTTTCTTGGTTAACGGGAGACTGAATTGCTTGTTGCTGAAATTGTATGTTTTCAGTTTGTTTCCTAAGGGGCTGCATATTCTCATGAGGTGAGTGAAGAAGATGTGTAGTTAAGTGCTGCACATCTCCTGGGGTATGTATGATTTTAAGTTAATTTAGTTTGTTTTTAATTCTAAAGCCCTATAGAGTGCCGAAGTTACGACGTCACTCTGTAGGCCAAAACGCGGAAGTGAGCTAGCATTTTAGCATTACGGTTCCCTCGCTCTATAAAGCCTATGGGGTTTTTGAATGGGTTTTTGCTAAATCGCCTGAAATAAGGTCTGTGGTGAACAGAGCCTCTAAATATTTTCACGTTTTGATATATGACATAGAACACACATTTATAACCTGCTGTGGTTATAATTTATAAATCTTCCTCTTTGTTTAAGGGAAGGTCTTCAGAGCGACCGAAGAGAGCAAAATCATGTTCAGCCGTTACCTTTGACCTTCATCCAAACAGACAAACTTATTTACAGTCCAGGACAAACAGGTGAGCTGTGAATGACCCTTGGTTGAAGCTATCATCTTCAAATGCATTATGCAATATATGTGAGTTTGTTGGTGTCTTTGCAGTTAATTTCAGAGTAAATTAAAAAAATGCTAATTAAATGCAGGTTCTTTTGAGATGCAGAAATTTCAACTTCAATGACTGCTTTTAAATGTTTATTATTCCGGTCTGTCTTGCAGTACAATCTGCTCGGGAAGGTGAGTTTGCTTCGGTGTTTGAATGGAGCCAATGCAGCTTTTTGCACTTTTCTTTCTTTGCAGATTTTCTCTGAGCTGTTAATTTGTTTTAATAGGACAAAGCAGACCTACAGCGTTGCAGTTATGGGACTGAAAGTTGAGTCCTGTGGCAAGTGAATGATGCTTTATTTTCTTGTCTTGTGGTTGGTCAGTTCTTTATTTTGTTCTGATGTTTCCCAGTTTGTCCGTTCCAGTTGTCTGTCAGCGTCAATATGGCTCCAGCAGTGCAGATTCTGGTCTTCAGCGTTCTTCCCGGTGAGAATTTAGTTGCTGCTAATGTGCCATTTGACACTGATATGTGTTTCCAGAACCATGTACTGTATGATGTGGCTATTTTTCAATTTAGGAATGCTGGTGTGTGTGTGTGTTGTGTGTCCTACAGCGTGTTGGTCCTTGTTCCAGGTATCTCTGCAGTTTTCTCCAGCTGTTCCTGCGGAGGGGAATGTTCTGATGGTTCCTGCTCAAGCAGGATCTCTGTGTAGCCTCAGTGCTGTAGATTCATTCATTAAAAACCAACACATTATGACTTTAGTCTTCTTTTTAGGTCTTCTCTTCATGTTTCGGAGGACTCGCAGGCTCGGAGGACTGGAGGCCGGAGGACTGGAGGCCCGGAGGACTGCAGGCTTGGAGGACTGGAGGCCGGGAGGACTGGCAGGCCGAGATGGGGCCGGAGGACTGGTCAAAGTTTTTTTTATTTTTTTAAAAGATTAAATGAAAATATCCATCCATCCATCCATCCATCCATCCATCCATCCATCCATCCATCCATCCATCCATCCATCCATCCATCCATCCATCCATCCATCCATCCATCCATCCATCCATCCATCCATCCATCCATCCATCCATCCATCCATCCATCCATCCATCCATCCATCCATCCATCCATCCATCCATCCATCCATCCATCCATCCATCCATCCATCCATCCATCCATCCATCCATCCATCCATCCATCCATCCATCCATCCATCCATCCATCCATCCATCCATCCATCCATCCATCCATCCATCCATCCATCCATCCATCCATCCATCCATCCATCCATCCATCCATCCATCCATCCATCCATCCATCCATCCATCCATCCATCCATCCATCCATCCATCCATCCATCCATCCATCCATCCATCCATCCATCCATCCATCCCTCCATCCATCCATCCATCCATCCATCGCGCCTCTGCCCTTGCTCCCCTTTCAGTGTGGCCTCGGGCGGGCGCCATGGTTCCCATGGCGCCCGCCCTTGCTCCCCTTTCAGTGTGGCCTCGGGCGGGCGCCATGGTCCCCGAAATGGAAATCGGAGATATACATCTTGTTCGGCTTGAGCCAGGGATCGCAGTGATGCGAAAATCGTGATTCTAGCTCAAACGGTCTAGGAGTTATGCGCAATTTACTTTTCCATTTCTTTACCGTCCCCCAGGGGGCCATGTGGAGGAGTGGGAGGAGTTGGATCTGGGATCCGACTCCCTCCCATGTGGAGGAGTGGGAGGAGTTGGATCTGGATCCGACTCCTCCCACGTGGCAGTGGGAGGAGTTTGGATCTGGATCCACTCCCTCCCTGTGGATTTCATGTTCTGCACACCACTTTACCATGGAAGCTTGTTTCTTTTTCTCTGAAAATGGAAAAAATGTAAGCCCTCCAGTGTGCTTCTGTTTTTGTGCGAAAAAAAAAATTCTCCAATCTCCTCGAAACTCTGGATTCTGCAGAGAGGGCCATGGGACTTAGACCTGAGTGCAAGAATGGACTCTAGACCTTCCAGAGCTGAGATATTGAGATCCCACGTAGCATTTTTATGCCATTATAAATATCTCAATATCTCAGCTCCGGAAGGGTCTAGACGAGCCTCCATTTTTGCACTCAGATCAAAGCTGAAACACATGGCCCTCTGATTAGAATCCAGAGTTTCAAGAAGATTGGGAGAAACTTTTTTTTTTGTGCAAAAAAAAAAGTTTCTCCAATTTCTCTCAAACTTGGATTCTGATAGAGGGCCATAGGACTTAGACTGAGTGCAAAATGGAGGCTCTTAGATCCTTCCAGAGCTGAGATATTGAGATCACACGTAGCATTTATGCCATTTTAAATATCTCAATATCTCAGCTCTGGAAGGGTCTAGAGCCTCCATTTCTGCACTCAGATCTAAGTCACATGGCCCTCTATCAGAATCCAGAGTATCAAGAAGATTGAGAAACTTTTTTTCTCGCACAAAAAAAAAACATAAGGGGTACCACTGTTCGTTTTTTTTTTTTTTTTTTGTGCAAAAAAAAAAAGTTTTTTAGAAATTGCTTTTAGATGAAGCCATGGAGTTTTTTTTTTTTTTTCTTGCCAGTCACCAGTTCATTTTGGGCTTTGAGGGTTGATGTTATGTAAAGCTGCTTGAAACAATGTGCATACAAATTACAATGTATTGTTACATCATGCTCAAAACTGGATGGTAAGCCCGACTCGTAAAAAAAAGTTTTATTCATAAAAAAAAAGTCAAAAGGTCATGTATTGCCACACATTTAGCTGGACAAGAAAGTTCACTACTAAATATACTGTCAAACTTAGAACCAGAAACCTAAATTGATCAGTCCCACAAAAGCATAACAAATCCTACAGCATGTATCATCCTCAGTGATCTTTCATCTGGTCGTCCTCCTCCAGTCTGCGTGTCTCTCCCTTCAGGAAGTTGATGTTTTCTCTGGAGGCTTTCAGTCGCTCCTTCAGCTCTACGATCTCCAGGCTGAGTCTTCTTCTTTGCCGCTTTTTCTCGTGTTCGTATTTCCAGCTCTGCAACTGCAACATGAAACACTGAATGTTTAGTTCACATGATTAGAACTGCGGACTCATTTTAATGTACAGTATGTTCAGGGTTTAATTATAGCCCATCCACTGAGCTGTTCAATAGGAGCTGCAAAGGTAAGTGAAGTCACACTCACACTCGGTCTCGTGTTTGTAAGCACCCAACGTCAGCTGTCTGGTGGTGTTCAGAAGTTGCTGCATCATGGCTGTCGGGTCTTGAAATATCTGCAAAAACACAGGTTTTAGTCTTTATGATTGTATTATTACTATAATGTCATGTTGTTGTGCTGTTCTGATCAAATTCACACCATCTCGTCGTAGAACTCGGACACGGCTGTCTTCTTTGGCATCGCGCTGGAGTCTGACTGGAACAGCTTCAGCAGATGATACAGGGTGACCTGAAGAAAAAACACCACAACATCAAACCTTTGCTTTTTCTCTTCATTTAATACGAAGGTACAGTAATGCAGGGAGTCCAGTAGAAATGTTTAAATAAAAACTGTGTACATTTTGGTAACACTTAATTTTACATGTAGTTTCTATAGTCAATCATGCATAGATACATGCAACTAACTCCTTACTTAAATTATATTGTAAGTACATGTAGTTAATTACTATTACTTCAATATTTCATATTTCTGTATTTCAAATTTGATGCATTAGTATCATACGATTATTTATGCAAATTGTAAGTGCTGTGTAAAATGCATCTACAAGTGCTCCTTCAAAAATATAAGTGTAGAGCCATGTGTTTTAATTATAGGCCTACTTGGCTTTTAGTGTTTGCGTTTGTATTATGTATAAAGTAAAAATAAGGTAGCCTAAGGTCCGTGTAACTCTTCACAATTCAATTTTCAGACCATAAAATGCAAATGAAAAATGGAAACCAGACATTCATTTTTCATTCATTTTTTTCTTGTTTTTCCAGTTACATTATCATGTACTTTTTTCTCCTGTTTTTCAATTTTACTTGCGCTAAATTGTGACTTCAGAAACAAACATTTGGATAAATGAAATCTAAATGATTTTTTAATTTTCGTCTTGTAATTTGCGCTGTGGGCGGTACCATTAGCACGGGGGCGTGGCCGTTTAATATTATTTCATTGATGCAACTGCTTTATTTACACTGCATGCACGTTGAGGAGAAGTTTAAAAGGTGGAACTTGTTTATTTTTAATGATGAATACCATCCGGAAATGACAGTGTCAATAAAGTAAAATCAAAGTCATGTGAAATACTATTTCCTACATTGAATAAACTAAATACAAAAATTAAATAAAAACATGAAAAGACAAACAAAGCAGTGACAAACTAAAGTTAAACAAAAATGTGAAAATGTTTACATATAGATACACATTTAGCAGCTTTGTGATGATCACATGTAGGCTATCCATAGTTCCCACATGACGTCACGACATACGGGCATTTGCCGAGCCGGCGCCATTGCTGCGGGGAAAACATTAGAAGAAACAATACGAGTTGAACGAAGTGAAATGAGTTTCGTGCTATATAGTGAAAATGTTCATCCCCTGCTGGGTCAATGGATGATCAAATCGTGCCGGAGGTTCAGATAAACCGGGATTTTACACTACACCCGTCATTATAGACTCCATGGATGTGAGAAGACTAAGCTTTTGTCCGAACAACGACGGAGATTATGGCTGGCGAGGATAAAGGAAAGAAACTCACTCAAAACACGCAAGAATTTGTTTGACAAAAGCACAATGTTGTGTTTTAATGCGAGTGTAAACATGTACAAGTTAACACATTGCAGTTTGAAAAATGTCCTGTATGAACAAAATGACGAGGTATTAAAAACACAAAACAACCTTGTTTCCACTGTTTGATCTCACATTCTAGCATTGCGATCTCAGATTATGTCCCTATACCCGCGTATAATGTAGTTCCGCATTACATTAATAAAATTGCACGCGAGTTATTTATTTTTATATTCATGCACCAAACCATGACGCCCGCAAGTACATGC
Organism: Hybognathus amarus; assembly: GCA_030378365.1. NCBI lineage: Eukaryota > Metazoa > Chordata > Actinopteri > Cypriniformes > Leuciscidae > Hybognathus > Hybognathus amarus. Next base: position 737,242 of record JAQIUQ010000899.1, on the reverse strand, counting down.
ATATCACAGAAAGCACCGGTGACTGTTTTAAGGGGAACATGAATTAAGTTGTGCAGGCTATGGCTTTTGATTAGCATCATGCCTCTTCGCTATTATAAGTTACTTTTCCATTGATTGCACTTGAGCAAACGTCACCGAACCAACCCCACGTCAATCTGATCGTACGCCTCCAGTGATTTCCAGACTCGGAATTGCTCACAATGTGTAAAAACTCCTCACCTATACCAGATAATGCTACACATGAAAATACTGAATCTGAGGCAAAGCTGCATAATCATTGCTCAGTGCTTCCTTCGTTACTGCATACGGATCCACACCATTTATGAATGAAATTTTCTCTCTGTCTTTTTTTAATAGTCTCTTTATAATATATATTCACTTTGTCTTTTCATGATTTGCATAATAATATAAACAGAAATAAATATTTGTTTGTAAAACGACATTCTCTCTGATAAAACTTTGTAAAAACCTATGGTAAACACAGCGGTTTTGCCCTCAATGGCGTCTCCGGGGAGGTCACGTGACATTAATTCGCCTGTGGGAACTATGTATAGCAGGATAGGCTAACGTTAGATAACCCTCTTTATTCTATATCTAGATTTATGAAACATTATTATTCTAATGTAGCCTATAAAGACATCGTTATATTGTTGTGTGAGATTTAAAAAAAAACCTCAGGACAGGTTAATCACTTTTGGGGGCTGGTGGTGTCACGGAGTATAAAAATGTGAGTGGTTTGTTTGCGTCAGGTATGCGTCACAGTGGGTCCTGCTCATTGTAAACTCAAGGTGGTGAGTAATGGTAATAGTGTTGGGTTTGATTGAGATGTGTACATTAGCATGTTTGTGGGTGGCAGGAGAGTTGAATACATCCTCTGGTTTTCTCTCTGGTGTGCACTGGCCCTTGCGATAGCTGCCAGGTAAGTTTCCATATTTGAAAGAGTTTTCTTGGTTAACGGGAGACTGAATTGCTTGTTGCTGAAATTGTATGTTTTCAGTTTGTTTCCTAAGGGGCTGCATATTCTCATGAGGTGAGTGAAGAAGATGTGTAGTTAAGTGCTGCACATCTCCTGGGGTATGTATGATTTTAAGTTAATTTAGTTTGTTTTTAATTCTAAAGCCCTATAGAGTGCCGAAGTTACGACGTCACTCTGTAGGCCAAAACGCGGAAGTGAGCTAGCATTTTAGCATTACGGTTCCCTCGCTCTATAAAGCCTATGGGGTTTTTGAATGGGTTTTTGCTAAATCGCCTGAAATAAGGTCTGTGGTGAACAGAGCCTCTAAATATTTTCACGTTTTGATATATGACATAGAACACACATTTATAACCTGCTGTGGTTATAATTTATAAATCTTCCTCTTTGTTTAAGGGAAGGTCTTCAGAGCGACCGAAGAGAGCAAAATCATGTTCAGCCGTTACCTTTGACCTTCATCCAAACAGACAAACTTATTTACAGTCCAGGACAAACAGGTGAGCTGTGAATGACCCTTGGTTGAAGCTATCATCTTCAAATGCATTATGCAATATATGTGAGTTTGTTGGTGTCTTTGCAGTTAATTTCAGAGTAAATTAAAAAAATGCTAATTAAATGCAGGTTCTTTTGAGATGCAGAAATTTCAACTTCAATGACTGCTTTTAAATGTTTATTATTCCGGTCTGTCTTGCAGTACAATCTGCTCGGGAAGGTGAGTTTGCTTCGGTGTTTGAATGGGGCCAATGCAGCTTTTTGCACTTTTCTTTCTTTGCAGATTTTCTCTGAGCTGTTAATTTGTTTTAATAGGACAAAGCAGACCTACAGCGTTGCAGTTATGGGACTGAAAGTTGAGTCCTGTGGCAAGTGAATGATGCTTTATTTTCTTGTCTTGTGGTTGGTCAGTTCTTTATTTTGTTCTGATGTTTCCCAGTTTGTCCGTTCCAGTTGTCTGTCAGCGTCAATATGGCTCCAGCAGTGCAGATTCTGGTCTTCAGCGTTCTTCCCGGTGAGAATTTAGTTGCTGCTAATGTGCCATTTGACACTGATATGTGTTTCCAGAACCATGTACTGTATGATGTGGCTATTTTTCAATTTAGGAATGCTGGTGTGTGTGTGTGTCCTACAGCGTGTTGGTCCTTGTTCCAGGTATCTCTGCAGTTTTCTCCAGCTGTTCCTGCGGAGGGAAATGTTCTGATGGTTCCTGCTCAAGCAGGATCTCTGTGTAGCCTCAGTGCTGTAGATTCATTCATTAAAAACCAACACATTATGACTTTAGTCTTCTTTTTAGGTCTTCTTTTTATGTTTCGGAGGACTGGAGGCCGGAGGACTTGGGAGGCCGGAGGACTGGAGGCCGGAGGACTGGAGGCCGGAGGACTGGAGGCCGGGAGGACTGCAGGCCGGAGGACTGCAGGGCTGGAGGACTGCAGGCCGGAGGACTGGTAAAAGTTTTTTTTATTTTTTTTAAAAATTAAGTAAAAATATCCATCCATCCATCCATCCATCCATCCATCCATCCATCCATCCATCCATCCATCCATCCATCCATCCATCCATCCATCCATCCATCCATCCATCCATCCATCCATCCATCCATCCATCCATCCATCCATCCATCCATCCATCCATCCATCCATCCATCCATCCATCCATCCATCCATCCATCCATCCATCCATCCATCCATCCATCCATCCATCCATCCATCCATCCATCCATCCATCCATCCATCCATCCATCCATCCATCCATCCATCCATCCATCCATCCATCCATCCATCCATCCATCCATCCATCCATCCATCCATCCATCCATCCATCCATCCATCCATCCATCCATCCATCCATCCATCCATCCATCCATCCATCCATCCATCCATCCATCCATCCATCCATCCATCCATCCATCCATCCATCCATCCATCCATCCATCCATCCATCCATCCATCCATCCATCCATCCATCCATCCATCCATCCATCCATCCATCCATCCATCCATCCATCCATCCATCCATCCATCCATCCATCCATCCATCCATCCATCCATCCATCCATCCATCCATCCATCCATCCATCCATCCATCCATCCATCCATCCATCCATCCATCCATCCATCCATCCATCCATCCATCCATCCATCCATCCATCCATCCAGTTTGAGGACCCATGGCGCCCGCCCTTGCTCCCCTTTCCAGTGTGGCCTCGGGCGGGCGCCATGGTCCCCATGGCGCCCCGCCCTTGCTCCCCTTTCAGTGTGGCCTCGGCGGGCGCGCCGTGGTCCCCATGGCGCCCGCCCTTGCTCCCCTTTCAGTGTGGCCTCGGCGGGCGCCATGGTCCCCATGGCGCCCGCCCTTGCTCCCCTTTCAGTGTGGCCTCGGCGGGCGCCACTGGTCCCCATGGCGCCCGCCCTTGCTCCCCTTTCCAGTGTGGCCTCGGGCGGGCGCCATGGTCCCCATGGCGCCCGCCCTTGCTCCCCTTTCAGTGTGGCCTCGGGCGGGCGCCCACGTGGTCCCCATGGCGCCCGCCCTTGCTCCCCTTTCAGTGTGGCCTCCGGGCGGGCGCCATGGTCCCCATGGCGCCCGCCCTTGCTCCCCTTTCAGTGTGGCCTCGGGCGGGCGCCACTGGTCCCCATGGCGCCCGCCCTTGCTCCCCCTTTCAGTGTGGCCTCGGGCCGGGCGCCATGGTCCCCATGGCGCCCCGCCCTTGCTCCCCTTTCAGTGTGGCCTCGGGCGGGGCGCCATGGTCCCCATGGCGCCCGCCCTTGCTCCCCTTTCAGTGTGGCCTGCGGCCGGCGCCACTGGTCCCCACTGCGCGCGCGCCCTTGCTCCCCTTTCAGTGTGGCCTCGGGCGGTGGCGCCATGGTCCCCATGGCGCCCGCCCTTGCTCCCCTTCCCAGCTGTGGCCTCCGGCGCGGGCGCCATGGTCCCCATGGCGCCCGCCCTTGCTCCCCTTTCAGTGTGGCCTCGGGCGGGCGCCATGGTTCCCATGCGCCCGCCCTTGCTCCCCTTTCAGTGTGGCCTCGGGCGAGGGCGCCATGGTCCCCATGGCGCCGCGCCCTTGCTCCCCTTTCAGTGTGGCCTTGGGCGGGGCCCATGGCCCCATGGCGCCCGCCCTTGCTCCCCTTTCAGTGTGGCCTCGGGCGGGCGCCATGGTCCCCATGGCGCCCCGCCCTTGCTCCCCTTTCAGTGTGGCCTCGGGCGGGGCGCCATGGCCCCATGGCGCCGCCCTTGCTCCCCTTTCAGTGTGGCCTCGGCCGGGCGCCATGAGTCCCCAGTGGCGCCCGCCCGCGCTCCCCTTTCAGTGTGGCCTCGGGCGGGCAGCGCGCGCCCCATAGCGCGCCCGCCCCTGCACCCCTTCCCAGTGTGGCCTCGAGGCGGGGCGCCATGGTCCCCACCCTGCCGGCTCGCCCTTGCTCCCCTTTCAGTGTGGCCTCGGCGCGGGCGCCATGGTCCCCGAAATGGAAATCGGAGATATACATCTTGTTCGGCTTGAGCCAGGGATCGCCAGTGATGCGGAAAAAATCGTGACTACGAGCTCAAACGGTCTAGGAGTTACAGCGCGCAATCACTTATTCGATCTCTGCACCGTCCCCCCAGGGGGCCATGTGGAGGAGTGGGAGGAGTTGGATCTGGATCTGACTCCTCCCATGTGGAGGAGTGGGAGGAGTTGGATCTGGATCCGACTCCTCCCATGTGGAGGGAGTGGGAGGGAGTTGGATCTGGATCCGACTCCTCCCCTGTGATTTCCATGTTCTGCACACCACTTTACCATGGAAGCTTGTTTCTTTTTCTTGAAAATGGAAAAAAAATGTAAGCCCTCCAGTGTGCTTCTGTTTTTGTGCAAAAAAAAAATTCTCCAAGATCTTCCTCAAACTCTGGATTCTGATAGAGGGCCATGGGACTTAGACCTGAGTGCAAAAATGGAGGTCTTCAGTACCCTTCCAAGAGCTGAGATCTGAGCACCCACGTAGCATTTATGCCACTTACTAAATATCTCAATATCTCAGCTCCGGAAGGGTCGTAGAACGAGCCTCCATTTTTGCACTCATATCTAGAGCCACATGGCCCTCTATGTGAGAATCCAGAGTTTCAGAGAAGATTGGGGATAAACTTTTTTTTTTTTGTGCAAAAAAAAAAGTTTCTCCATATTTCTGAAACTCTGGGATTATGCACATGAGGGCCATAGACTGCAGACCTGAGTGCAAAAATGGAGGCTCTTAGACCCTTCCAGAGCTGAGATATTGAGATCACCCGTAGCATTTATGCCATTTTAAATACTCAATATCTCAGCTCTAAGGGTCTAGAGCCTCCATTTTTGCACTCAGATCTAAGTCACATGGCCCTCTGTGCAGAATCCCGAGAGATCAAGAAGGTTGGTAGAAACTTGGCACAAAGGAAAAAAAAAAAAACATAAGGGGTGCCGCTGTCGTTTCTTTTTTTTTTTTTGTGCAAAAAAAAAAGTTTTTTTAGAAATTGCTTTTAGATGAAGCCATGGAGTTTTTTTTTTTTCTTGCCAGTCACCAGTTCATTTTGGGCTTTGAGGGTTGATGTTATGTAAAGCTGCTTGAAACAATGTGCATACAAATTACAATGTATTGTTACATCATGCTCAAAACTGGATGGTAAGCCCGACTTGTAAAAAAAAGTTTTATTCATAAAAAAAAAAGTCAAAAGGTCATGTATTGCCACACATTTAGCTGGACAAGAAAGTTCACTACTAAATATACTGTCAAACTTAGAACCAGAAACCTAAATTGATCAGTCCCACAAAAGCATAACAAATCCTACAGCATGTATCATCCTCAGTGATCTTTCATCTGGTCGTCCTCCTCCAGTCTGCGGGTCTCTCCCTTCAGGAAGTTGATGTTTTCTCTGGAGGCTTTCCAGTCGCTCCTTCAGCTCTACGATCTCCAGCCTAGTCTTCTCTCTGCCGCTTTTTTCTCGTGTTCGTATTTCCAGCTCTGCAACTGCAACATGAAACACTGAATGTTTAGTTCACATGATTAGAACTGCGGACTCATTTTAATGTACAGTATGTTCAGGGTTTAATTATAGCCCATCCACTGAGCTGTTCAATAGGAGCTGCAAAGGTAAGTGAAGTCACACTCACACTCGGTCTCGTGTTTGTAAGCACCCAACGTCAGCTGTCTGGTGGTGTTCAGAAGTTGCTGCATCATGGCTGTCGGGTCTTGAAATATCTGCAAAAACACAGGTTTTAGTCTTTATGATTGTATTATTACTATAATGTCATGTTGTTGTGCTGTTCTGATCAAATTCACACCATCTCGTCGTAGAACTCGGACACGGCTGTCTTCTTTGGCATCGCGCTGGAGTCTGACTGGAACAGCTTCAGCAGATGATACAGGGTGACCTGAAGAAAAAACACCACAACATCAAACCTTTGCTTTTTCTCTTCATTTAATACGAAGGTACAGTAATGCAGGGAGTCCAGTAGAAATGTTTAAATAAAAACTGTGTACATTTTGGTAACACTTAATTTTACATGTAGTTTCTATAGTCAATCATGCATAGATACATGCAACTAACTCCTTACTTAAATTATATTGTAAGTACATGTAGTTAATTACTATTACTTCAATATTTCATATTTCTGTATTTCAAATTTGATGCATTAGTATCATACGATTATTTATGCAAATTGTAAGTGCTGTGTAAAATGCATCTACAAGTGCTCCTTCAAAAATATAAGTGTAGAGCCATGTGTTTTAATTATAGGCCTACTTGGCTTTTAGTGTTTGCGTTTGTATTATGTATAAAGTAAAAATAAGGTAGCCTAAGGTCCGTGTAACTCTTCACAATTCAATTTTCAGACCATAAAATGCAAATGAAAAATGGAAACCAGACATTCATTTTTCATTCATTTTTTTCTTGTTTTTCCAGTTACATTATCATGTACTTTTTTCTCCTGTTTTTCAATTTTACTTGCGCTTAAATTGTGACTTCAGAAACAAACATTTGGATAAATGAAATCTAAATGATTTTTTAATTTTCGTCTTGTAATTTGCGCTGTGGGCGGTACCATTAGCACGGGGGCGTGGCCGTTTAATATTATTTCATTGATGCAACTGCTTTATTTACACTGCATGCACGTTGAGGAGAAGTTTAAAAGGTGGAACTTGTTTATTTTTAATGATGAATACCATCCGGAAATGACAGTGTCAATAAAGTAAAATCAAAGTCATGTGAAATACTATTTCCTACATTGAATAAACTAAATACAAAAATTAAATAAAAACATGAAAAGACAAACAAAGCAGTGACAAACTAAAGTTAAACAAAAATGTGAAAATGTTTACATATAGATACACATTTAGCAGCTTTGTGATGATCACATGTAGGCTATCCATAGTTCCCACATGACGTCACGACATACGGGCATTTGCCGAGCCGGCGCCATTGCTGCGGGGAAAACATTAGAAGAAACAATACGAGTTGAACGAAGTGAAATGAGTTTCGTGCTATATAGTGAAAATGTTCATCCCCTGCTGGGTCAATGGATGATCAAATCGTGCCGGAGGTTCAGATAAACCGGGATTTTACACTACACCCGTCATTATAGACTCCATGGATGTGAGAAGACTAAGCTTTTGTCCGAACAACGACGGAGATTATGGCTGGCGAGGATAAAGGAAAGAAACTCACTCAAAACACGCAAGAATTTGTTTGACAAAAGCACAATGTTGTGTTTTAATGCGAGTGTAAACATGTACAAGTTAACACATTGCAGTTTGAAAAATGTCCTGTATGAACAAAATGACGAGGTATTAAAAACACAAAACAACCTTGTTTCCACTGTTTGATCTCACATTCTAGCATTGCGATCTCAGATTATGTCCCTATACCCGCGTATAATGTAGTTCCGCATTACATTAATAAAATTGCACGCGAGTTATTTATTTTTATATTCATGCACCAAACCATGACGCCCGCAAGTACATGCATATCACAGAAAGCACCGGTGACTGTTTTAAGGGGAACATGAATTAAGTTGTGCAGGCTATGGCTTTTGATTAGCATCATGCCTCTTCGCTATTATAAGTTACTTTTCCATTGATTGCACTTGAGCAAACGTCACCGAACCAACCCCACGTCAATCTGATCGTACGCCTCCAGTGATTTCCAGACTCGGAATTGCTCACAATGTGTAAAAACTCCTCACCTATACCAGATAATGCTACACATGAAAATACTGAATCTGAGGCAAAGCTGCATAATCATTGCTCAGTGCTTCCTTCGTTACTGCATACGGATCCACACCATTTATGAATGAAATTTTCTCTCTGTCTTTTTTTAATAGTCTCTTTATAATATATATTCACTTTGTCTTTTCATGATTTGCATAATAATATAAACAGAAATAAATATTTGTTTGTAAAACGACATTCTCTCTGATAAAACTTTGTAAAAACCTATGGTAAACACAGCGGTTTTGCCCTCAATGGCGTCTCCGGGGAGGTCACGTGACATTAATTCGCCTGTGGGAACTATGTATAGCAGGATAGGCTAACATTAGATAACCCTCTTTATTCTATATCTAGATTTATGAAACATTATTATTCTAATGTAGCCTATTAAGACATCGTTATATTGTTGTGTGAGATTTAAAAAAAACCTCAGGACAGGTTAATCACTTTTGGGGGCTGGTTGTGTCACGGAGTATAAAAATGTGAGTGGTTTGTTTGCGTCAGGTATGGCGTCACAGTGGGTCCTGCTCATTGTAAACTCAAGGTGGTGAGTAATGGTAATAGTGTTGGGTTTGATTGAGATGTGTACATTAGCATGTTTGTGGGTGGCAGGAGAGTTGAATACATCCTCTGGTTTTCTCTCTGGTGTGCACTGGCCCTTGCGATAGCTGCCAGGTAAGTTTCCATATTTGAAAGAGTTTTCTTGGTTAACGGGAGACTGAATTGCTTGTTGCTGAAATTGTATGTTTTCAGTTTGTTTCCTAAGGGGCTGCATATTCTCATGAGGTGAGTGAAGAAGATGTGTAGTTAAGTGCTGCACATCTCCTGGGGTATGTATGATTTTAAGTTAATTTAGTTTGTTTTTAATTCTAAAGCCCTATAGAGTGCCGAAGTTACGACGTCACTCTGTAGGCCAAAACGCGGAAGTGAGCTAGCATTTTAGCATTACGGTTCCCTCGCTCTATAAAGCCTATGGGGTTTTTGAATGGGTTTTTGCTAAATCGCCTGAAATAAGGTCTGTGGTGAACAGAGCCTCTAAATATTTTCACGTTTTGATATATGACATAGAACACACATTTATAACCTGCTGTGGTTATAATTTATAAATCTTCCTCTTTGTTTAAGGGAAGGTCTTCAGAGCGACCGAAGAGAGCAAAATCATGTTCAGCCGTTACCTTTGACCTTCATCCAAACAGACAAACTTATTTACAGTCCAGGACAAACAGGTGAGCTGTGAATGACCCTTGGTTGAAGCTATCATCTTCAAATGCATTATGCAATATATGTGAGTTTGTTGGTGTCTTTGCAGTTAATTTCAGAGTAAATTAAAAAAATGCTAATTAAATGCAGGTTCTTTTGAGATGCAGAAATTTCAACTTCAATGACTGCTTTTAAATGTTTATTATTCCGGTCTGTCTTGCAGTACAATCTGCTCGGGAAGGTGAGTTTGCTTCGGTGTTTGAATGGAGCCAATGCAGCTTTTTGCACTTTTCTTTCTTTGCAGATTTTCTCTGAGCTGTTAATTTGTTTTAATAGGACAAAGCAGACCTACAGCGTTGCAGTTATGGGACTGAAAGTTGAGTCCTGTGGCAAGTGAATGATGCTTTATTTTCTTGTCTTGTGGTTGGTCAGTTCTTTATTTTGTTCTGATGTTTCCCAGTTTGTCCGTTCCAGTTGTCTGTCAGCGTCAATATGGCTCCAGCAGTGCAGATTCTGGTCTTCAGCGTTCTTCCCGGTGAGAATTTAGTTGCTGCTAATGTGCCATTTGACACTGATATGTGTTTCCAGAACCATGTACTGTATGATGTGGCTATTTTTCAATTTAGGAATGCTGGTGTGTGTGTGTGTGTCCTACAGTGTGTTGGTCCTTGTTCCAGGTATCTCTGCAGTTTTCTCCAGCTGTTCCTGCGGAGGGAAATGTTCTGATGGTTCCTGCTCAAGCAGGATCTCTGTGTAGCCTCAGTGCTGTAGATTCATTCATTAAAAACCAACACATTATGACTTTAGTCTTCTTTTTAGGTCTTCTTTTTATGTTTCGGAGGACTGGAGGCCGGAGGACTGGAGGCCGGAGGACTGGAGGCCGGAGGACTGGCAGGCCGGAGGACTGGCAGGCCGGAGGACTGGCAGGTCGGAGGACTGGCAGGCCGGAGGACTGGAGGCCGCGAGGACTGGTAAAAGTTTTTTTTATTTTTTTAAAAAATTAAATAAAAATATCCATCCATCCATCCATCCATCCATCCATCCATCCATCCATCCATCCATCCATCCATCCATCCATCCATCCATCCATCCATCCATCCATCCATCCATCCATCCATCCATCCATCCATCCATCCATCCATCCATCCATCCATCCATCCATCCATCCATCCATCCATCCATCCATCCATCCATCCATCCATCCATCCATCCATCCATCCATCCATCCATCCATCCATCCATCCATCCATCCATCCATCCATCCATCCATCCATCCATCCATCCATCCATCCATCCATCCATCCATCCATCCATCCATCCATCCATCCATCCATCCATCCATCCATCCATCCATCCATCCATCCATCCATCCATCCATCCATCCATCCATCCATCCATCCATCCATCCATCCATCCATCCATCCATCCATCCATCCATCCATCCATCCATCCATCCATCCATCCATCCATCCATCCATCCATCCATCCATCCATCCATCCATCCATCCATCCATCCATCCATCCATCCATCCATCCATCCATCCATCCATCCATCCATCCATCCATCCATCCATCCATCCATCCATCCATCCATCCATCCATCCATCCATCCATCCATCCATCCATCCATCCATCCATCCATCCATCCATCCATCCATCCATCCATCCATCCATCCATCCATCCCCCCAGGGGGCCATGTGGAGGAGTGGGAGGAGTTGGATCTGGATCCAACTCCTCCCATGTGGAGAGATGGGAGAAGAGTTGGATCTGGATCCGACTCCTCCCATGTGGAGGAGTGGGAGGAGTTGGATCTGGATCCGACTCCTCCCATGTGGCAGGAGTGGGAGGAGTTGGATCTGGATCCGACTCCTCCCTGTGGATTTCATGTTCTGCACACCACTTTACCATGGAAGCTTGTTTCTTTTTTCTTGAAAATGGAAAAAAAATGTAAGCCCTCCAGTCTGCTTCTGTTTTTGTGCAAAAAAAAAATTCTCCAATCTTCTTGAAACTCTGGATTCTGATAGAGGGCCATGGGACTTAGACCTGAGTGCAAAAATGGAGGTTTTAGACCTTCCGGAGCTGAGATATTGAGATCCCACGTAGCATTTATGCCATTATAAATATCTCAATATCTCAGCTCCGGAAGGGCTCAGACGAGCCTCCATTTTTGCACTTAGATCTAAGTCACATGGCCCTCTAGTTCCTTTAAAAAAAAAAAACTGAACATGTCTTATCCACTGTGCCAGTATTTTATATGCTTTTTAAGCACTTAAAACTGCAGTTTTTTTTCTTTTAAACATCAACATCTCATACATTCCCTACTCATGGGATAGAAGTGTCCATCATATGCGCACTTGATAGTCTCTGCAGAATTAGTAGGTCATCCGGGTACTTTTTGCCTACTCTTTTGTGAGGAATGTTCAGTGTTCTAATGTTACAAAATACACTCACCGGCCACTTTATTAGGTACCCCATGCTAGTAACGCGTTGGACCCCCTTTTGCCTTCAGAACTGCCTCAATTCTTCGTGGCATAGATTCAACAAGGTGCTGGAAGCATTCCTCAGGGAGTTTGGTCCATATTGACATGATGGCATCACACAGTTGCCGCAGATTTGTCGGCTGCACATCCATGATGCGAATCTTCCCGTTCCACCACATCCCAAAGATGCTCTATTGGATTGAGATCTGGTGACTGTGGAGGCCATTTGAGTACAGCGAACTCATTGTCATGTTCAAGAAACCAGTCTGAGATGATTCCAGCTTTATGACATGGCGCATTATCCTGCTGAAAGTAGCCATCAGAAGTTGGGTACATTGTGGTCATAAAGGGATGGACATGGTCAGCAACAATACTCAGGTAGGCTGTGGCGTTGCAACGATGCTCAATTGGTACCAAGGGGCCCAAAGAGTGCCAAGAAAATATTCCCCACACCATGACACCACCACCACCAGCCTGAACCGTTGATACAAGGCAGGATGGATCCATGCTTTCATGTTGTAGACGCCAAATTCTGACCCTACCATCCGAATGTCGCAGCAGAAATCGAGACTCATCAGACCATGCAACGTTTTTCCAATCTTCTATTGTCCAATTTCGATGAGCTTGTGCAAATTGTAGCCTCAGTTTCCTGTTCTTAGCTGAAAGGAGTGGCACCCGGTGTGGTCTTCTGCTGCTGTAGCCCATCTGCCTCAAAGTTCGACGTACTGTGCGTTCAGAGATGCTCTTCTGCCCACCTTGGTTGTAACGGGTGGTTATTTGAGTCACTGTTGCCCTTCTATCAGCTCGAACCAGTCTGGCCATTCTCCTCTGACCTCTGGCATCAACAAGGCATTTCCGCCCACAGAACTGCCGCTCACTGGATGTTTTTTCTTTTTCGGACCATTCTCTGTAAACCCTAGAGATGGTTGTGCGTGAAAATCCCAGTAGATTAGCAGTTTCTGAATACTCAGACCAGCCCTTCTGGCACCAACAATCATGCCACGTTCAAGTCACTCAAATCACCTTTCTTCCCCATACTGATGCTTGGTTTGAACTGCAGGAGATTGTCTTGACCATGTCTACATGCCTAAATGCACTGAGTTGCCGCCATGTGATTGGCTGCTTAGAAATTAAGTGTTAATGAGCAGTTGGACAGGTGTACCTAATAAAGTGGCCGGTGAGTGTATGCCTATATGTAGCAAGAGGTAAACAATAAAAACGTGTTTTAAAATATTAATGATAACAAAATTCTACAGTCAAGATGAATGTCACTGCAACCTTTCATCTCATTGTATATCTGCACCATTGTGCAACCCATAAAGGGTTAGAGTTAGGGAAAAAAAGGGAAAAACTGGTCAAAAAGGCTCTTCGTGAGATTCAGGATTTACAGTGAATTATCAATTATGAAATCATTAAATCCTCCTGAATTCTGTCTTTTACTCTGCATTTAGGTGAAATATCTGGGGTGATTTGTGTTTGTGTTGATGATAGTTTAAATGAAGTCAAAAAGAAGCTGTTTCTCACGAGTGTATGATGGATATTTATCTCTTGCATCATCATGTGCTAGATGAGAACAAGGAAGCGGTTCGACAGAAGTGTATTTTTAGTGCCATGTGATGTGACAATTCAGTAAACCCGCACTATTTTTTCAGAAAATAGTGATTTTTGTTCCTCTGTGACTAAACTAACGCATTAATACAGATTCAAACTATATATATATATACTATATTTGTGTGTGTGTGTGAGTGTAAAGTCTAGCACTTGTGTCATTCGACTGGAAGAGGAAAGTTTTGTCATTCAGAGGAAGTGAAAAAGACGGGATGTGTGAAAACAGTTAACTAGCAAACAGATCATGCAGTTTTTACACTCGGACTTTGCAGATTGCAGTAAGGTAGGACACGCATATATTTTAGCTTTAATATCAGAGATTATTGAATGTGATATATGAAGTATACTTGTTTTATATATCTAAAGACATCTGAAGTCAGTCACTTTTGTGTAATTGTAACAATCTTCCTCATGTCTTCCAGAATGTTTGGTGTTTTCTGTCTGATTTCTCTGCTTGTGATTCCTGGTGAGTCTGAACCTAATTCTTATTTACACACACACACACGCGAAGAAACCTCTTTCAGGATGTTTTGTCCGTATTTTTGTATTTCAAGGCATCTATGTCAAGAATGTGTCGTGTTCACAATTGTGCTAAACTGACACGTGAAAGCTTCGATATATATGATATATCCCACATCAAATTAGTCTTTAGACACTTCCTGGAAATACTGGCTATCGGTGCCATTTTTGTGTTCATGTAAAGTGTGTATTTGTGATCCTCTGTGTGGCATGTTAAAAAAAATCTCTGTAAGTTCTGTTTTGGACAGCTTCTGTCCCGAGAATCTTTGGTTGCACATTGGAATTATTAGAAGTATTTCAATGACAGTGGGTTACCATTGTGGAGACGAGTGTGTGTTTCGGTGTGGACTGATTAAAATATCTCAGCTGATCAGTCGGACGAGTTTGATAGTCTTGGCATTTAATGGGTAAATATATGATACTGTTTACAAGAAGCTGACTATAGTCCTTCAATTTGATTACTTGTCTCTAAAATAATTAGTGTACTAATATAATAATTAAAAAAAATAAAATACCTGAATCATGTCAGGAAGTTTTAAAAAAATCATTTTGAGACTTTTTTTGAAAAAGGGTTGCTTAAAGGGGTGGTAAAGTATGATTTCGCTTTTCTAAATTTAGTTAGTGTGTATTTGTTGCTGTTTGAGCATAAACAACATTATCAAAGTTACAACGCTCAAAAGTTCAAAGCAAAGGAAGATATTTGCTTTTAAAGAAAAGGACTAACGAACTGCTGGTAGTGACTACATGACATCACCACCAACCCTAAAATGTACATAAGCCCCACCCCCGGGAACATCGCAGTCCATGTTGAGTGTGGTTGTATAAAGGTACAGTTGTGAGTCAGCTGCTCGAAACTTTTGCATCCATCTTTTCACATGCAATAGAAAGTCCCTCTGTGTGCATCTCACAACAGTTGAGCTATTTATAGATTATCATGACAGAATATACTAATTGAAGATGGTTACTCTACATCAGCAACAGAAATTCATCGACAGAGATGTCCTGTTGCATTCTACATGTTGTCACTTCTTCTCTGACTCCATTTTAACATCAGGGCGAACAGTTTCTGTCATTTTAGTGTGTCTGCATGAGGTAATCGGAGGCTCTTGGAACCCCGCCCTCTGCGGCAGCTCATTTGCATTTAAAGGGCCAGGCACAAAAACGGTGCGTTTTTGCAAACCCTCAAAAAGTGACAACTTTAACATGCTATATACAAATATCTGTGGGGTATTTTGTGCTACAACTTCACATTCACATTTTGTGCTACAACTTACATCTTGTGAAAATGGCATTTTACCACCCCTTTAAAATGACCCTAATTCCATGATGTTGAAATTACATGAACAAATTATGTTTGTTTAACGTAACTGTTACGACACACACACAAAATATGAAAGTCCAAGTGCAGTTTATGTGATCCGTGAGGGTAAATCAAGGCAGGTAAAAGGTCAAAATCCAGGTCACAGCAATCCAAAACAAGACCTCCAGAATGAAGTGACATCTATACAAGGACTCGACAACTAACATAGAACAGCCAGGGTATATAGACCTTATGTAGCCCCGCCCCTTTTCAGTGCTGCGCTCGTTGTCCTTTGCCTTCCGGTCTGTATTTTCACAGCGATCTTTCATAGGCATGAATGAACTGCTCGTAAAAAAAATCCCGGTCGACATTTGTTAAGACATCTGCTTTACAATGCTTATGATAAACATTACAATGCTCATGATAACTTTTGTTAACTCTACAATAAGTAAATCCACTTCACCAGCTAATTATTCCTCGACAGCGATGCCATAGAAATATACAGGGCGACTGCGAAACCGGAAGTTCAAAGACAATATTCTGCAGATGACGGCGCCACGTTCTCTGGTGCATAAGGTCTATATAACACAAATCTAACACGGTGAAGGGAAACAGCTGAGTGCAATGAACTGATGAGTGACAGACAGAATGCTGGGAAATAAAGTCAAATGTGAAAGATACCATGAGAACGAGGACCTCTAGTGACAGCCCAGGGAAACACAACCCGACACTGTGACAGTAACCCAGTTATGTGGAACCTGTTGACAAAAAACTATTGAAGCCGACATATCATTTTTTTTTTTATTAGGACAGAGATCATGAGTGTTTTTTAAAAGAAGCATGTAATATAAAACAAGCAAAGAAAATACTGAAGTAGAAGAACTGCTTTTGTGTTGTAGAGAAAATAAAAAACACACAGATGGTCAAATTGCAGTGTTTTCCTGTTTTATATTTTCCAGGGATTTGCAGTCAGGAATGGAGGGTTCAGTATCTCGAGTATGAGCAAATGTGTCCTAAAGGGTTCAACAACACATTTATTAGGCTCTTTTAAACACCCAGATCGTCTCACTGTGACAGAGACATTTTGGACCTTAAACCCAGTTAAAGACCAAGACATCATCAATCTGTTGGATCTTCCAGATTACAGAGACAGAGTTCAGTATTTCCCCAATAAAGACCGAAGATCCGCTCTCAGACTCAGTAATGTGACACGAAAGGATGAAGGAATGTACTGCATCAGAATCTCGACAAATGAAGAAAGAGAAAGATTTCTGGGTTATCCTGGGATTGAGCTCTAAAGTCGCAGGTACAGTCTAACTAATATTGCACTGAAGGTTTTTACTCTGTTCTTTCATATAAATATAAAGTGTGTTGTGTGTGTGATTTCAGAGCTCAGAGTGGAGATTCCTGAAGAGGTCGTTGAGAAAGATTCCCCTGTTTTATTTTGTAAGAGCACCTGTCTCCTCTCAAACACAACAGACTTTATCTGGTATAAAAATGGCGAGTCTTTCTCAAGCGTCAAGAATCGTCTGATTCTGCAGTCGGTCAGCAGGGATATACGGGAAACTGACAGCTGTGCAGCGAGACATCAGGAACATCTGCCGTCTCCTGCCGTCACTCTCAGCGTCAGATGTAACACACACTTCAGCTTTCAGACAAGTTCAGTCCAGACGTTCGTGATGAGTAACTTTCAGTGTTTTTCAGATCCTCCCTCAGAACGTGTCAGTGTGGGTCAATGGGTCTGGTGTAATAGTGGAGGGAGATTCAGTGACTCTGAAGTGCATCAGTGACTCAAACCCTCCTGCTGTGAACTTCAGCTGGTTTAAGGAGAAGGAAACCTCAGCTGTTGGATCTGGACATCAGTTCAGCATCTCCAGCTTTAACTCCAGTTTCAGTGGACGCTTCTACTGTGAGGCTCAGAATAAATATGGATCTGGGAGATCAGCGTCTGTGTCTTTGTTCGTGTCTGCAGGTATTGTCATGTGGCGCTGGCTCTTCTGCTGGTGTGATTATCAGCCGTGTGAATGATGTTTCTCTTCGCTCAGGTGTCCAGAACACAGGTCTGTTTGCAGCCGCTGGCATCGGGGCGGCGCTCATCGCCGTCTGCGCTGTTGTTGCAGGAATAAAAATCATACGGTAAGTAAAACTGCTCTGGAAGGTGCATTTATAACTCACAGGTCATTTTAACCACTTTACGACACCTATAATCCTTTTTTTCCCTTTTAATATGTGCATTTCCATGATATAGATATTGTATGTTTGCAATTTCTCCTCTTCTCCAGAAGGAAAGCAGGAGATACTGGCGTCCAAAGTGGCGTTTCAAAACAGGCAAGTCTCAAAATAGTGTCTATTTCAGCTCACAATTATGATCCCAAGGATCAACATGCTTCTGAATCAACATCTTTGTTGATCCTGGAACAACATTTCAATCCGATCAGACTTGAGGGACAAGTTTACAGATTTAGGTACAAACCAGAAATGGTTCCATCCCCCGCTTCATATATGGAACCCTAAAATGTTTCTATATAGAACTCAGAGGAACCCTTTTTTTAAGAGTGTATAGAACCTTTTAGGGGTTCCAAATACGTAGCGCTGATGGAACCTATTAAGGTTCTATATGGAACCTTCTCTTCTAAGAGCGGCAGTGTTATTCACATAACATTTCCAAGTTATGAAGTAGTGGGACAACATTTTCAGACAGGAATGTTGATCCAGGAACAGCGAGCGATTGTAGTGTGATCATCTGGAGTTTGTGTGTTTTTTCAGGACAACAGCAGCGCAGCGGGGACGAATCAGATGAGCGTGAGTGATTCAGGAGTTCAGAATGACTTGATGTACGCAAGTATCGCTCATAAGAGACCCTGGAAGCCTCAGAGCGCTGGAGATGAAGACGAGGTTCAGTACGCCACCGTCCAGCACCACAGGAACGCAGGGAACACCGAGTGTGAAGGCTGAAGGTCAGTCTGGAGACGTGAGGGATCGTGGTCCTGCTGACTCTGATAGGTGAGGCACACTTCATTACTCACGTTAAAGATTTGAACCGAGAGAAACAGGTTTATGTGTATCAGGCACGTGCACACATAGACATCAAAGGGGGCTTGAGCACCTGCCCTTTTTATTCCTGGAGAGAAAGTGCCCTTTTTTCTGGGGTGCTTTTTTAGTTTTAAAAAAAAATTATATATATTCCTTTTTGAGCACAGCTTCCCTGTCAAACAAATATATTTATTGAATAGTGTATCTAAATATCAGGTCTGAACATAGACAGTAGGGTCTGAAGTGCCGATCAAGAGTTAACGCGCTTAGCTCGCCGTTCTGGACTTTGAACCGAGCGGATAAACAGTCCGTGAGACGCGCGCGGTTCAAATGAGTTTCGTTCCGCTTTTGCCACATAAACATTATCAAACATTTATCGAACTCGACATCTATATATCGAGCATTTGCCTTTTTATTGCCTAAAATTCTTATTATTAAAGTTAATGACTTGCATACATCAATAGTCTTTCCCCTGGAATTTAGATATCTAAATTGGTGAATTCAGAGGAAATCTACAGATGCAAACAGGATAGTAGGAGGATAGTAGGTTTAAAACAAACTCCATCTAAATGTGGATTTTGAAGGTTTTATTTGATGATGATACAGTCTTCCCTCAAATGCGAAACTAAGTCCATGTCTCTATCAGGTGTATCAAATATATAGCATAGAAAACATGCACATTGTGTCATGGTTTTCTTCCTTTGCTGCTCAATAAACCTGGTGAATACTAGGGAGAACATTGGTTTCTGTGTGAACTGATTATTTTGAAGACATCTTTTGAAAATGAAACAATTGTGTGAATTTGAGGAAGATAACATTAACTTTAATACATTTTATAAAAAGTCAGAGTTGTGTTAATATATATATACTTTTTTGTTTAAAAAAAGTCAAAAGAAAAAAGTTTATTATGAGAAGTGCCCTTTTTTTCACATGAGCCCCTGCCCCTCAAAATGTCTGTGCACGTCCTTGATGTATATGATTATTCTGTTTTATCTTATTTTGTCTTTTTTACACTTATCGAACAGATCTGATGAATCCAATGTGATCTACAGCAGTGTCAATGTTGGAGGAAGATTTTGAGCATCTGATCACAAACACCTGAACCCAAATGAACCCATTATTTGTCCAAATGTCTCAAATAATCTGAGCGTGACACACGACTAATAGAATATCTGTTTTGTTTCATACTGTGGACTGTGTGTAAACATCTCTTCATCCACTGATTTTCTGTGTAATGAAGTATCCCGTGTGGTGTATTTAATTTGAAGTAAAATATTAAAGTAAGTTCTTTTTGAATAATGAGTTAAATAAAGACCATAGATTGTTTAATAAGGAAGATTGTATTTACTGCAGTCTGTTTTTGTATGTGTTAAAAAGAGTAGAGCATCAGTGCCTCCTCCTGGTGGAGGGCGAGTGTGTGTTCTTGTTATTTTGGGGGCATGTCCAAGTCTGTTAAAGGGATAGTTCACTTTGAAATTAATTTTTGATATGTTTTAGCTTACCTCAAGGGCATCCAAGATGAGCGGTTTGTCGAGAAAACTAACAGTATTTATATTGTTTTTACCTCTTGTAACCACAGCCACGTCCAGCTGATCTGAGGACACTTCGGTCTGCGCAAGCGCCAGAAAGCGCCGGAGGTGGTCTCTTCATTTTGTTCATTTTCTCACACAAACCACTCGTTTTACGTGTCTCACACTGTTAGACCTTACCAGGGTTTTTTTTACAGTAAAATACTGGCAACAGGCCAAATTCTGACACTATCATACCATTTTCCATTAAAACAGTAATATACCGTAGAAAACAAAACTAGCCTACAGGAATATACTGTGAATTAACAGCTCTCAAAGTCAACACTCAGAGACTGTGTTCATAATCACACCCTATACCACTATTCCCTACATTAGTTCACTAATATAGTCCACTTGAATGAAAAGAATTGAGTGAATTGGAGACGCTGATGAACACCTGATAAGCAGAATCACTGAAGGACAGAGAAACAAGAACTGAAAGAAACTACAAAGTGTGAAAACAGTTTACAAACCAGTTTAACATTATTTATTTTAGACATGTACAAAAGTTCTTGTTGAGAACTAACAGAGATTTAAATTATAATAAAGTTTGTTGTCGCCATAATGGAGATCAGTATTTGCTTTAGTAGGTCTCCTGGATTTGTTTCATTCATCTCTCTCTGACTGCTATAGCAGTGAGTTTTAAAACACATTTGTTGTAGCAAAAAAAGTCAAGAGGAAGTTTATCTGCGTTTATTGGTTATTGTGATGATGTTTCAGTCATTCTGGATATGTCTGGTTTTCAGATCTTTTCTGTATATTCTCGCTATATATGATATATAACTTCGAATCTTACATTAGGTTATGAGTATAAAATAAATCTGAATCTACAACATGAAGTCAATATGTTGGTTAATCATGTCTTCTGAATAGTATTGTAATCATATAACACATTAAAATAATGTCCTGCTTGAATCAGACACACAGAGACATCAACAATTATAATATGATTGTCAACAATGGTAACAATCAAACGTTTCATGCAGCAGTGTATGTTGGGTTCCAGGATAGTTGAAAGTTGTACAACACAGAAATATATTTTAAAAATCAACATGTCCCAGAATCAGATGTAAAGCTGTTAATGGCAGTAAAGTGCACTGGATATTTTTGGCCACTAGATGACAATAAAGTCAATGGGAGTGCAGGAAAGATTTGAGTAATGGATGTAATTCCTCTATTTTGAGAGGCTGTTCACTGCAGAGCCGAGAGAGAAGTCCAGCTCTTCTCTCTGGATGTAATGTGTGTGTAATGGAGCGAGACGGTCCAACAACACCCTAACCGACCCATAACTCTCTCCCTCCACCCATTAGATCCACTGAGGAGGAGCTGGACGGCGTTTGGCTCTGCAGTGAACATCACTGCTCCATTATTAGGAGTTATTAAACAGATCCATCAGTGATGTATTAGTGTTTATGAAGACCATTAAAACTATTTTTCCTGTATCTGTCGTCGGTCTGGTCTCTGAGTGCTGGTTTTGTCTGCCAGGAACTGGCATTGACCACTTAAACATGTGTTAACCACAGAGTTTGTGCCAGAAAGAGGAAGAGAAACTAAGAGCTGTAAAGATGCTGCTCAGACGCTCCTGCAGACTTGATGAGCATCTTTACACTGTTTTAACATCTTTATCTTTCACATATTCTCTCACAAAGATCTGATAATAGTGAGCTCTACAGAGCATAAAGACTGTGTGTTTGACATCTGAGACGTTAACTTTCTTCTCCAGTTGTTCTAGTGTAGTTGAGATGACGGTCACTCATAACTAGGAAGAGGAAGACCAACATTTAGCTGAACTTTATAAAGTGTGAAAACTGGCAGCGTTTGACACATTAAACTGCGTATGTTTTTATCATTCGGGCATCGACACTGAAACATTTCGACACTTCAGAGCGGTAAGAACATTTTTACTGTTATTTAAAAGAATTCAGCAGGGCTAGAATTTATAAAAATGTTCTAGATGAATGTTGATTTGATGAAGTGATTTTGACTCTCAGAAGCTCAATATCTGTTGTAGATTCATGTGTAAATATTGTGTGAAGTTCTTTAGACACGAGGCCTGACATGAGAAACATCATCAATGAGTTGTGCATTATTAATAATCATGTGCTTTATCTATCAAACAGAGTTTGTGATGTTGTAGATGATGCTCATAATGTCATAATTGTCAGTTTTATGATTGCAGAAGTCACTATGGTGTCGTCTCTCATAAAGTCTCTTCCTCTGATCGTAGTGATCATGACTGCGGGTGAGTCTTCAGTTTCACTCACACATATTTAACAAAAGATGATTGAGCTCTTCACACTTATAAACGGACATGAGTGTTTCACTGTCAGCTAATATAAAAATGGTCAAAAGATATTTTACAAGCCTCTTCGTTCCTCATTTCTGTGTTTCAGGGGCTGATGGTCAGGGTTGGGGAGTGAATTACAGTCCTTCATATGTTTGTGCATTAAAGGGATCAACAGTGAAAATATCCTGTACTTTAACACATCCTCGTGGTTATGTGGTCAAAACAGCTTTCTGGACCAAAACTGGACAACTGCCTAAGTTTTGTTCAGATCCAGAGAAGAGAAAAGGGATTCAGTGTAACAGTGAATATTATAACGCACTTCCAACATCACTTTGACGGCTGTAACAGAAGCTGATAAACACATCTACTACTGCAGATTTATTACAGATAAAGAGGATGGAAAATGGACGGGGGTTCCTGGAGTTCAGCTTGACGTCACAGGTAAAACTACTGAACTCTCAGAAATACACCACAGAAACATACAAACACACATCAATCACTTCCTTATATCACTGAATCTGCCAGATGACCTTCTTTAGATATTTTATAAAGTATCCTGATGGCTCTTGTTCATATAATGACAGTCGACACCTTCTTCAAGCTTTAATTGTCCTAAAATGATGTGAATTTTGACTGATATTCCAAGTGTTAAGAAGATGTGCAATAAAGTTCATCAAGAAACAAAGCAGCGAACCAAACTGTAATATGTTATTTAAGATGTTGATGTTGTTGTTGTGTCAGACCTGCAGGTGGAGACACAGCAGAGAGTGAAAGAGGGAGATCCAGTCACTCTGAGATGTAAAAGCAGCTGCTCTCTGCCTCAACAAACAACATTCATCTGGCTACAGAAACTCACAGATATTAACTCATCGAACAGAGAAACATCTTCATCTGCAGTCAGTCAATCGTTCTGATGCTGAAAACTACAGATGTGGCGTTACTGGACATCAATATCTGATCTCTCCTGCTGTTTATCTTAATGTTGAATGTGAGTACAACTGATTCATTAATATTAGTGAAATATTCCACAGATTATTCAGAGTTTAATTCAGATTTGTTTGGTAATATGTCAGGCCTGATCATACAGACTCCATGACATTTATTTGACATTAACCCCTTTACGCACATAGATCTCAAACAGCCCCAGATTATTGTGATTCATTCTCCTCAGTATCATTAGAAAGATTAAATCCTCCAGCTTCAGTGTTTGACCACTGTTTTAGGATAAAACGAGGTTGCAATGACATTCATTTCTTAATTTATGTCAGAAGTGCAAACTAATCAATCTGTAATTTTTGATATTTTGAACAGAATAAAAACACACTCATATTGCGTCACGTCTGCTCATGTTTATCTGTGTTGGCATAGCTTCACTGAACAGCATCTGTTAGCGCTGGTTTGTGTGTGATTTTCATGCAATTTGGGATATTTTCATATTAATAATGGATGTTTACATTATAAATGCTGAGATGTAGCCTACTTACATGCATATAAAAGGTTATAAAACATATTTCAACATCATTATGATTAAAATCCACATTAGATCGCGATTGGAAGTTAATTCAAAAACTCAATGGTTGTTTAAAGTGAGTTTTGAGTAAAAGTGTAATATTTATCTTTTAAATTGTATGTAGCTCGACTGCTCCTGCTGGGCCAGGAGCTTTTATTCCATAATCTAATTTGGCATAGAATTGACACAAGGTCCCAAGAATATGCTTATTTTAGTTTTCTAGAAAGACTTCAGGTGTATTAGTGGGATTGAAGTGGTGTAGATGCACTGTTAAACCTATGTGAAAAAATCCTTAAAGTAACATTGTCCATTAAAACATGAATCTGTGTTTAGTAAGATTTTTATTTTATGAATCTTTAGTTTATAATTGTTTAAATATAATATTGTTTTATTAATTTTGCACCAGCAGATGTAGATTTGCACCGTTTTCATTTAGATTTCGACTTAAAGATAAACGTCAGGATTAAAGTAAAGATAATGGAAGGTCATGGCTTGAATTTTTTTTTATATATATTTATTGCAGATCCTCCACAGAACGTCTCAGCATCCATAAATGGGTCTGGTGTAATAGTGGAGGGAGATTCAGTGACTCTGAACTGCAGCAGTGACTCAAACCCTCCTGCTCTGAACTTCAGCTGGTTTAAAGGAGAAACAATTGTAGGATCTGGAAGAATCTTCAGCATCTCCAACATCAGCTCTGATCACAGTGGAGAATACAAGTGCAGATCCAGAAATGAACATGGACAGAAAGACTCTGATGCTGTGATGCTGAAAGTCATGTGTGAGTTCATAAATGTGAGTCAGTAAATCATCTGGTTAAAGTAAGTTATGCAAAAAATGTTTTTTTTTTGTCTCTTTCAGACTCACCAAGAAACGTGTCAGTGTGGGTCAATGGGTCTGGTGTAATAGTGGAGGGAGATTCAGTGACTCTGAAGTGCATCAGTGACTCAAACCCTCCTGCTGTGAACTTCAGCTGGTTTAAGGAGAAGGAAACCTCAGCTGTTGGATCTGGACAGAGTTTCAGCATCTCCAGCTTTAGCTCCAGTTTCAGTGGACGCTTCTACTGTGAGGCTCAGAATAAATATGGATCTGGGAGATCGAGCGTCTGTTTCTCTCACTGTTAAAGGTAGTGCAGGTAGTGCAGTTTCTGGGATTGTGGCGGGATGTGGAGGATTGATCTTCATCATCATCATTACTGTGTTCATAAAGTGAGTGAATGTTGAGCAGCTCCTGCATTAATGCAACAACTGTTAAACTAAACCCACTATGAAAAAAAAAATGTTTCTTAGAATGAAATACTTTCAGTACTTTCATACAAAAACATGTTTTCTCCAGGAAGAAGAGGAGAGACGGCGGTGCTGAAGTCATCAGACAAAACCAGGCGAGTTTGATAATAACACATACCTGAATCTACAATGACATGGATATTATATTTAACTACAAAGAGCATGTACTGCCAAATATTTGACACAATCTGAAAAACATCATGTAACTCATTTCTGAATGATTCGATCTGTTGATATATATGTGTATTTTATTTGATGAAACTGCAGGGGATCACGTTGACAGATCAGCAGAAACGGCTTCGACCAATGACGTAGCCACTGTATTCACTAGTATCAGCCAATCAGAGGGAGGATCTGTATTCCGACATCCCAGCAAAGAAACCCGAACGCTCTGGGAGAAAACACACAGAAACAGACTCTGGAGATGTTAAAGAGATTCAGTATGCCAGTGTTTATCACTTCAAGAACAAACACATGAAGACTGAAGAGCACGACTGCATTGAGACGCATCATCCGTCTGAAGCCAACAGGTGAGAGATCAGTCATTTCAAGCCAAAATAACACATAGTCAGCGCTGTAATCAAAGCTCTAAGTTTTGTGTTGTTGAGATGATGGATTGTCATCTCTTTGAAAATGCCACATTATATTTGTTTACATTTCTCCCCAGATCTGAGGATGTGATCTACAGCTCAGTCAAGTAAAGATCATGTGATCGCAGCCGTTTCCTATTGATGCTGATGGGAGACCTGGGTTCTGAGTCCAGCTCAGGTCATGTTCCCACCTCACTGTCCTCTTGATTTCACTTTTACACATTTATGGGACTGTTTTGCTTTTTATATTTCTGTTTATAATGAGCATTTTTATTTTGATCTGAATTGATTGTCAGTATCACAATTATAAACACACGCACACACGCTGTACACCTGTAATCGTCAAATGCCTTTTAGCTCTCTGCTTTGTAAAGTCAATGCAGAACAGATGTTTCCTCTTCTCTTGTCATACCATGTGATTTTATTGCTAAATACATTAAATCTGAACATTGTCAGAAAGTCTTTAGTTTCATTGTCATGACTATTTTGCACATTTCACACCCAACTCTCATTACTGTAATGTCTTTTTCATAATGTTTTTCATACTGTAAACGGTGGGGTGGTTAAATTTAAAGCACCACTGACGCATTTTTTTCAAAATTATAAAAATTTTAATAGTGAGGGAATTCGTTGTAAAAGCATCTTACAAACCATGTGTGGATGTCACAGGCAGAGAGAAAATCCACTTGCACACACACTTTAATGAAAAGACTCCACATGAAAAGACAGGAACACCAGGAACAACCAATATAAAATGCAAACACAAACATGATACAACACAAAACAACGACTAGCAAAGTATGACTGGAAATCAAGGGTTTAAACACACAGAGAAATAGACAATTTACAACAGATGGAAATAATGACGGTAACTATAGAAACTTACACATAAACTAGGAGAAACTGAAACCAAAAAACTTCAACATAAAAGTCCATGTCCCCCCCCTCAAAGGACACCAGGCGCATCAAAACAGTTAATGAGGGAAGGATGAAGAGTGTACGAAATTATTGTTTGCCCAGAAAATTATAGTGTCTGGCCCAAGATCCGGACCACATTCGGTACATATGGATTCAACGCGTACCAGATGTGGGTCGCAGACCTGGGCCGACACTATGTTCTTGGAGCAGGTTATACCACACAGGACCTTAGTGGACCCGTATTTCACAGATTTTTGATTAATGTGCAAACATGTAGATATATAATATCATGATGTATATGATTTGGTGGAAGGCCAGCTGGGCAATGGAAGATGTAAAGCCCTCATTCATTGATCATCAGCCCACACCAGATGTTGAGCAACAAAAGCCAAAAGAACCCAGACAGCAACATGGTGTCGGTCCAGATCCGGTCCACATCTAGCCCATGTGGAATACAAGTGTACCAAATATGGGCTCATAACAATCATCCATAGTGTCTGCACTGGATGAGGCATGAAGCATCATGACTAACACCCTGTTTTATTTTTGACATACTCCAATGTACGTGCTACTGACATGAAGGTCAAATGATTTTAGCAATGGTTGCTTTGTCATGTCCAGTGTAGAAAGTCTCAAGCTGGTGTAGACATGCTGTTGTAACACTAAAGACCCAATAATCTGATGTTTCAAAAAGAAAAGAGAAATGGGTTGTCCAGTGCAAAAGGTTTAATCTTGCATGAGACTTAATTATTAGCATAGATGAGAAATGAGCACAGTTCAGTAGTGCAACACCTCCATTTCACACTGAGCTCATGGGTGAGTCACTGAAGCTGTTCCTGAGCAGCACTTAAGAATTATTTTTGTATCAAAGAAGAAAACAAACTATTGCTAGTGTTGAGTTCATATCATGAAGTAGATGTGTGTATTTATATGTTTGTTTATAGAGCTGTGATGGTTCCCGTGGTCGTGTGCGCCAACATGACTCTTCTTGTTCTCCAATCTTTCTGCTCTTGACTTCTGGTGAGTCACAATTGTTATTAAGCTGTAAACTTTTTTTATGTGTGTGTGTGTTTTTTAAATAGTGCGTTATCGATTTATTTTAAGGTCCACCAAAACACACTCAGTCAATCATTTTAGCTGATATTGGGTTGGTTGAAATGTAAAGACAGAGCCCTCTCTACATGTGGTTACGCTGACAAAAGGCTGAAATATATGTAAGAGTATTTGGGTAACACTTTACAATATGGGTGCACTAATAAGCATTAATTCATGCTTAACTAATGCACAAATAGTTAATGTGTAACTAATGATTATTTATTCATTAATTATTACCACATTAAGGAACTGAATTACAAGAGTCTGTAAGGTTAATGCATTAGTTCATACATGAATTGTTATTAATTAAATATGTAATTGTGGATTAATTCCATAATATGAATTTTTTAAACTAATAGTGTTAATTAATATGTTAATAATCCTACTGAGCCGAAGCCTTAACATATTCAACTTCCAGATAATATGACAGGTACACATGAATATGCAGCTGAATGCATGATTAATTACTTCATTGTTAGTGCAAATTCATGTGCAAATTACTACAATTACTAAATGACTAGTTGAATGATGTGCCTCAACAAGTAAAATCATAACACAATGATACCTTTACAAATCATTAGCTAATGATTAATTAAGGCAGAATACTGGAAGTCCAAGTGCATAGCTTTGACTAATTGTGGTAATTAACACAATAACCAACACTATTAGTTAATAAAATATGTTATTAAGGAATTAATACACAATGACATATTGAATTAATAGCAATTCATGTATTACTTAATCTATTAATCATATAGACTCTTTATTAGTTGCTGACGCAGTAATTATTAATTAATGGTTAAGTGTCTTCATGAGTTATATATTAACTCATGATTATCTGTGCATTAGTTTAGCATGAATTAATGCATAGTGCACCCGGATTGTAAAGTGTTACCTCAGTTATTGCATTCACTTGAGGAAAGCTTTACTTGTTTTTCCTGAATAAACAAGTTAATTAACTCATTAATTCAGAAAAACAGAGTAGATTTTTTTTCCCCAAGTGAAAGCAATTGGCTTTATGCACAGCTGCACTACTTCCTGAACTTCAGCTCCTTTTTGTCTCCTGTCTGCCATTATTGGCCAAAGCTTGATTAATTCAGGTGTGTCTGATTATTGTTGCCATGACTACTGAGGTCAGGCACACCTGAACTAATCAAGCTTGTCCAACAACAAGTGATAGATATTATTTAGCTGCATTTACACATAAATACTTGACCATTTGTCTTCTTTGTATTTTGTGTTGCAGGAGTTTTTGGACAAAACTGGAATGTGATTTATGAAACTAAATCAATGTGTGTTCTCAAAGGATCCTCAGTAAACATGTCATGCACATATAGATACCCTCAGGAGCACAACACTCACAGATACATTTTGGATCAATATATCAAGTTTTAAAAGTTTAAAAGAATATCCAGAGTATAAAGACAGAGTTGAGTACTTTAGATGACAGACTAAACAAAACTGCCGTCCTCAGACTGAACAACGTCACTGAGAACGATGAGAAAGAGTATCGTTTCAGATTGATAACTGATAAAGGCAAATGGTTTGGTCAACCAGGAATTCAACTTCATGTTTCTGGTAATCCACTTTCGTCCTTCTTTTCCATTAATTTTTTTTAAACAGAAAGTTGTTAGTTCAGGACATGGTAAGAAAGATGTGTTTCCTCCAGGCCTTCAGGTTCAGGCTCCACCGCTGGTGCTGGAGAAAGAAACGCTCAATCTGACATGTAGAAGCACCTGCAATCTGACCCACAGATTCATCTGGTACAAAAACGGACAGGCTTTAAACTTCACCAGCGACACCCTTCAGTTTCAGGCCGTCCGCAGTGATTCTGGCAGATACAGCTGTGCCGTCAGAGGACACGAACATCTGCCTTCTCCTGCTGTCAGCATCAGCGTCGAGTGTGAGTATTCATTTATATCAGACAACTGATCACAAATATCATGGATGGACTATCACAAATACACACATTCATTATCAAGCAGTATTCGGTCTCCACAAAATGACATAAAGAGAACATGTTTTTATTCCCTTCAGATCCTCCACAGAGCGTGTCAGTGTGGGTCAATGGGTCTGGTGTAATAGTGGAGGGAGATTCAGTGACTCTGAAGTGCATCAGTGACTCAAACCCTCCTGCTGTGAACTTCAGCTGGTTTAAGGAGAAGGAAACCTCAGCTGTTGGATCTGGACAGAGTTTCAGCATCTCCAGCTTTAACTCCAGTTTCAGTGGACGCTTCTACTGTGAGGCTCAGAATAAATATGGATCTCAGAGATCAGAGTCTGCTTCTCTCACTGTTAACGGTAATCAAGATACTCCTGTGCTCATCATGTTTAAATGTATTAAGGGTGAAGTTCATTCACCGCCTAATTTATCATTACATGTTTATAGACTTTACTGAAATGAAGGATCTTGACATTGTCCTTCCTCTTAGGTGTTCAGAGATCGGGTTGGAATAATATGCATATCATCGCTGTTTTTGCCGCTATTGCAGTTGCAGTTGGGTTTGGGCTCTTGTTTCACATGGTTGGGTTCAACATTGGGTTCAAAGGGTTAGTGAGAATGTATATATATTTAGGCATATGCCTTACATCTTCAAACACTTAAATCCTTCCCAAAATGGTTATTTTTGAGATATCTTTAGTCCTAATCAGTGAAAATACACAATAACTATTTTAATGTGACATTCTAGTTTCTCTACAAATGCTAATTTTTTTGGGCAAGCCATTTCTTTTTGCATAAAAGACAGTCTGTTACGGTTTTAACTTATACGTGCATTCATCCGTATGTATTTAACAAACAGGATTAAGAGAAGAAATGATGAGCCTAAAGACCTTGAGCAGGTGAGATTGAGCTGAAGTTAAATCATTGATTATACATCACAGACTTTTCTGCTGACAATTTTTGTCCTTTAAAAGCTGGTGTAAACTTTGTACAGCATGGACAATTGCTGATTGATGTCTCTAAAACTTTACACTTTAAAAAAGAGCGAAAAAATGAAGATTTGTGTATTTGAGTTGCATTTCAAATTTACATCCATTTGGATTACATAGTTTTAACATAAATCAACTAATAAAATATTTTGCAGTCATGTATAAATTAAATGGATACGATTTATATATTTGTTTTAGTAAACTGAATGTGATTCATAATTGTCAGTCATACGTCAAATAAACGGGTAAGGTTTATGTAATGGTTAAAAAAGTTAAATTAACACTGCTCAGTGTTCATATGTATGCGCACAGAGTTAATGTACTGAGGTAATGAGATAATTAAGGCTATGTTTAAACGGAAACGATTCTGAAGAGAAAATGCAAAAGTGGCGTTGCATTATCACTTTTTATTATGCGTTTAGACAAGCGTATTGGGTGGGAAATCGCGTGTATACGGTGACGAAAAAGTGTGGGAAATTCAATGTAGTATGCACTCCAGCGGCTAGGTGGCAATGTGGAGCACTACCACACAACAACACCAAGTCCGCGCTGCCTGCGTACAACCTTCACTCTCTAGCAGACTTTAGCGTTTTTACCCTTTACACGGGAACGCGGCGGTGGAGCGTTTTTAAGATTTCCACTCTGGAGGGTGGTTTCACTTTTTTGCGTTTTATGCCTCAAAACGCCGTCGCTGTGTAAACGAAAGGCACATCCGATAAAATATTTGTATGTTTTCACCTGCGAGCGTTCTCTAAACAGGGCCTAAGTGGTGATTGAGCATTAATTATGAACACCTGCTGTCAACAATCACTGAAGGAAAAAGAAACACAAGAACTACAACTGACTTCAGACACAGCCTTAAGCCGAGCTCAGACTGCACGATTTTCAAAGTAGTCGGGTCACTGTACTTTTCACAATGCGTGACTATCTGGGGTAACATTCTGTTGTTGAAAGGAGGTTTGGAAATTTTTATGCATTTCAAATACATAAATCGTTATTTTTGGACATTTTTTTATATGTATGAATGGTAACATAAGCTCATGAATTTAATGACGTTCTGTAGAGTTACATGTTAATCATACACTTATGATTCACTGTTCGTACACATTATCATTAAATGTGGAGAGGTGAATGTTTACAGGTTACTGTAAGTTTAAATGTATGCCACATGATTATATTACAGCCGTCTAGAGAAAAGACCTCTGAATCTGGTGATGGTGAAAATGCGTCTATTCAAGACGGCAGAATTAAAGACACAAAGAAACCTGAAGAGGATGAGATTCAGTATGCCAGCGTTACATTTCACCATCGTGCTACTGAAGCCAAGTGAGCAAAAGCTGTTTTTGTTCTGATTTTTAAGTCAGTTTTATGCGCAAAGAAGCCCATTTTCTCAACGTCTTTATAGAAAATAACACATTAAGTATATAATAGATAGAAGGATTAAAAGCCAGTCCTCACTGCACCTTAAAAATTATATATTTTCGGCTTCATCATGTTTTATACTCTGTGTTGATCTCATTCTCAGTTAATTATGTAGGCTATTTGTCATTTCAGCAGATCGACTGCAAGCCAGGAGAAGGATTTGTCTGTGATTTACAGCAGCATCAGATAATGCAGACTTTACATTTTTCAACTTTGGAATTGCATCTGAAAACGTATCTAAACCAGACTACAATACAAACTTTTCTTGTGTTTCATTTAATCATGATTACATTTTGAGTGTGGATTTTATATTAAGAATTTGGTGCTCCATCTTAGTTCGATCTCTGCTGCATTTAAGCCAAACAAGCAAACACATGTTGGCTACAAGGTACAACCTGATCCACGGGCCAAAGGAGGCTCCACCTGTCCTGCAAAGCTCTCCTTACAGAATGTATTCGCCATTTCCTGTGCTAATAAAAAGTGTAAGATTTGTCAGTTAATATCAGGTACTTCTTGTGTGTCTTTAGTAAATTACTAAAAAATATGTAAAAAATTAACCAGTCACCTCTATGAAGAAATCTGGAGTATTTATTAATAATTAATTGTATTTCATCATTTATTTAGTCATGTGCTCATAATGCATATTCTCTTATATTATTAATATTAATAACCGAAATTTTAAAACTTTGGCACTTGGCAGTAAAATGCTGTTTCTTTAAACTCAACCACTAGAGGGAGCTGAAACCTACCGAGCGCGTGAGAACTGCTGACTGAGAACGCGCGGTCGCGCGCAGCTTCACTCCTCCACAACTCACCAGGATTTGCAGTTTGAGTTTTTCCGATTAAAACGAAGGGGAAAACGAAGTAAAGCTTCAGAACTGATTGAACATCATATTCAAGTTTACGTTTTTTTGAGTTTGACCACGGAAGGGTGAGTAGTTTGAATGTTACTTCGAGTGTTAACATTGAGGTAAGTCTGATCGTCTGTCAGGACAACGAGACAACATGGCGTCTTTCTATTTTTTATTTATTTATACATTTTAAGATACATAACGAAAGCAACAACAAATTAACTTTCCCAAAACAAACTAAATACATAACATATTTTTTAAAAATCACACAAAAAATATGCATATGAGAGCAATAAAATACAATTCTACAATCCTAATACAGTGATTAGACATGGCATATATACAGAGGTAAAGGCTGTCAGTGTGACAAAAAAACTGTCCAAAAGGGAGACAGAGCAGAGAAAGTCCAGGACATGGATTGGAGAGGCTGATCCAGAATTTCTGATCCAGTATTAGGCTGATCCGGAAATTCTGCGACTGGATCCTTATACAGCAAACCCTCTTGATACTACAATTTTAAACCCACAATTTAGTTTTTAATCGTTTATTATTAAGACACCATTTTAGATTGTTTCATTGTACGTTAGTGTGTACAATTGCACAGCCTGACATTTTGGGGGTTTAGGAACTAAACTAAATAGGGTTTAAAGTTTTATGTCATGAATTTATGAAATTATGTTAAAAGGAAATAATGCACTTCGACACAAATATATAGGGGGGTGGTTTGAGATGAATTTTCAGTCACGATCTGGTTTCCAGATTATCAAGTTTTTTACAGGTTAGTATTCTCGAATTCAGTCTTAGTGGGAATACATCCTCACAATTTTGGAGGCGCACTGGCAATTTTTGTATATTGATAGAGGTTGAACTGATGTCTAAGAATAGTGACATTGTCCAAGATACAAGAAAAAATATTTTAGAATAGCCATTCAAAATATGATTATGCAAACTATAGCTAAACAAAAAGTTATAGCAAAATTAACGAGATAAACAAAATCCAACCTGGCACCCGTTGTGGTCATACGCAGAAGTAACAAATACTTGCCACTTTTGATCTTATAGCTACATATCAGGTTTTCACTGGTTGTCTGAATATCTTTGCTTAAAGGGGTCATGAATTGAGGAATCAAATTTTCAAATCAAAAACATCCTGTGAATTTTTATTAAAACTGAGGTTAGAAAACAACTTGTTTTGTAATTTGTGACAGTATATGTAATAGTGAGAGGAAAGACCACCTCTGCAGAAGAAAATCAACTCCTACTTCTACATCATTGCCTCTTTAGTAGTAATGTGTTGTTCATGAACGATTCGTTAATTTTGAACAAATCTTTAATATGACTCGGGACTACCGAGTTGTCTCAGAGAGTGATTTGTTTATTTTTATGGATGTAACGATTCACTCAACTCACGATGCGATACATCAATCACGGTTTCACGATATATTTCTACAATATTTCTAACAAATGAGATTATAAGGCAAATTATAAATTGAAAAGTTATTGTTTCTTCATATTTAACCTTGATGAAGTAAACAGTTGGATGTGCCAAAACTTTCTTCAGTTAAACAAAGACAAAACATGAATTTATTGCGTTTGGAAACAAAGATGAAGTTCTCAAGGTTAATGCGTACCTTGATGCTAGGGGTCTGACAACTAAAAATCAAGTCAGGAATCTTGGTGTCTCTAGAGTCAGACCTTAGTTTCAGTATTCATGTCAAAGCAATAACTAAATCAGCATACCATCATCTGAAAAAATATTGCAAGAATTAGATGGTTTGTTTTTTTTACTGTATTTTATTGGGTTACACTTTATTTCGATGTCACTTTAGACATTCTACTAACTATAAGTAACTTTTAAACTACATGTCAACTAACTGTCATTAGAGTTTTAGTAGGCTATAGTAGACTGTCAGTAGACTGTTAGGTTATGGTTAGGTGTTAGGGTTCAGGTTAGGATAACAAGTTGACTTGTAGTTGCTAAGTTACTTATTGTCTGTAGAATATCTGTTAGGGGACCAACAAAATAAAGTGTTAGCAGATATTAAGTAGATATTTAGTCTACTGATAGTCTAATGAGTCTAGTCTAGTGTCTGCAAAGTTACTTATAGTTAGTTGAATGTCTAAAGTAGACTATCAAAATAAAGTGTTACCTTTTTTATTCTAAACTGTTTTAATTACTCTTATTTCTTTTGATTTTTTAAATTTCTTCTATGTAAAGCAGGGCTCGGCATTAGGGCTTGTCCGCTTGTCCGGGACAAGTGGATTTTTTGTAGGACAAGTAGAAGAGAAAATTAGTTGTCCGACCGGACAAGTTAAATTTCAAACAAAATAAAATGCCATTTTACTTCACGTTATGTATGTGCCACTTGTTATGTCTATTTTACAGATTTAATTTTACCGATTTGAAACGAACACATTTTTCGCGCTGCCTGTGAATTTTCTGAATGTGACTCGGCTATAATGCGCATGCACAGACCGTGCGCCAGAAGTTCTCTTTCGCGCTTGAACGAACATCAACAAACCCAATTGAGCCAAAATGTCATTTGTCAAGTATCTTCATAACATAAGAGCAGTCTTATGATGGACATAAAGAGTTGTGACGCGTGAGAGAGTGAGGCGCGTATGATCGCCGCAGCTCTTAAAGGGCAAGCTACCAATAAAGCGTTCTGTCCGTAAAGTTAATGAAAGAACAAAGGGAACAGAAAAAAATTACGCACTGCTCTTGACGAAAGAACTTGTGTAGCTTTAATAAGGAGTAGTCTATATATAATTTATAATTTATGCAGCGCAGACTGTTTGATAACTTTATTCAATTTCTGTATGTCCTACCTGTTAGACAGTTAAGTTTTTTCAGAAATCAATGGCTTATTGATCATTAGGTGTTATCAATCATTTAGTTGTTATTGCTAATTTCAGAATTATTAAGAATTTTGTACACTTTCAATTGTGTAAGAAATGTGCTATATGAATAAACTTGCCTTGCCGTTAATACTACAGAACAAATCTCCAGTGTTAAATTAACACTGCTCAGTTTTTTTGTAAGGAATAATTGACGACAGGCGGTTGAATTATCAGACAAATAATGCACACAGGAGTTGGTTATCCAATTCCCAGAGTTAGATTTACTTTATTAATTATAGTGGCACTGTCTTTGTACACCATAATATTTTAAACTTTTACAACATAATCCAAATAATTTCTTAAAAGTTCTTGACATTTACATTTTTTTTTGATTGACAGACATCAAGAATTAGCCTGTGAATCTCAACGATGGTGGCAATTATAAAGAATGTTGCAGTGCATTCTGGGTGCCACCAATCAAAACTCATTCATGGCTCCAATATTGATTATGCTAAACACAACCAACACGATCAGAACACCTTTTTTTGTTCATCTGGCCGTTATAACTGAATTACAGCAGCCAAACAAATATCTAAAATGTATAATATACGAGTCAAGAGCCCAACTAATCTAAACACTAATCCCCATAATGAGAGTGTGGACTCATATGAATACTGAGCAGTGTTGATTTAACACCGGGAATTTTGTTGTGTTGGATCAGAGATTCTCATAGAGTCCATGTGACTGGCCCACATTGAGCTGTATATTCCCATAGACTGTATGTACTTGGCTCTTTGGGACTTCAGGTCTGTTGATAGGTTTCATGTGAGTGGTCTTGTCTGTGTTAGGACTGTCATTCTCGTACATACTCCCTTCCTGGATCAAGAAAACAAAAGTGCACTAGTAATATGTCTGCTCTGTCATTGCATTCAGAATATTAAGTTGGGTTTTTAGGTTATTTTATAAGGTCAGTGAGCGGACTTACAAAATCGTAGGCATTACTCTTCTGTTCATCTCTGCTCTCATTTTGCTTGTTGACTGGCGTCACACTGCCTATGGAAATATCAAAACAAAGAAATACATTGGTCAAACTTTCCATTGGTTTAATTATGCTGATAGTAGGCCTAGTAGCTTATTTATTTATACCCGTCTTTGCTGATGTCTTGCGAACAGCGATCAATACAACTACAAGTATGATCCACAGACCACCGACCAGACCACAGACAGCATATAGTATGTACACTGTAGTGTTCGAGGATCCTGAGGAAGAGATTGAAAGTTGATTTTGTATTAAATCGTTACAGATAGCTGTCATCTGCATAATCTCCTTCCAACTACAGAAGAATTCATTTGTTGATGTACTAGTAATAATAAAGGAACAATAATCACCATTATGGTGACTTTAAATCAATTACACTTCAATTAAACAATATCTTAAAGTGGCGTAAGGACAACTGTATCATATGAATTTGATAATGATATAGATTTAAAACAAATCTGAAAAATAAATTGCCGTTAACAGTTACTAGAAGAGTAAATTACTATGATGTCAGATTTCTGTTGATTCACATAATTTCTGCCAAACATTAGTAAAATGACCCAGCATGCATTAATTTGACTGTAAATTTGACATTAATTTATTATAAAATAATACTCTTTAATACTCTTTAATTCTGTAAATTCCTGGCACTTTTTATACTTGGCAATTATACTTCCTGATTTTTAAAAGACGATATCTCTGCTTACATTGAACTTTTAGCTCTGCAACTTTGCAGATACTGTTCATGCACCAACAGCAACATTACACACTATTTAAAATGAAAAAATTGAAATCGCAGTCAACCCCCCCTTTAAAGACAAACCCCACTATGTTTAGAGTATACTCACAAAGACCCACATTGACACAGTTTGAGTGTTAAAAGCAATATAGCTAATTATCTGTGAAAAATAACGGTAACACTTTACAATACGTGTGCACTAATATGCATTAATTCATGCTTAACTAATGCACAGATAATCATGAGTTAATGTATAACTAATGAAGAACTAAACCATTAATTAATGATTACTGCATCAGCAACTAATAGAGTCTATATGATTAATACATTTAGTAATACATGAATTGCTATTAATTCAATGTGTCATTGTGTATTAATTCCTTAATACATATTTTATTAACTAATAGTGTAAATTAATGTGTTAATTACCACAATTAGTCATAGCTACGCACTTCAACTTCCAGTTGTCTGCCTTAATTAATCATTAGCTAATGATTTGCAAAGGTATCATTATGTTATGACTTTACTTGTTGAGGCACATCATTATTAACTAGTCATTTAGTAATTGTAGTAATTTGCACATGAATTTGCATTAACAATTAATTAATTAATCATGTATTAATGCATATTAGTGTACCTGTCATATTATCTGGAAGTTGAAATACAAGGCTTTGGCTCATTCTGGTAATTAACATATTAATTAACACTATTAGTTAAAAAAATGACTTATTATGGAATTAATCCACAATTACATATTTAATTAATAACAATTCATGTATGAACTAATACATTAACCTGACATACTCTTAATTAGTTCCTAATGTGGTAATCGTTAATGAATAGCTTAAATAATCATTAGTTACACATTAATTCAGTATTATCTGTGCATTAGTTAAGTATGAATTAATGCTTATTAGTGCACACGTATTGTAAAGTGTTACCAAAATAACTTACTTGCCAGCTGTTCTTGAAAGCGGATTTTCTATGAATGTGTGCGTAGTCATCCCAGAGAGCACGCGAGGACTGATAGTTTAAAATTGCTTGAATGTTAAACTGGTAAGACTTAAAAAGACGTGCAAATGGACTGAGTAAGCTTTATTCACGATGCACTGCTGGCCCGATTGTGCAAGTGAATATTCCGTCAAGTCCCGACTCCTGAACGTGAGTGTGTATTATGCGGCAGCGCTCTGATGCTTGCCTTCCGCAACACATTTTGATAGAAGAGAAAGACGCAGCACCATGCGCAGCACCGCTGAACACTCACACTGTTTGTGAAATTGCGTCTGGCAGATAGTTATTGAAATAATGATTTGATTTTATAATCTGTGTGGATTACGATTGTGGGAATATCCCGCAGTATAAATGGGAGACCTGCAAGAATGATTAGAATTGTGCCCAACACCCAGGATTTTTAAGTAAGGCTAGTAAGATAGTAATAGTAACAGCATGAGAAGACGTGCTCTGTTGTAGTGAGCACTTGGTCGGTTAATTTTGGCATTTTCTAAGTTAGACGTTACCCTGATAGGCTAAGGCTAGTAATAAATGAACACACATTCAAAAATGTTGAACTCGTCGAGACCAAAAGCCATATTTGGCAAGACCAGTGGCCGAGACAAGTCCAAGTCCGAATACCAGTGAGTCCGAGACAAGTCTGAGACCATAGAAAAACGGTCTCGAGTCGCGGACTTAGGTAAGACCGGACTCGAGTACTACAGCCCTGCCAATAGAGACACATTGTGTGTTACATTACCAGGTGAGATGGTCACTGGTGTGACAGTTGTAGAGCTGGTGTTAATGCTGCCAGTGTCTGAAAGTTTGGATGAATAATGATTAATCAACAGAAACACAAATGCTCTATGCTGTGTGTGTGTGCTGGGCTGTCTGCTGTGTGTGTGTGTGTGTGCTGTGCTCTCTACTGTGTGTGTACGCAAAGTTCTGTCCGCTGTGTGTGTGTCCTGTGCTCTCTACTGTGTGTGTGCGCACTGTTCTCTCCACTGTGTGTCTTTCCGCTGTATGTGTGTGCTCTCTGCTGTGTGTGTGTGTGCTGTCCGCTTTGTGTGTGCTCTCGCTGTGTTCGCTGTGCTCTCTGCTGTGTGTGTGTGTGTGTTCTCCGCTGTGTATGCGCTGTGCTCTCCGCTGTGTTTGTGTGCTCCTCTGCTGTGTGTACATTAATGGTAAAATGAGCCAATTATCGTATTGAATTTGTCTTTTGCATCTGCCTTGGGCAATATCTCAGACTATTATCGCTACATGATACTATCGTCTATCAGCACAACTTTACACTATTATTCTCGTATTTTTCATCAACAACATGGTTTGATTAGCTAAATGCACATGAAATGGGAAAATAAGCCAATAGAGACACAGTGTGTTACATTACCAGGTGAGATGGTCACTGGTGTGACAGTTGTAGGGCTGGTGTTAATGCTGCCAGTGTCTGAAAGTTTGGATGAATAATGATTAATCAACAGAAACACAAATATCATGAATGTGTAGAAAGAGCTCATGTGAATATAATTACCTGCACAGTATGCTGAATCACAGAGAGTTGGTCTGACCAGCTCATAGACATAATAATCTCCTGGACAGGCTTTGACTTTAATGGGATATGACCCGAAATAGCAGCAGTAATTGCTCCAGTGACCGCAGACATCTCGAGTGACGACTCCATCTGTTACTGTTGGGTGTCCACCACGGATCCACAGCGGGATATCAGTGCCACATCTGTACTGAGCAACACACGTGTCTGCGGATATGAGCGTTCAGGCCGTTAATGAAGAGACGATACCAGCCGCTCCAGGAGACAGACTGGTCACACGTAGGAGCCATATGCATTACTGATGGATCTCCATGTATCGTTCAGCACAGTGTAGTTGTTGCAGGGGTCTGACAGATTAGCTGTAGTGAAAATATATTAAGAAATTAACAAGTTTCTGAAAAACATGTTTTATTACAAAATGTAACAAAAATTGTAGCTTTAGACACTACTTTTTTTCTTCTTCTTTTGCTAATTCAGAGCGATTCATTTTGATCCACAATATTTTTTCAAATGCACTGAAAGTATTATTTAAACATCAATACGTCTAAAGAAAATTGGAAGTAAACATGTAACATACCAGTATAATCATTTACATATTATTATTATTTTTAAAAGATTTTATTTCCATTTTTGAAATGACCACATTAAAATGACCATTGTTAGGTTTTCAGCGGGAATCTCGGTACATAAACTAATATTAAAGTAACAATCTGGTATTCAGTTTCCTCCATATTTCATATGCATATAATGAAAAAATGTTTAAACAAAATGATTTGACTAAAACAGCAGTATTTACACAGCAGTTACAAAGTGCTAGTAAAAGCGATACAGACACCTTCAGGATACGGCAGACGTGTCATTCAACCTATTGTATATGATGTACCATCTCAATTGGTTTTTGTAATATATTATAAAGGCTGAAGAGTTTCACAGTGTGGCTTTAAGGGCCACTATTGTGCTATTTTAAAGTTTTCTAATGTTGTTGTGGAATCTCAACATGTTTAGACACATCAAAGGAAAAAGAGAAAAGAAAAAAAGTTTAATTTCCTCGTAATATACATTTGCACATCATCACATTTTCAATGATTCTCAAACGACTCGTCTAATGAAGTCTGAACTCTATTCTGATAGGTCAGACAGCTCAGTCTGTTGTGATTGGTCTACGCTGTAGAGCGCGTCGAGAATAAAATTCCCATTGCCATAACAACATCAGCTCTGCTGGTCCTGAGGCTTCTTCCTACACTGTAAACTAAACGCAGTAATGAACAATGACGTTCGATTCCTGATCGTATTAATGTGTGTGTGTGTGTGCATGTGCTCTCCGCTGTGTGTGAGCTGTGCTCTCCATTGTGTGCGCTGTGCTCTCTGCTGTGTGTGTGCTGTGCTCTCTGCTGCTGTGTGTGTGTGTGTGCTGTGAACACAAAATGATTTTAAATAGACTAGAAAACTATGTTGGCATTAGTGGAATTGCATTAGCATGGTTTAAATCATACTTATCTGACCGTTGTCAGTTTTTGTAGCAGTAAATAAAGAGATGTCTTATCGATCACAATAGGGATGGGACGGTATGAAAATTTCATATCACGATTATAGTGTCCAAAATTATCGCGATTATCAATATTATCACGGTTTTCTTAAAATTAGATGAAAGTGTTCAAAAAGAACTGATGCTCACACTGAAAACATTTCAACAAGTTTTATAATGAAAATCAACAAACAACAAATAAACAAGCAGCTCTATGCAGTTTTTTTAAGCAAGATTCTATTCTATGGCATTTCCTTCTTTATAATGCCCGTCGTCAATAGCAACGCATTATTACACACACAGCGCACATCAATATCACAACGGACACACGCTCGTTTCATTCAAATACAACTTGCCGGCCGTCTTGCGTCTCCAGTTTTTGATTGTATTGCCAAAATGAAATCAGAGTTGATTTATTGTTTACAGAGTTTGATAATATTGGTGTGATCATCTTGTCTGGACGATTGTTTTACTAAATGAATTTCTAAATGGGTAAGATGATTTAAAACATTAGCTAATCTCATTATCAATTCAATATATCCACGTAATTATGTGGTAAAAATAAAATCGGTGTAATACGTGATGTATCTATACATTACTCAGTGTTGTGCCAGTTCATACTTAAAAAGAACTAGCTCAAAGTTCAGTTCACACAGATGATAATGAACTAGTTCACGTTCATAGTTCTTTTTTTTTAAATGAACTAAGTTCACATATCTAAAAATGAACTAGTTCACGTTCATTTGTTAAATTCTTTAGGCCACTATCTTACTCAATAGAACCTCTTTACCATCCATTACCAGCTGCAAATCACTGCCACTCCAAAACTAATCAAAATTATTGTACCAATAAACAAGAGACAATTATTATAGCCAGGAGAAAAATAATGTTGAGATAGAGAATATATTTACCCCTTAAATAATGTGTAATCATGATATGTAGAAATTGGAAAATATAAGGTGCAATCAAGGTATACTGTATGTTCAGTGAAACTTTTATTTAGCCAGCATGAACCAAATTACCCAGGACTTTAAAAAGGTATATTCAGGTTCATGGGGAAAAGATCAGTCTACTGACAAAAATCCAGCATATTCTGAACGGCAGTAACTATGTAAACCAGACCAAAGTAGTACTGTAATGTACTGTAACTGTCAAATTAGCTTGGGCTTACCCTGCTCAATGTGCAATAATCAACCAACACATTTTCACACCTTCAAAAGGAAGTAAACAGTGAGTAAACGATGAAAATGCCATTTACATTCATTTATAATAAAACAATCTTCCTGATTATATTTGTCTAAAGAAAATGAACAGCTACCAGCTGAACAACTTAACTTACTATCGTACAGTAGGCACTCGAGTCTGATTCCATGTATGGGGCATTTATTATTCATATGACACACAAACACAAGTAGATAAGACCTGTTTAGTTCAAAAGATCACTCGTTGTGGAAAAGCGCAGATCATAAGTGATGATACGAGCAGCGCGAGCGCGGCCAGATCTGCCTCGCGCGCACCAAGTATGCACACTATTGCGACATCCCCTGCCTTCACGTTACCCGTACTATGAATACTTCGACCTCGTCTAACATACCCAGTGATAATAGACAAAGTCTCCACCACAATACTGTCGCGGGGTGGATTCGGCGAGTCAAAACGGGGGTTGGAGGTAAAACCTGACTTTTCAAATGAGCGTGAACGTGAACTGCGCGTGCTGCTCGTTCATTCCTGACAGAGTGAGCGCCGCTCTCGTTCGCGTTCATTGAACGTCATTCATTGAACGTGTTCATGCACAACACTGACATTACTATACCTTAAAACGTCACTCTTAATAATAAGTCTTATTTGAAGTTGTTGGTTCGTCGGCTCAAAGACACTTGCTGCAAACTTTTCTTCGCGGAAGCTTCACTTCTATTTCAAGTGAGTG
Source organism: Hybognathus amarus (assembly GCA_030378365.1). Classification (NCBI taxonomy): domain Eukaryota; kingdom Metazoa; phylum Chordata; class Actinopteri; order Cypriniformes; family Leuciscidae; genus Hybognathus; species Hybognathus amarus. The sequence continues at coordinate 693,861 of JAQIUQ010000899.1, read as the reverse complement.
ACATAAAATGTTTAAACCCAGACGTAGTTTCGGTATTGAGGTCAAAGTTAACTTGCCTTTGCGTCGCTGTAACAGCAGGTGACGGTTACACAAGAAGACGAGCTGGCAGATTTGAAGTGTTTCTTTGGACAGTGACGTTTTGTTCTGCAGACAGGGTGACTATCCTCAATTAAGTTTCCCTCAGGACTTCTGTAAAAGCCTAACTATGACCACATCCCAGATTTGTTCCTCTTAAAAGGCTGAATCTCCCAAGCACGGTCACTGCCTTCCGCCATTCCTTCTCGAATAGTGAACACTGCGTGCAGCGCGGCTGCGTCAGACTGGCTGACAGGATTTACAGTGAGTTATTAAAATCGCAATAATCAAACACGGTTTTAATGATAATTACATTTCAAACGATATTACCAACCATCAGTATATTTTATCGTGATTTACGTAGGTTTGATTTTTGGACGAAAAACTTCCACACGTAATAACCTAGAATACTGTCTAACACTTGATGGCTGCTCTGTTAAGTCTTCGTCGTCAGATTAAGATCCTGGGTGTGCTCTTTGATGCCAATCTTTCATTTGAAAGTTACGTTTCTAGTATCTGTAAAACCGCATTTTTCCATCTTAAAAATATATCTAAATTACGTCATATGCTCTCATTGACAAATGCGGAACAATTAGTTCATGCGTTCATGACATCAAGGCTAGATTATTGTAATGCTCTACTGGGTGGTTGCCCTGCACGCTTAATAAACAAACTTCAGCTAGTCCAAAACGCAGCCGCTCGAGTTCTTACCAGAACCAGGAAGTATGACCATATTAGCCCGGTTCTGTCAACCCTGCATTGGCTGCCTATTAAACATCGTATAAATTTTAAAATATTGCTGATTACTTATAAAGCACTAAATGGTTCAGCTCCGCAGTACTTGAGCGAGCTCTTAAGGCATTATAGTCCTTCACGTCTATTGCGATCTCAAAACTCCGGCCAGTTGATAATACCTAGAATATCAAAATCGACTGCAGGCAGGAGATCCTTTCCCTATTTAGCACCAAAACTCTGGAATAATCTTCCTAACATTGTCCGGGAAGCAGACACACTCTGTCAGTTCAAATCTAGACTAAAAACACATCTCTTTGGCCTAGCATACACATAACACACTATAGACTTCCTAAATTCAAAATTAGGCTGCATAGTTTAGATCAGCCGGAAGCGGGAACACGTCCCGTAAATCCTGATGTACTTGGTACATCAAAAGAAGGATGGCGTCTACGCTAATATTAGTTTCTCTGTTTATCCCGAGGGACCCTCTATGTGGACCTGCGCCTGGACCCATCCCATTCATCCTCATCGACACTACAGCCATCGGCACTGATCCTCAACAACTATCTCCAAGACCGCGTACTTTGTCTTCCAAACAGATGGAAATGTACAAATACTCTTAATTTTCAGATTTAATCTGACATGTAATGCTGCCCGGAATCACACTGTTCTTCGTTTGGCAAAGGAAACTGACCCGACTGAGCCTGGGTTTCTCCCAAGGTTTTTTCTCCATTCAGTCCCTGATGGAGTTTTGTTTCCTTGCCACTGTTGCCTTGCTTTTGGCTTGCTTAGTTGGGGACATTTAATATTCAACAATATTATTGATCTGTGTTGTATTATTTCTCATGTTATCACTGTGAAGCTTCTTTGATACAATCTGTATTGTAAAAAGCGCGATGTAAATGTGACAGTTGTAGAGCTGGTGTTAATGCTGCCAGTGTCTGAAAGTTTGGATGAATAATGATTAATCAACAGAAACACAAATATCATGAATGTGTAGAAAGAGCTCATGTGAATATAATTACCTGCACAGTATGCTGAATAACAGAGAGTTGGACTGACCAGCTCATAGACATAATAATCTCCTGGACAGGCTTTGACTTTAATGGGATATGACCCGTAATAGCAGCAGAAATTGCTCCAGTGACCGCAGACATCTCGAGTGATCGACTCCATCTGTTACTGTTGGGTGTCCACCACGGATCCACAGTGGGATATCAGTGCCACATCTGGACTGAGCAACACACGTGTCTGGGATATGAGCGTTAGTGCTGTTAATGAAGAGACGATACCAGCCGCTCCAGGAGACAAACTGGTCACAGTTGTAGCCATATCCATTACTGATGGATCTCCATGTATTGTTCAGCACAGTGTAGTTGTTGCAGGGGTCTGACAGATTAGCTGTAGTGAAAATATATTAAGAAATTAACAAGTTTCTGAAAAACATGTTTTATAACAAAATGTAACAAAAATTGCAGCTTCAGACCTACAGTTTTTTTCTTCTTCTTTTGCTGATTCAGAGCGATTCATTTCAATCCACAATATTATTTCAAATGCACTTATAGTATTTTCAAATGCACTTATAGTATGTTTACTTCCAGTAAATTGGAAGTAAACATATTACACACCAGTATAATCATTTACATATTATTATTATTTTAAAAAGATTTTATTTCCATTTTAGAAATGACCACTTTAAAATGACTATTGTAAGGTTTTCAGCGGGAATCCTGGTACATAAACTAATATTAAAGTAACAATCTGTTATTCAGTTTCCTCCATATTTCATATGCATATAATAAAAAATGTTTAAACAAAATGATTTGACTAAACATCAGTATTTAATTTTACAGAAAATACTGAAGTTTGTACACAGCATGTGAAGTGTATTCCAGTAGTGTCCTCAACACTGTATCACTGTTTGATCGGGTCTGAGCTCTAAACTACTATTGAGAGAGACAGAGATCTGTCGTTCACTCAGTGACAGTCAGTGTTTTACTGAGAAGAGATCAGACACGAGCTGCTCAGAAAAGGGTCACTGAGAGTTACAGACCAAACAGAGAATGGGGTCATGAATCAGATGGATTTGGGATCCTTTAAGGGCCCCTATTGGGCTATTTTAAAGTTTCCTAATGTTGGTTTGGAACTTCTATGTTTACACGCATGAAAAAAAAGGTGAATTTCCTCGTAATATACATTTGCACATCATCACATTTTCAATGATTCTCAAACGACTCGTAAAATGAAACAAGCTCTCTAAATCCCTCCTTTCTGCAAGCTACTCTGTTCTGATTGGCCAGATAGCTCAGTCTGTTGTGATTGGCCTACTGCGTAGAGCGCATTGAGAAAAAAACGCCCATTGCCATAACAACATCAGCTCTGTTGGTCCTGAGGCTTCTTCCCACACTGTAAACTAAACACAGTAACGAACAATGACATTGATCTGACCATATTAATGCGAGCGCGAGTCCGATGATGAAACACTGTTATTCAACCCGAACCTCCATCGCAAGGACGTCATGAGCAGGACGTTTCACAGTGAATAACTGCTCAGTTTGAGGTACATTATGGGATGTTTCAGACTTTAAATCCGTACCATCAGCTTTTACAAGTTTTTTACTTTTACTAATTTACTTACTGAGTATTTTTCTAATATTTTGCGGTGAATACTTGGAAACTGTTTCAATGGCTCCAGACTAACTTTTTGCCTTGGTTGCACTGGTGTGCCTAACTTTTTTATTTAAGTGCACCAGCCCAAAATTTAGGTGCACTCAAATTTTTCCTCGGCTCAGCGTCACCTTTATCGCCACAATTTCAAGGTCACCTTTTATCACGCTCTGTGTAGTTTTTTATTTAGTTGAAGCACAATTATACTGTATATAAAAATATAAATCTTAAAAAAATAATAATAAAGTGCTGTTTTTACATTGTTCAAGTTAGGGCAGGGTATTGACACAAATTTCACAATTCGATTCAATATTGATTATTTTGGATATCAGGTACGATACATGGCAAATTTTCTCAAGGAAAACAAATCTCAACTAATGCTGTAAACTGGGAGTCAGTTGTAGCCCACTATGCTTCATATAGCCTACTAATATATTGAAGGTAAAAATTACCTGATTTGTACACAAACACTTAAATTACACTTTTATTTATTTTTATAATAATAAAGTTATATGAAATAATTTAGTAAAATAAAATAATTATATATATAAAAAATAATGAAATGGTGGCTGCATAAAAACTTTCCAGATTTTTCAAACAACATGCATTAAATATTTAAAAAAACATTAAAAATTATAACGAATATAGTGAATATATTTGGCAAAATGCTCCTCTAGAGTAAATGTTTCTTGCTGGCTAACGAGTTTATGGTCACTGGATATGTTTTTTTCTGAGGTAAATGTGACGTTACATTACATTGTTTACAAGCGTTTTACTGACGTCTTTTCACGGTTGAAACACTGATTGAGATTCCATGTGAAAGATACGGATTTCAATAAGTTGTACTCTATCTTTTAACATACTTTCAGATTCTCATTCATGTTTATTTCGAGCTGTAACTGGTATTATTAGAGCTGAAGAGAAGATCATGTGCGCTCTGCACTGCTGCTTCTCTTGAGCTGAGCTGAGCCAGAGCGATATGCCACAGCGTCAAAACACTTTGTTTTTGAATTTCGAAAGGAAATTGACCTAATTTGACCCTAACCAGTTCGTAAAAATGAGAATCGATTAAAATCGAGAAATCAATATTTTTTACCTAGCCCTAGTTCAAGTAGCCTACATTTTTAAAAGTTTCTTTGTCATCTGTTTCCTTGCGTTTATTTAGCTTAACTGTGCTCTCCGCTGTGTGTTTGTGTGCGCTGTTCTCTGCTGTGTGTGCACTGTGCTCTCCACTGTGTGTGTGTGTGTGTGTGTGTGTGTGTGTGTGTGTGTATGTGTGCGCTTTTCTCTCCACTGTGTGTGTGTGCTGTGGTCTAGTGTATTCATTTTTACAGTAGGTATTGTAGATTTTACCACATGAAGTACATTTTGAAGTTGAAATAAAAAAATATTTTTTTAGTGTACACTACCTATTGCGGTCGTTGACAGTGAGACAGTTGAAAAGGCCAAGTACAGTCTTAAGACATCTGAAAAAATATAATGAACACAAACTAATCAATATGTTTCAGAGGACACAATGAAATAGCAGTCAAATAAACTTATATACATATAAGCTTGACCTTAAATTGACAGTTCACCCAAAATTTCCTGTCTTTCCTAGAAATTCTCAATCCCATCCCTGTCAACACATTGATCTCACAGGGATCTCTCTATATGGCCACAATGTGAGTTCACAGTGAGCGAAAAGTGTAACTGCACAGTGAACTCACTGTGTGCTCATATCATAGTCACAATGTGAGTCACCCCTGCTAGAAATGTTATTGGACATGGACTCTACATCAGATTTAGCTTGAAAATGAAAATTGGGTAAACATTTGATGTTAGGCTCCAACTTCATTACACAACGCCACAAACAGCATTACCAGCTTCACTTATTACTAACCAGACTTTATTTCTGTCATATGTGTGGAAACAGTTGTTATTGAGATTAACAGAGGTTTAGATGTTGATGGTTTAGTCACCATTAAATAAAATATCACTATTATGGTGAACAGTGTTTCCTTTAGTTGGGCAATTTGACTCTGGTCTTCTCATGTTATTGTATGATGATTGTAACAGTGTTAACCAAAAGACATAATTTTATGCAAAGAAAGCCAAAATCAAAGATGGTCTGGAGATAGTCCTATAGTTAACAATACAATAAAGGACAAAAAAAGTTGTAATGTGTTATTAATATATATATATATTTTTTTACAACATTATTTTTTGTACATATTGGACATCAAGCTGACTTTTATTTTATTATTATATATATTTTTTTAATGGGAAAATAATCTTTGGACAAACACAGACATCAAGAATCCACATATGAATCTCAACAATGGTGATATGCTTTATGCCGCAATGCATTCTGGGAGGCACCATAGTTTAAAACTCTTGGCTCCCAGCATGCATTGTAGCATAAAGCATGTCACCATTGTTGAGATTGATATGCTGATTCATGATGTCTGTTTATAAAAAAAAGTTTGAATGATTTTCAAAAACTGTCTGCAATATATATATATAAATTCTGAATGTTGAGGTTAGAAAGGGGTCAAGAAAGTAAAAAGTTATTAAAACCAAATTACAACTTTTGGTCATGGATAACATTTAGAGAACAATTTTTTATTATGAAAACTACTATACCTAAACACCTTTGTTTATTGTTACCTTTGTAATAAACTATATGTTTTAATAAACACTGTTACAAAGATCAAAATTGCACTTAAAATACTAAGAGTCAAACTACCCAACTAAAGGAAACACTGATCACAATAATGGTGACCAAACATTTTAAAACATCGATATGTAAACCTCCGTTCATCTGACAGAAATAAAGTCAGTCTGGTTAGTAATAAGTGAAGCTGGTAATGCTAGTTTGTGGAGTTGTTTAATCCTCTAACAAAGCTTTCTGTTTGTTTCTAAACACTCTGCTGGTGTTTCCCTTATGAACACCTAGCATTGTAATTCAGCACCGGGGAATTTACTGTGTGAAGTGACGTGAAGAATGAAACAAGATCGGAATTCACTGGTCATTACATCAGCATACAGACAAAAAGCAAAAAAACATGGTTTAGACTTACACAGAATCACAGAGATGAGAGGATGAGTCTTTATAAAACCTGAAATATGAAGAAGAAGGTCAATTAAAAACCACTGAAATTGTATTGTATTGAGTCTGAGAAAACATCTCAGGTTATGACCGTAACCTATGTTCCCTGAGAACAGGGAATGAGACACTGCATTTATTTTGGGGAACACCTCAGGCGTGACAGGTGTCTGAAATCACTATCAAATAACGGCAATCACATTTGACAGCTTGTGAATCATTAAATGTGAATACATAATGTGTGACCTTCAAGTATATGAGGCGCCTTGCAAACATGACGGATCACCTTATCGTCTGAACGACCCTGTTTGGTAGGCAGGCCCCGAGGCATTGGAAGAAAACACAGTGTCCCGGAGCTTAGTGATGGGACATCCCGGTTGGAGTGCTTCCCAACCCTTGCCAGCGAGGGGAGTTTCCACGTATCTACCCATTGTTTATGTTTTAAAACACTGAGGAGATCTCTGAGGAGGCCTAAGGACAAATCTAACTGGGAGGTCTCACAAGAGGCCTTTGAGGCGTGATCGAAAGTGACCCTCGGTGAGGCACATTGTCCGCCTGGTAGGCAAACCAGGCTGTAGGCAGGAAAAGAGTTTCCAGGAGAGAACCAGTCGCAGAGGATGAAACACTTTAGGCGAGCCAGGGCACAAGCTTTCCTTTAGCAGCTGCCTGCTAGAGCCCAGCTGAACTGATAGCAAGAGGCCACTAGCTTCCTGAACCCAGCACCTCTAGGAAACCACTCACAGAGAGGCCTGTTGAGGCTACCTGATAAGCCACAGTGTGTGGGAACTCACCTTCAGGGAGGCCTGGTGAGGCCTATTGTCTCATAACCGCGGTCTGTGGGTACTCACCTTCTGGTGAGACTTACTACCTGACAGGTCCTATTCAGGGAGGCCTTGTGAGGCCTACTACCTGATAATCACATCATGTGGGAACTCATCTTCAGGGAGACCTGGTGAGGCCTACTACCTGACACCTATAATAACTGGTAGCCGAATCCAGGTGAAGGGGGACTCGCCTATCAAGAAGGCTTGGTTGGGCCTACTAGCTGATAGCAAGTAAATTCTGCTTGTCACACCTGAGATCCCAAAAGCATCATCGACGCAGTGCAAGTTCCCTTTCGAAAGGGAACTACATTTATCATATGTTCACAGTTCACAAGGTTTTTGGGGCAATGAGAGCCAAACTTTAAACACAAGAAGATACTCACCTTTATGAAAGGAAGCCATTGTCAGCTTTGACACTCCAGTTAATCTGTTTATTCACAAACCAGTTCAGAGGACGAGTTCCCTTTAAAGTTAGAGAATAAACAAATTAGCCATTGCATTTATGTAAAAAAAAGCTTTGTTTTCTCTGTTTCAAATACATATAAAACATTCCACAGCATTTATGATTTGTTTAAGAGTTCAAATTGAGACTTAAAATTGTCCAAGAGGGGTGCGGCATAGGCTGCAGGTGGTGCGACGCATCTTTAAAAAGACGCTCGCTTGCTCTTTTGTGAAGTTAACTAGTTGTGAGGAACTAGTGCTCTAAAAAGGATACGTTCGCTGTATAGAGGAGAGAATCATCTACAATGTATGCGCGTTGTTCACACTTTGTATTATGGCCAAGCATGCACTCTTAAAGTAGGATCTGAATGTATGCGCTACGCCCAAAAAAGAAAAACTATTGTCAAATACACTTTGAAACACTTTTTTACACTTCTGGTCTTCCCCGTCAAAATAAAAGTTCAGTTTTACTATGAGAAATTATGACTTATGAATAGATTATATTATTAATGTAGGCATACAATAGAACATAGCCTACTTCTCAAAATAAAAATAATAACAACAATAATAATACATTTAATTATTTAAAGGAATATATTTTTTGTCCATAGTTTAATTTAGTAAATCTATTTTTGCAGTGCTTCCCCAAAAATAAAAGGACACAAGTTTAAATTTACATTTGATTACCACAGTTTTTATAATATATTTGGATTAAATCATAAAAAGAAACATTCATTTTCTGAAAAAAAAACATTTCATAAGACAATATTATTCATATAAGTTGTTAATCTAATTCATGATCAATTATCAAATTTAATTGATTAGACTTGTTTTATTACAATTTTAATAAACAAAACAAACAAATGGTTTATTATAATTAAAAATATCATTTGTTCAACCAAAGAAAAACCTTGTTTTTATAATCGTTTTAACTGATTATGTATAATAATAATAATAATAATCAAAAACTAAAGTGGCGATGTCTGAACAATCTTGCTGTGGCTATCAGGTCAAGAAGAACAAAAGAGATGGATGTAGATGTTGTTATTGATCGCTTTGCAATAACACCAGGCGAATTGTTCTCTTTTAAGTGGTGAGTACACTCATTACATTATATTTTAACAGGTTTAAATTGTACTGTATTTAATGTGCTATAAACACAATTGTTGCAGGTTATCACACCTGTGGAGAATGGAGAGAAGAACAGGAGAGAGACTGGAGACTAAGAGAAAAGACTGGACAAAAGAGTTTACAATATTAGTTAGTGAAGTGAGTGATGTGAACCTCTTTCTATTGTTGCCCAATTAAAAATGTCTACAAGTGCTCTGAAGTAAAGTTTCATCCTTGACAATGTTGGAGCCCTGACCTGGTCAAACCCCAAATTACTCAACTATAACTACACACACATCAATTTTAACCACACAACTGTAACACATACACATCATTCATGTTTTTGACATAAAGAGAGTGATGAGGATCATTGTGAGCAGAAAGAAGATCTTACCTGATGTAGAAAGATCTTACCTGATATACAGTGATCCTCAGCAGACACGATGGACTGAATAAAAAGTATGTCGTATTGAGATGATATAGTGAAGTTATCTGTCAATTATTCTAAAGAGGAAATATAATATATTTTACTTCCTCAAATTCAAATACAACTTCCTATATAATGCTACACAACACAATCTCCAATGTTAAACACTGTGCAGATCATATCCCAGTGGGCATTAGATGTACAATTTAACATCAATATCAACTTTGGTCAAAAAGACGTCACGAAATGGGTGAAAAAAAATTTAAGTCAAAGTGTCAATGTCAATTTGATATCAAGATTTTGACCTCTAATGATGTCATTTTGATGTTATTTTGATGTCAATCCTATCTATTTGATGTCAGGATGTCAGCATTAATGAAGACACCTGATGTTAACAAGCAGAATCACTGAGGGAGAAAATTTAAATTTTAAGTCCATTTTGGTGATCAATGTTTGCTTTAGTTGGGCTCTTGACCCTAAAGTTATTTACTTAAAGATGATTTACTACTAATCAAGAAACCAGCTTTACTGACGAGATGCGCATTACAATATCATGCGATATATCGCCCAGCCCATGTGAAAAGGGGCATATCATGTCCCCTTTAATATTTTGTCTTTTTTTTGGCTGCTTTGACACTGTTTGTTCAACTCTTTTGCAGTAGCTAAGGAAGCTCAAATGAAATGGCTCCACATTCACCATGTGGAGCACTTTTGGAGCACTTTTATCATGGATGTATGCGCTTTGATGGACTTATAAAGCCATTCAATGCCGTTATAGAGCTTGGAAGAGGACATTTTTTTTATTCACTCCGAATTGTCTGAAAGAAGAATGTCACATGGCTTTAAGGTGAGTAAATCATTGGGTATTTTCATTTTGGGTGAACTTATCCCTTTAAGATTTCTGTGATCTCTTACTTTTGGTGTTTAACAGAGTCCTGTTAGTCACTTCTGCTACAGTTTGATATTTACGTGAGAACATCAGTTCCCTATTGATCCCTTCTGTATAACTTCTTCATTATTTGAGAAGCCTTCAGGGCATGCGTGCCTTTTCTTCTGTTTATTGGTTAAATGAGGAAGGCAGAGTACACCATTGTTTTGTTTCTCTCCTTTTTTATTTATAGGGAAGTTCGTTTTTGTTGGTTATTGTTTTAGGAATAGCTCACCCTAGAAGTTTTTGCCATAAAAAAGAAAGAAAGAAAGAAATTGTTTTGTTAAAACCACTAATAGACACGATAAAACAATTCTAAAGAACAATTAAATAAAAATAATTCAAAATGGGGTTTGTCATTTATGTAACACCCTGACCTAGACCAGGGACCATGACATTTATTGATTCTGCTTATCATGTGTTCATCATTGTTCTGAATTCTGACAGTCGGAACGGCCTCTCAGGGCTGAAACTTGAACATGATTATGAAACAAAAACTAATTCCATTTCCAGATTAAGAGTCAAAAATTTGGAGTAAGCTACAAGAATAGGCTACAGTCTTCCGTTGAAGCTGCGGTGTGTGCTTGCCATTGTCACATTGCCCACACAGGCATTCATAATCGTGCATAGTGAGTGTTTCACACTATGTATGTGTGTGTGCGGTTTTTGTGTTCTATAGGTTGTTCAACAAAGGAAATTCAACAGTTGCCAATCTACCAGCATTAGGCTACCATTATAGGAATGTTATGAAATATACTGCGCCCGCAATAGACTTTAGCCTATAGGAAAACCAACCTGGAAAACACTTTTCAGGCTGGATGGAGAAATACAGCTGTATGAATGAATGTATGAATGAATGGGGCATTTATATAGCGCTTTCATATGTCTAGGCATACCCTCAAAGCGCTTAACAATCGTGGTCAGATAATCTCTCCTCAATCACCATTCGTGGTTATTAACATTTAGACTTCAATCTCAAAATGCTAGATTATTTTTTCTCTACATTGTGGTTCAGGGCTTCCGTAATATATATATGAAGAGTTCAGATGCAAAAGCCTCTAAGTGTCATTTGCAAATATTCTTTAAAATTATCTTTTTATAACTTGTATATTTAAGTTCAGTAATTTCACTTTAAATGGCAATGAAGATTACCTATCAAGTAGTCATTTAAGTGAAATGCTTAAAATGCCTACAAGCTTGATAAAATGGTCATTTTAGAAGAAATTTTCAAAATAAAATAGGCCTAGATTATGAGTGCAATAAAATACAAACCTACAATCCTAAAACCGTAATTTGGATATATACAGAGGTAAAGACTGACATTGAGACAACAATCAGCCTCCAAAAGGGAGACCAAACAAGAAGAAAATCCAGAAATAAATGTATAATAGCGGCTGAACCAGAACAACACCCGTCACATTTGGGTCAATAGAGGGGTTGATGTGAGCTGACCTGCTCTTAGACCAGTCTCTCTTTACTGCAAAAATGACACATCATGTGTATTTTAACACGTGGTGAGTGTGTTCAGGGACAACACATGTTGTGTCAGAATCTAACACAATAATTGTGTACGTAAATTTTAACACACAAAGTTGTGTCATTTAAAAGTAGATCAGAAAACGGCAAATGTAAAATTATTAAGCATTTATTCAATAATCGATACATAATGCATGTGCACACAAAGAACAAGAACAATATTTCAGAGCTCAATGACTGTGACAAGACTCACTGTACTGAACATTATTGCAGCTTTAACCCTGATTGATAATGCTGCTTTTGAGACATTCTTGAAGTGAGAGCAGTTATTATGATTTTGTCAATGTAAACCTATTTAGTACTGTAAAAAATAAAATCGTAAAAAAGGGTCAAATGATTGGCAGCAAAGGGTGCCAAACAAATACAGTAAAAATAAAGTAAAATATCCTAATTTAAATTAAGCGCAAAAAACATTTTACAGATTTTTTTCTAAAATGTTTTACAGAAAAACACTGTTATTTTACAGCTATTATCTGGATTATTACAAACACCCTAACTGGAGAAACAATGCATTATTATGATCAAATACCTGCATAGTAAAATAAATAAATAAATAAATAAATCATTAAAAAAATGGTCAAATGACTGGCATTAAAGGGTTAGGCAATCAGCTGAAATCAACTGTCAATCAGTTCATGTTTGGAATAAACGCATGGCAAGACTTCTACTTCTACTTTATACACCTCTGCCACCAGGTGGCAGTAATGGTCGTTTTTCTGCCTCCTTCTTCTCTGCAGGTAAAGCCAGGTGAGGGCTCTCACCTCTTCTGATCACTGCTCGGTTGGGATTGTTCAAGGTAAAGCAGATATCCGCTGAAAGGAAGGCTTGTTTTCTGCTGGTTTGCTTTGTTTGTTGTTGATGTATGTTGCTTCTGCTGCTGTTTGGTTGTGGATCATTACAAAGCTTATTTTACTTATCCTGTCAGCTAACCTGTTGTGATTTATTACAAAACATACCCATTTTATTACCTTGTGTTGTTAAACGCTTGTTTAAATAAGTATGTTGATGTAGACACTTTTTATTGGCTGAACCCAACTGTTGAATGTTGATCTGATGTTTCTCTTGTAAATATTGTATATAGACCAAACTTGGAAGTTCTGGAGAGTGGGTGCCATTTTTACTTTTGTAATACTGTTTCTGTCAGGACCACTATCATCAAATATGATTGAGTATTAGCATATAGTTTGGATTGGCGGTATGGTTCTGTTCTGGGCAAGAACTCGTTGCACATCTGTGTCTAGCATAATCTGAGAAAGGACTCAACCCACCTGATTATGTTAGGATTTACCCCTAACTGCCCCAGCCCCTCCATCATTATGTGATGCCTGATGGTTTTAAAGGCGAAGAAAACATCTATAAAGAGAACACGGGCATATTGTTTCAGATGGCAATAGATATTTGCAACTTTCCCAATTTCCCAAACTTGATTTTGTGTGTGTGAGCAGTTGTACAATATCTAAAAAACAGGAATATTAGAGTTTAGAGACACGACATAAACATCTACAAAGTGTTGCAGTAACAATTAGAGCTTTGTATAGGTAATTATTTCAGTAATCTCTCTTTGAGTTTATCATTTTCATTCTTAATCAAGGAGAACTGAGGAGAAGACGACAACCGTCTGAAAATGCAGTGAAGCCATGGAAGTGCAGAAATCACAAGCTTTTATTAAACCCTCTGGGGTTGTTCGTTTCACACTCACACTCGGGGTGTTTGGGTTCCAAATGGACCCATTCATATTTAAATGGGTGGGATTCATATTTTGAAAAAAAAAAATCATGATTTTTTCCCCTAGTTTTTTATAATATTTTTTTCTTTTCTTTTTTGGTGTTTTGAGAAAATTTCAAAAATTAAAAAAAATTATAATTAGTATTAATGCAATAATTATGACAAAATTTCCCCCATTGAACATAATAGAAAAAATATATATATGTTTTTTAAAATGTATTTTTTTTTGAAATTTTTAAAGCTGTATTTCATGTATTTTAAGCCTAGGCCTCATAAAAGTAATTTTTGAAATGAGATGGCTGCCATCTGTTGGAACAAACTGAGCATTTTAAAAATACGAAACACATGTATAATCTGAATTTTTTGGTGTGTTTGTTCTTTTTAGATTTATTAGGTGTTTGGAAACATATTGAGAGTCTCTTAAGTGGAACAAAATCCTGCATTTGGTGCCATTTTTCTCAACTGACTTGACTGAAAAACATTTTAGCATTTGAAGCAAACAAAACATGTTTTTGACAAAGTATTTTTCTCATATACTGTTCAGAGATGGGTTTAATCTCCAGACAAATAACTTGTTTCAGGCTTGTAATGTAGAACATGTTGAGTGTTCGAGGATGAGGATAGTGGAGTGCATTGTTTATATATTGCCATAGATAGCCTCTCCCTGGTTAGTGTTGAAGTGTAGGTTCTGATAGATTGGATCTGATTGGCTCTTGTCCTTTGACTTGATACTGGATTTCTGAATAGCGCGTAGGATCTGTCATCAGGAGCGTGTGCATAAACACCGGTGGCCTGAATCACAAACACAAACTGTTATTTAATTGCTAATAAAGTAAAGTGGTTTATAAAGTAAGCAGAAGTTGAGTGTTTGTGGTGGCTCAGATCTTATGATGTTCTTGTGCCACTCACCGCCTCGCTGCGACGCTCATTGTATATAGATGTAGCTGTAAAATATCCTGAAATAAAGCAAAGAATATGGATTCTTTTTTCCTGTGAAATTAACTTAAATATATTTAGTTTTTGTATGTTATATTTGAATATTAACACACTTTATTGCTTGACTCTCTTTCTCCATTGACAAGTGACCAGTCCAACTGAAGATATGATCACCGTAACAACCAGTCCAGCAGAGGCATAGAGAATGAAATGACAGGCACTGGGATATATGGTGCAATTAAAAGTTCAAGTTAGATTTTCATGACACCTGTATATCATTTGGGTATTTTGAGTCACAAATGAGAGATTGAGGTAAGATAGAACTGCAGGCATTAAAATGTTTGTACCTGTTGATGTCCGTGAGTGTGCACTGTCCTTAGTGGTTGAAGATATGGAAACTGTGTGTCTTGGTGTAGTCGGTCTTATTTCAGCACCTGTCCATGGATTCGTTTCCATCGTCTTAAGGTGAGTCCCTCTTCCAAGTTCTTTGTGTTGTCTGTTTGTAAGTTATAGAGAAATATCAAAGACACATCTGCATTTCTGGGATCATTCAAAAGAGACAGTTATGTTGCCTGAAATAACTTTCTTTAGCCATTTAATAAGAACAAACAGTAGTACTGAAACCTCCATTCCTGTCTCAGTACAGGCAAAATTAGGATTGAGGATAAGATTTGAGTGTGTGGGAGCCATTGATAGTTTGGCAATGGCATAATAGATTGCCTGTCATTATTACCTACTGTTACATGGACTCTCCTGTATGTGTTCGAATCCAAATCTCTGCACCCCACACCAGTAAACGCCCAGCGTCGGACTCCTGTAGTATCAGTGATGGTCATTGGTGAAGGTTCCTGTCCCAAATCTTCTAGTTTATATCTCCCTTCAGGTGATCGGTCAGATCTAAACTAAAACATCTCCGGTATCCACAGGGATCTCTGCAGAAATACTTATGTTGTTTGAAGCCAGTATATGAGAACAAGAAATGATGATGTGTCTTCCGATATATCCAGAAATTTCATCAGAAGTTGACGTCTTAAATTATGTTTAAGGAAAAAAAATTTTTTACGATCAGTTCCTCTTACTCTTTCGGTTTCAGTTATTCAATTGCAAATGTCACTTACGGTTACACTTATTGTCTATTATTGTACTTATTGTCAACATTAGAATAGGAAAGTGTGATGGCTTAACAACTACTGCATTTATTTACTGTGAATGTATTATATTTACAGCACAAATGCTAACAGATATAATAGAGAAATAACTTGTTCAGAGAGATCTGACTGAGCAAAAAAATTAACAGAAAAATAAGCAAAAAACCCAGTGTTAAATTAACACTCGTGAGTGTTTATTTGAGACAACTCAACAGTGTAAAAGTGTTAAAATGAGTGTTAAATTAACATTGAAGCAGTGTTGAAGTTAATGGGCCAGTTGTTAAAAGGTAATCTGATCTGATTTTGGTTATCGGATTTGATCAAATATTGAAAACGGGTTGTTAAAAATGGGAAAAGGAATCTGAAATCAGATTAGATCAAGGAATCCAATCTGAGTTTTAATCTGGATCAAACCTTCAGTTTGTGTTGTTCGAAACTTGTCGGTGGGATTTGGACAACTTTGATCCAAAAAAACAGGATTATCCTGATCCCAACAGGGGATAGGATTTCAAGGTGCATTTCAGGAAGAAAATATAGTAAAATTGGTCAAATAATACATTTGTATCATTTAGTGTATATTTTTATTTATATTTTGCACTTGACTTGTGTAACTGTTGTAACAGTGATAAAGTATACATAGGCTAACAATTAAGCTATTCAGTATAGTAAAGTAAAAAAATAAAAAAATCTTGTCCCCATTTGTGTTTTATCTCAAAATAAGAAACACTTACAGTGACTCCATGTTGGCTCTTCTACCTGTTATTTACACAGCTGGTAGCCCACATTGTGATATGTTGTCCTATTTAGAGCATTGATTTGGTAATCTTGAAAACTGTGTATCTGGATCAGGGTGATCCAGTCCAATGTTGCTTTGAAATCGGGATAAAAGTAAGACGAATTTACCTGATCCTGGATAGGAAAAAATGGGATTTCCAAATTCGGATCAGTTTAGATTCAGATTAAATGTTTTGAACAACTGGCCCAATGAGATAATTATTGAAAATACATGCAGTTTTCAAGCACAATTACCAAAGGAGAAAATCACAATTTGAAGTCACCATTATGGTGATCAGGGTGTGCTTTGGGTTTTAGCCCCTAACTTTTTAACAATAGTTTTTGTTTGGGCTGCTGTAAAACAGCCAATAACAAACAAGCAAAGAGCAGTGTATCAGTGGTGTTGGATGTGTTTTGACATAATCATCATTTGACCCGAATCACCGAGCTAATTTATTGCCTAATCTCCGAGTTAGATTTACCTTATTAATTTCAGCATCCTTGTGATTCTACAGTATTAGATCCAACATTTTCAATATAATCCAAAGGAATTCTTAAAATATGTTTTAAAAAACTCGCAGGAGAATTACTTTAACACTGTTTGTTTTTTTGCTTTGTATTTAAGTGATTTTAGCTGCGCGTATAAAAAATGTCTTGCAAGTTTGCATCATCTGATCGGCCTTTATAGCCTGAAATTGGCTGACAACAATCGTACATCTTTTGAGAACTTACCTGACAAAAAAATCCAGATCCAGAGAACACTGCAGAACTTATTTGAGTAGGGATCCCATTATGGATGGTTTAGTCCAGTTTATAATAATGATGTTAGGAGCTCTTTAATACCATCAAGAGCAATAGTAAACCTGTATCGCTTTACCTCCTGTGCACATTCTCATACACATACGCTAGTTTCAAGACACCCACAGACTCCCATCCAGAACCTGACCACTTCCTCTTGATTAACTTTTGGTTTAAATGGACATTCCCTTTTACGCAGGACCAGGGTCAGGTCCCAGAAAGCAGGAAACTATCAAAACAGTGTTAAATCGACTTTAATGTGTTTGGTAAACACCGTTACAAAGACCACAAACTGGTCAAACCTGAGTCAAACTGTCCAACTAAAGCAAAACACTGATCAAACATGTTCAATAAATCACCAATATCTAAACCTCTGTTGAATGGATAGTTGACTTTGAAATTATTTTTTGATATGTCTTAGCTTATCTCAAGGGCATCCGAGATGTAGGTGTCTTTGTTTCCACAGTAGTTTCAGTTTAGATTTTTTTTTTAGGTCAAACCGTTCTATGGTCACCACCTCAAAGAGCATGCACAGAGAAGTCCAAATGAAACATGATTTAATGACTCGTAAATGTAAGTAAACACTGATGGCCCGAAACACGAAACGAGCGGTTTGTGTGAGAAAATGAACAGTATTTATATTGTTTTTACCTCTAGTAAGTAACAAGAGGTAACAACTAGGGATGTCCATATCCAATCAAGTGCGAGCGCGTTACCATCTCCGCTGCGTTTTTATTTCAGCTCCCATGTTAACAAATTAGAGCTTGCAGACTGCCGCTCAGAAAACGTTTGCATGCTAGAAATAGAACTGACGCCTATTTTTCGTGTTGGAAGAGTTTCCAGGCAAAATAGAATAGAAAAAATTTTGATTTAGATATCTAAACTTGGAAATAAAAAGGCTACATTTAACACAACAAACCTGATACGGCACGTCAAAAACAAACACCCGACACACAGTGAGTTTACTCAGGCAACCCAGCCGAAAGTGAGACAACAGGTATTTTTAGCTATACAAAACACTTTTCACAGAAATATTATATTGTGATATGCAAACAAATAGCCATGCAAAATATGATTATACAAACTATAGATAAACAAAAAGCTAGCAAAATAAATATAAAAATCCAACCTTTCACCTCTTGTGGTCATGTGAGGAATTAACAAATAGTTGTCATCTACATGCATGTATTCTAATAAACATCTTATTTTGATCTTTGATCTTATACTGTATATACCAGGTTTTCACTGGTTGTCTGAACGTCTTTGCTGAAAGGGGTCATGAATAGTGAAAGATATATATATATTTTGCTAACTAAAGCAAACACTGATCACCATAACGGTGACTTAGAAATTCCAGTTTTCTCCTTCAGAGATTCATTTAACACTCTGCTCAGAGATAGTATATATAACTCACACTTTAAAGTGTTAATTTAACACTGGGGATTTTGCTTTGTACTCTCTTCCTGCATCAAGAAAACAAAACTTCACTAGTAATATGTCTGCTCTGTCATTGCATTCAGAATATTAACTTGGGTTTTTAGGTTCATTTTAAGTCAGTGAGCGACTTACAAAATCTTTGGCATTACTCTTCTGTTCATCTCTGCTCTCATTAAGCTTGTTGATAGGCGTCACACTGCCTATGGAAATATCAAAACAAAGAATGGTTTTAAAAATACATTGGTCAAATCTTTGTTGTTTTAAATCATGCTGATAGTAGATAAGGCTTGTTTACTTGTACCTGTACTGGCTGATGTCTTGCGAACAGCGATCAATCCAACTACAAGTATGATCACTGCTATGACTAGACCACCGACAGCATGTAGTATGTATACTGTAGTGTTCGAGGATGCTGAGGGGCAGGGCCGGATTATCCATAGGTGACACTGGGCGAGTGCCCAGGGGCACCAGCCAATGGGGGGCACCAAATCATTAAAACAATGACTAGACCTTTAAAATATTTGTCATATTTTATAAACGTATTAACTATATAGTTAATAGATATATATGTAATACATATTTATTTATGCATTTAAAAAATAAAGAAATGTAATTGCATTTTGGTAAGTGCCCCTACCCCTCCCGATCTTGGTCCATTCCACAGTGACACACTGCCGCCCATTGCGTTTCATTCTACTTTCATTTTGTTTGTAAACTTAATTTCACAGTAAATTTGACTACATTTATCGTAAAATAATAATCTTTAATCCTGTAACTTCCTGGCAAACTTTAACACTAGCCATGTTTCCATCGAACACGTTTTTATCCGAATTAAGTGATATCGAATGAAAAATGCCTTGTGGAAACAGTAAAATTCAATGAACTTTCATGAAAATCAACTCAAATGAAATACGTTCGGTCTCATCGGAATTTTACAGTCTCATCGGAACAGATTATTTTCTTTAGCAGAAGCAATACTCGTTTTTAAATCAATAAACTCGTTTTTAAGTCAATATTTTGTGTCAAATTATTTATTTATTTGGTTGATTTACATGTAATAAGCAGGATAATGTATAGTGAGGCGGTTGTTATAGCGAATACAACCCCTTCAACAACCGCCTCGCATACATTGCATTATTAGGCTTCAACTTGTGAAATATTTATCATTTGTTGGTAGATGGCGCGATACGTTTTGTCTAACAAAACTTTGTTCACAAAAGTTTGCTTGAATGTTGTTCGATTCAGTGCGAAAATTAATGGAAACATTAAAATGTCTCAAAATCAATTCGATATACCAATTTGATCGCAAAACAGCATGTGACGTCATTACGTACAGGTTTTTATTCGCTTTAAAGCCGTTTGATGGAAACACACTTTCACCAGCTTTATCCGCATGAGGTTTTTTACCGAACTTCAGATAATTCGATTGACAAGTGGATGGAAACTTTTGGTATTTTTTTATATAAACAGCAAAATGATAGTTTAGGCGAATGTGAGAGTGTAGTGGTGGATGGAATATTCTATTGTAATTTCACCCTCGCGCTCAGTCATGGCGATATCGCGAGACAGCTTTTCACCCAACGGGAAATCTCGTCATGTTTTTGATCTCTCGTCACACCACTACCTAGTTTTCCTAAAATTATGTAAATGATGTTTGATGAAAGCACAATGTTGAATGCCTGGTTTAGAATATGTGAGGTCTGTGTGTTATTCTAGCCTGAATGCAAATGCATTTTCCTTCGGAAGCAGTAGCAATCAGTTTACGGTTCAGAGGCTGATAGTTGACATTATTTTCTCTTTAGAGGATTTTCAATGTGAAGCCCTTTCAAGATCACAATGAACATCATTCTTCATTTAACAGGTGAGATGAATTATATATATATATTTTAGCTCATGTTAAACAAAATACAAATGTTCATTTAAAATGGAATGAGCAAAACTATTTTTAAAAAGAAATAAAATGGAGCTCAGCTTTGTATAAGACATGTAAAGCAGTTGCCCTTTACCCACGCTTAAATCCTGGCAAAAATCCTGTAAATTAATCATTTAAAAAAAAGTAGAATAATGTTTATTGTAGAAAATATTGCCCTTGGATTATTTATTTATTTATTTATTTATTTAAAAAACGGACAAACTTACAGACAATAAGAAAAATGTAAAGAAGCCTAATTAGCCTATTGGAAATTGTTGCCAACTGCAAATGAAAAGAAAATGGAAAAAATAATGAAAACATATTATGAAAAAATATTAAACATGGCACAAATTCTAGTTGTTTTATAGCTTTCTTATTTACAGACATTGAAACTGTATCGAAGTACAAATTCAGTTCTTGTTTAATGAACAAGCTGGTTTACGCTTTGTTACATTTATGCATATATTTACATTTAAGGATAAATTTCATTTATATAAAAATCCAATAAGTTTTGTACAATAAACATTCCAGAAAGACTGAGCAAAAGGACACACCCAAAACAAATGGTCTACAGTTTCAGAAGAAGCTTCACAATAATAGCAGGATGTATCAATGGTACTTCTAAATTGCAGAAAAATAGATATATTAAAACTCTTAGGCATAATCTTGTCAAAAGCGTTATTGTGTTATTCTCCAGGAGTTCACACACATGTATACTTGAGTTTACACAGCAAAATCCCCAGTGTTTAAGTTAATGAGATAATTAAGTGAATAATTAAGTGATGATTGAGCATTATTGAAGACACCTGATGTTAACCAACAGACTTAATTTTTAAGTCACCATTATGATGATCAGTGTTTGCTTTAGTTGGGCCTAAAATCATTAACTTTAGATTTTGTTTGGCTGCTGTATGTGAGTTATAACAGCCAGATGAACAAAAAGAAAATGTGATCTGATAGTGTTGGTTGTGTTTTAACATATCATAAATCATCACTCAATTATTCACTTAATTATCTCATTAACTTTAACACTGCTTCAGTGTTCATTTAACACTGCTCTGAGGTTAAATAATTTACGCTTTTAGGTGTTAATTTAACACTGGGGATTTTGCTGTGTACAGGGAAAAAACACTATATCCAATGATTTTCTCTCTCAGTAATCAAAGACACACCGTGGTTACAAAGATTTACAGTAACTGATGGATTTATCTCTCTAGCGCTGCAGCTGATGATAGTCACAAGTAACGTCGCAATCGTACAATCTCTAGGACACTGGGACTGCTCTCCTCTGGCGAACACAACCTGTGCAAATGCGACTAGTTATGTGGCGTGTAGTGGACAAAATGACTCTTGCACGGCCTATTCCTGCAACCTTCAGAGTGACGGCTGCTCCTGCATGGTCGGATCCTGACAACTGCACCAGCGACTGTCGCTATGAAGTTTCTCCAGATATCTGCAAATACACTGTGAAGTCCCGCTCCTGCCTGAGAGGTGTGTACAGCACTGTCCACCGTGTGCACAGATTCTTTTTGTGTCATATGCTGTTTATATTCTAATTCGTCTCATTTTATTTTCCTTCCAGATTTTAAGATTTCAGAGAACTCCCAAGGGGTATTTAAGAACGATTTTGAAAAGATGGTCTATAAATTACATGTAGCTAATACACTCTATAACTAATGTTTACTTTCTTTCCTCCATTCTGAAGCAGTCAAATGCAGATGTCCTAGTGAATTTAATGGATGTGATTGCCAATATGACAGTTCAAATGTCTCCTGAAGTGAGTCACGTTTCCTGGACCTGAACCAAGTGTCATTCTCAAAAAATGTTTTGAATTCAGCTCATTTGATCTTATTTGTTAACATCTTGATACTATTACGTGTAATGGACACCATACCACGTCATTTTATATTTTGTTTTTATTTATTTTATTTCATGAGTTAGGATTTTTTAAGAGTTGTGATAATATCTGCTAAAAAAACTTACTGATAGTTTTCAGAAAAGCCCATTTTCACAGACAAAGCTTAAGCTTAGTCCTAGACTAAAATTTATGTTTAAGATGTTGAAACTGTTTAACTTTGTCAGTGCCATTGTTTTGTCCCAAGATGCACACCAGTAATGTTTTTTGTTTTATTTAAACAAACATAAGTTGTTCATGTAACTTCAACATCATGGAGGTCATTTTAAGCCATTCAGTCAAACTCTGAGCTGAGTGTTAAATGAACACTGAAGAGTGTTAAAGTTAATGAGATAATTAAGTGAATAATTGAGTGATGATTGAGCATTATTGAAGACACCTGATGTTAACAAGCAGAATCACGGAAGGAGAAAATCAGAATTTCAGGTCACCATTATGGAGATGAGTGTTTGTTTTAGTTGGGCTCTAGACCCCCACATTATTAACGTTAGATTATGTTTGGCTATACATGAGTTATAACAGCTGGATGATCACATAGAAAAGGTGATCTGATGCTGTTGTTTGTGTTTTAACATAATCATTATATGTTGATACATGACGTTTTGACCCTTGGTCAGGTGGAACTGGGAATTGAACCACAAGTCTTTCGGTTTGTAGACAATCTACATGAACCACTAAACTCACTGTTAAGTTTACTTAAAGATTATAGCAGTACTGCTGTTGTTGAGCATACCATTTTTAGCCTTTTCAATAGAATATAAATGATTGAATCAATAAAAAAGGAACTTCTAAAAAACCAATTAGTTTATGTAGGCACACACAGACATCAAGAATCAGCCTGTGAATCTCAACAGTGGTGACTATTATAAAGCACATTGCAGTGCATTCATTCATGAAAATTCATGAATTCATGAAATTGCAGTGCATTCATTCATCAAAATTCATTCATGGCTCCCATCATGCATTGCTGCATGAATGAATAATGAGCTTATGTTAGGAGGTGATCTGTTTGTCACCATTGCTGAGATTCATACGCTAAATATTGATCTCTGTGTGTGCATGCAAACAAATATTTTTGTATGAAGACGTTTTATTTTTATTTGATCATTTGGATTTCTTTGAAAGTGCTAAAAATGGTATGCTATACAATGGCAGTGCTGCCATAATCCATAAGATAAACTTAACTCAGAAATTTGCTTCTGTATGAGTTCAGTGACAGGTCAAATGACTGATATGTGATGATTATGTTAAAACACAATTAATATCTAATCACATGATCACATTTACTATTTGATTATCTGGCTGTTATAGCTCAAACAAAGCAGCCAGACAAAATATAAAGTTAATAATCTGGGGGTCAAGAGCCAACTAAAACAAACACTCTCCATAATGCTGACTTTCTGGATTTCTCCTTCAGTGATTCGGCTTGTTAACATCAGGTGTCTTCAATAATGCTCAATCATCACTCAATTATTCACTTAATTATCTCATTAACTTTAACACTGCTTCAGTGTTCATTTAACACTCAGCTCAGAGTTTGATTGGATGGCTTAAAATGACTTCCATGATGTTGAAGTTACATGAACAAATTATGTTTGTTTAACAAAACCAAGTTATGTGGAACCGGTGGAACCTGTTTACAAAAAAAATAAGTAAAGCCAACACATCATTTTTTTGAGTGTAAATATCCTCCTAAATTTTACAAAATGCACCTTTGACCCTGAAAATAAACAAACAATAAACAAATAACTAAATGCCGGTGTAAAACATGAAGGGGATGAGGCTTTGTTTAGACACTTGACTCAAATCATTCCAAAGTCAATCTATTTCATATTTTTACATAACTTTTATGTTCTAAAATCTATTTATGTTACTATTTGACTCAAAAGTCAAGGAGCTAGTTAATCACCATATTTTGTGATTGACCCATAGATTAGTTATTTCACTCTTTTGCCATAGAAATCATTTGCATTTTACAGGAGCCTCTCTTTGGTTTTTGATTAGATGGCGGAAGATTATTTGAAGATCGTTGATGCTGTCCAGATAAATGTTTCAGGATTGGGCAGTGTTGAAAATAAAGATAAAGATCAAATAGTGTCATATGGAAACAGATATCTGAACACCTTTGAGAACCTGGTGTCCGCACTGGTGAAGCCAACAGAAACGTACGACTTGCAGAATATTACTCTCACCAATACAGGTAAAGAGCCTTCCTGTTTGTACTTGTGTGTTTGATACATTTGAAAAACAAAACTGTGATGATGTGAAAGGTGTGCGTCATAGTCAAATATGTTCTTCTGGAGAAGTCAGCTTTTCCTGTATGTTTTTTTATTTTTATAATTGCATAATTGGTTCAAATCTAAGACTTTTTTCACTATAAAGAAACCTTTTGTCAATTACAACGTTTTTTTTATGAATGTTAAAGAGTCTTACTGGAGCTAATTAAAACTTTTAGATTTAAAGGTTTCAGAGCTATAGTTAGTAAAACACATCAGCAATATATATATATAGATAAAGGATTGTGTGCTTTGTTTTCTTTCTTGTAGAAGTAAGAGTTCTTGCGGTTGGACCAGATGCACGTGTAAAAGAAATCCCTTTGATCTGATACAGAAAAAGCTCACATGGATATT
This sequence comes from Hybognathus amarus, assembly GCA_030378365.1. NCBI lineage: Eukaryota > Metazoa > Chordata > Actinopteri > Cypriniformes > Leuciscidae > Hybognathus > Hybognathus amarus. The sequence continues at coordinate 668,755 of JAQIUQ010000899.1, read as the reverse complement.
GACCTTTTTGAGATTGCCAATAAGAGCATTCTAAGTATGTGAGAAGTATGAACAGCACAAATAAAAATACACATGTGAACATTTGTTTCAGTTGCTGATAGTCCAATGTTGTTGTGTTTTTTTCATAGCTAAAGTTGTTTGATTTTCTCCTTCCCCCCTCCCCCTTTTTTTCCCTTTTTGTGCAAATTGATGTGACTCATTTTATGTTGGTCCATCACACAGGATCAGCTGCTGTGACTTTCATGAATTATAACAATATGGAGAACCTACTAAAGCCAGACTTCTTCAACACATTAAATGATACGATTAAAACCATGATGTCCCCTGTGATCTCAGCTACTCTTCAACAAACCACCAACACTAAACTCACCAAACCAGTCAACTTCACCATCAAACACATCAAAGTGAGTTAATTTATATGACTCCTGCAAGACACTGTTCTGATATAGCGAGGTTTACTGTGAACCCAGAGAAGATGTTTTGGAAAAACAAATTTCTCTGACATACAATGTTGTGTCTTCCCTGTGAAGGACTTCAACCCCAACGGTTCTCTGTCCTGTGTGTACTGGAATATCAGCGAGTGGATTGTAGATGGTTGTTCTGTTTTAAAGACCAATAGCAGCTACACTGTGTGTTCCTGTGTTCATCTGTCCACATTCGCTCTCATCATGCAAACCAGCCGCCCATCAGAGGTACGAGAACATTTATAGTGAGCATTGAAGAACAGCACAGATTTAGCACTCATGTTCTCTGACATGTTTTCTCAGAGCGACTCGCTGATAGACCAGGGGCAGCAGAAGCAGATGGACCTGTTGAATTTGGTGTGTGTGACCGTGGGGCTGGTGTTCTTCAGTTTGGCCCTGTTGACCTTTGCCCTTTGTCAGTGGAGTCCTGGAGTGAATAATGTGGCTCGAATCAACCTCTGCATCAGTCTTCTGTCGGCTCACCTTCTGTTCCTGCTCACACAACAGTTCCTGAGACTCATACGCCCTCATCAGGTGAGAATGATGAAGGAGCTCTACAGCTCAGCTCAGTCTCACTGAGAATCATCATAACCGTCTCTCATGATCTCCAGGTGTTGTGTGCCGTGATATCAGGAGTGCTGCACTTCCTCTTTCTCTCCGGCTTTGTGTGGATGTTCATTGAAGCTGTGCTGCTCTTCATCTGTGTGAAGAACCTATCACAGATCAGCTCCAAAAAGAAGGAGGTGCTTAGCAGTGGATTCCTGTGTGTGATTGGATATACGGTTGCTCTGGTTGTGGTGTCCGTGTCTGTCGGGCTGCTTCCTGAAGGATACGGCAGTGAACAGTGAGTTGTTGTTTAAAGTCAATTTGATTAGAAGCAAATACTGTAAGGCAGCTCTGGGCTTTTGTGACATATCTGCCATCTGATTAAAGAACATTTTTACAAAAAAAAAAAAAAAAGGAAAAAAACACCAGACCTCTTATTTTTTACATATTCATTCGGTTCATATATTATGTTTCCTCTAAACAGCTGCTGGATTAAAATGGATAAAGATTTTATCTGGAGTTTTCTGGGTCCTGTTTGTGTCATATTAGCAGTAAGAACATTTCTAATGTTTCATGATTTTAATTAAAATTAAAGGGAAAACAAAGTGATTCATTGTTAGTTTCTACTTTTCAGTTAAACACGATTCTCTTCATCAACATCTGTCATCAGTCTGAACTCAACTCTCAAAAATCTGAACGCTGAAGTTTCACAGATGAAACAAACCAAGTAACAAACATTATGATTTGAACACTCCATATGAAAAAAAGAGTCAATAAATACACATTAACTCTTTCTCTGCAGGATTATGGCTTTTAAAACACTGGCTCAGTTTGTGATTCTTGGTTGCTCCTGGATTCTGGGATTCTTCACTAGTGAAAAGAAGGAGCTGGAGATCGTCTTCCTGATCTTGAACTCCCAGCAGGGAACCTTCATCTTCCTGGTCTATTGTGTCCTCAATAATGAGGTATGACAAAACTGAATATGAAAGAATATTACAGTTGTTTTCATGGAGGTCCTGTTCTTATTTTGGCAATCTGTGTCTTTTATAGAGAACATCAGCAGCATCTGTCTAAAAAAACAATCTTGACCATTCTATTTCGTCAGAAACGATCTTAAAACAGGGCTTTAATTGTAAAATACCGAACTTGTCCTTTAATCTGTTAATTCTCTTCCATTTCCTTCCTGTGACGGAATGTTCAAACAACAGCTGTCAGAAATTCTATTTTAAACAGATGCAGTCTGTTTGTCTGACTGACCCCATTAATGCTTTCAAATTCTTCGAGTTTTTGCTGGTGTTTACATGGCCGTTCGCGACCGGGTTATTGCTAATATCACGGTTTTGAACGGGTTGCATGAATTGGCTGCATGTAAACGTAGTCACTGTGGTTGATGAGTTTCAGAGGTTAAATTGATGTCATGAAGTCACTCAGCTCCTCTCGTCTCATTCTTGTCCAGGTCAGACAGCAGTACAGGAAGTTCTTCAGATGTCTTTACTCTGGATGCAAAAAACACTGAGGACTACACCATCATCCTTAGGAAATAAAGTACTGCTCAAGTGCCATTACTATGCAGGTGGTGTTGTCATGTTTACAGCTTGTATTCCCTTGTCTCATGGTTAAGGACTTTTATGTTGAAATATTTTTGTTCTATTGTTTCTGTGTTCACTTCCTGCTTGCATTTGTTCTTTATTCTACCCTCGTTTTTCACTATGGCCACTCATTGCCTACACCTGTTCCTCATTAACCCTCGTTTTACTTGTGTATTTATTCCCTGTGTTTTAGGTGCATTGTGATGGTTGTTGTCTTTGCATGTTTTGTGAAGCTGTTACACTCTTGTTCCTTGCATCCTGTTTCTGTTTCTGTTCCTTTTTCTTTTCCTTTTCCGTATTTTTGATGTGGATTGTCTTTGTGTGTTTGGATTTAATGTTTCTGCCTCTATATGCTTTTTCTTCTCTTCCTTGATGCTTCATAACAGATGTCATGATTACAGTAAAATACACAATATAATCAATGTTTTCAATGTTAAATGTTATCTCTGCATATGGTGAAATAAAAATTTACCAGTCTTTTGATAAATACTTTAAAACTTCTAAATGGTATTGGTGTAGTGGATTTACCTTTATAACTAAACTATTAAAGTAAGAACAGATATGCCAAAATTAGGGATGTCCCGAATCCGATACTCAGGATCGGTATCGCTCCAATCCTGCCATTTTTGCGGGATTGGGTATTCGATCAGACGAGGCCGATCCACATCCGATATTGTGCGTATACTATTATGTTATTGTTAAGCCCCACAGAAGGCACAGAAACATTCTAAAGTACCATAACGTTTTCATTAAATTCAAGATCACGTAAACTTTTCCCTCTCGCGGCTGTCAGTCATTCTCCATTCAGCACTCAAACAGCGCGTCGCGTTCGGTTACAGTCAATGATGAAACTATCTTCAAGATGATTCAGTGTTAATACTATTATACTTTATCTGTAGATAAAGGTCTATGTTTTCATATAAAACAACATTATCTTGCTGGACTTAATTGCTGTAACTTAATCGTGTTACTTTCTACCAGGTGTAGGATGCCCTCGGTTAGATCACAACACTAGAGTCAGAGCACTATTGTTCTTCACACGCAAATTAACTGAAATTTAAAACTGTTAAAAGAAAAGGCTCAATAAACTATTTTATAGATAGATACTGTATAATACACTGTGCATCAATATGTATTTCCTTTGTGCTTTGCACTTTTCAAAGCGGACTCGACGCGCAGCGTGCATACCATAGGGTGCATACTCGGCTGCGCGCTGTAACTTTCAAGCGCATCATTCTGCGCTCGGGATGCGCACTGTGTTTGAGTGATTCATATCATAATGCAGTGATGCAATTAAAGCTTCTTAACATTAATAATTATAATTATAATTATATATATATATATATATATATATTGTAGTGTTTGAATAAAGGGTGGCAGTCTTTCATAATCAACTGTTGTTGTGGACTATATACTGAAGGTATATTTTAAGGGGCTAATTGAGAAAATTGACCATTTGAATTTTTTTTTGTTTAAAAATAAAATAAAAATATTGGATTAATATTGGCAAAAGTAAAAGCTGCAGCATTGATTCTGGAAGTGAAAAGGTGGTAACGGGACATCCCTAGCCAAAATATATGCATATATTTTTGTTTCTGAATGTGTGAATGAAGATTGACTTTTGCTTTCGTTCAGGTTTTATTTAATTTTTTTTTGTTATAAAGTTATGTCTTAATAAACAGTGTGATACCAGTGTTTGTGAACATGTTTTCCCAGATTCCACAAAATACTATATATATATATATATATATATCTAATTTGAGAAGAATAGTTTTAAATCAAGCCATCTTCTGCATCATACCTGTATTTAAGTATTAACCTGTTGAGTGATACTATGCCAAATATGGGATTTTTATAATGAACAGTGACATGGCATAACTGCCAGATACTGTACATACGTGCTCAGCGCTTGTCATATATCACAACTATTTGCAGTGTTTTCAAACATGTTTAATTTAGGTTTCAGACATTTAAATACACTAGTAAAACAATACATTTGGAGTTTGTAAAATACACACTGATGTCTAATATAATTTGCAGACATGTGTTATTCACATAAGATACACATAAATATAGAGTTTACTCTATTCTTCTCCCAGTGCACCAACCACTTTATTGATGTTTGCAGAGACAATGCACAATTAGCTAAAAGTAATTGCACTATAGTTAGCTAACAGCTAGTTTACATCTCGTTGTGACAAGTCATATTTTAACATCTTAGGAAAACAAGAAAAAAAACACCAAATAGGTGCGTTCCATTCGACAGTGTCCCTGAACACGGTATATCAGTTGAAGTGGACATCACTTTGCTTTAGTTGGGCTCCTGACCCTTATATATATTTTTTGTTCGGTTGTTGTATTTGAGCTATAATTACCTGATGAACAAAGAGAAAAAGTGATGTAAAAAGTGTGTATTATGACAATCATCATTTGAACTTTATGTTTGTGATTTATTCTGTTGGTATATATAAATGTGATTCTGCATAAATACCCAGAATTTTAGACATAATATAAAGATTTTGGTAACACTTTACAATACGTGTGCACTAATATGCATTAATTCACACTTAACTAATGCACAGATAATAATGAGTTAATGTATAACTAATAAAGAACTAAATCATTAATTAATGATTACTGCATCAGCAACTAATAAAGAGTCTATATGATTAATAGATTAAGTAATACATGAATTGCTATTAATTCAATGTGTCATTGTGTATTAATTCCTTAATAACATATTTTATTAACTAATAGTGTAAATTAATGTGTTAATTACCACAATTAGTCAAAGCTATGCACTTCAACTTCCAGTTGTCTGCCTTAATTAATCATTAGCTAATGATTTGCAAAGGTATCATTATGTTATGACTTTACTTGCTGAGGCACATCATTATTAACTAGTCATTTAGTAATTGTAGTAATTTGCACATGAATTTGCATTAACAATTAATTAATTAATCATGTATTAATGCATATTAGTGTACCTGTCATATTATCTGGAAGTTGAAATACAAGGCTTTGGCTCATTCTGGTAATTAACATATTAATTAACACGATTAGTTAAAATAATGAGTTATTATGGAATTAATCCACAATTACATATTTAATTAATAACAATTCATGTATGAACTAATACATTAACCTTACAGACTCTTAATTAGTTCCTAATGTGGTAATCATTAATGAATAGCTTAGATAATCATTAGTTACACATTAATTCAGTATTATCTGTGCCTTAGTTAAGCATGAATTAATGCTTATTAGTGCACACGTATTGTAAAGTGTTACCAAGATTTCTTAAAAGTTGTTTAAAGAAGGAATATTGGTTTTAGCCACACACAACGTCAAGATTCAGTCAATCCATCTCAACACGGGTGACGAGCAGAATATTCAATTAGGAAAAGTTAATTACATTGACAATTCAGATCATAATTTATTAATACCGCAATGCATGATGGGAGCCATTAATGAGTTCATTAAATTCATGAACACTGAGTATTATTGTCACCATTGTTGAGATTCACAGGCTGATTGTTGATGTCTGTGTTTCTAAATATTCATGTAATAGTGTCTGATCAGAACAGTGTTTATTAAATATTTTGAATTATAAGAATAAACTGATAATCATTTGCTGTAGAATCTCAAAGCTGTTGCCAACAAATTAAACCAAATAATCTCAATAAATGTCATTGTTTAAATCATTGCATGGTTTTACCTGAACAGATCAAATGACACCTTTATTTGCTCATTTGACTTATAAATCAATAACACCTGACAAACAATATTTAAATTAAGAGTAAAAGGGTCAAGAGCCCAACTAAAGCAGACTCTGATCTCCATAACGGTGGCTTACAATTTGTGATTTTCTCCTTCAGTGATTCTGCTTTTGATAATCAGGTGTCTTCAATAATGCTCAATCATCACTCAATTAATCACTTATCTCATTAACTTTAACACTCTTTATGGTTAATTTAACACTCGAATCTGCATCATATCTTCCATCTGAAAGCAGGTGAAGGTGATTCACCTCTAATCAAGGAATCCGGCTTTACTGAGGAGATGCGCATAATGTGATGCGATATATCGGCCAGCCCTAGGCATTGCTATGCAGAGCTGTAAAGTCCAGGTTCAGAAAGTAAAGTCCTCCTCAGTATTTTGTTCCATTTGCTAATTCAGACAGGAGAGAGAACGAATGAGTGAATTAGTGGGTGGAATAAACATTTGGCAGGACTTTTACTCTTTACCCCCTGGATTACCCTGATGTAAATGCACTGACAAGGAACTGGATGTGGGACTGTTTTTGTGAAAAAAATGAATTTGAATTTGAGAAGGACAAAGTGTAGTTGTGCTCATATTTCCTCATTGATAAACATATAACCTCTATGAACACCACAACCCACACATATTTCCTTCAGTTGTGTTGGGTGAGGATCACTGTATATCAGCTTATATCAGGTAAGATGATTTTAATTCATGTATAATTTTTCTATATAGAATCTTTTTCGAGTCATTTGGTTCATTAAACGAACGAAATTGATGAAATGACTCGAAAAAAGATTTGTTAATTTTGATGAACCAGTCACAAATGCACATCACAGAACAGGAGAATGCGAAGCATATGTGCTTACAAAACTTAAAGTTTTTCATTTATTTTTGAAATGATTAATCGTTTCGACCCTTATTCATCATCTGGTATCATCTTTTTTAAAAGTGAACTACTCCTTTAACTCTTGTAAATGCTGTAAAATGTTTTTCATATTTGTTTGAAATAAAAAGAAAACAAGGCTTTTTTAAGAAAAAAAAATTCATGTCAATGCAATGGCTAATTAGTTTATTCTCTAACTGTAAAGGAAACTCTTCCTCTGAACTGGTTTGTGGATAAACAGAAATACACCGGCTTGTCAAATGGTTTCCACCTTTCATAAAACTAGAAGTAAGTATTTTTCTTGTCTTTAAAGGTAGTTCATATTGCCCCCAAAACTTTTATAACATGAACTGCTGTCGGATGATACATGGAGTTATCACAAGCTCAAAATAACACTCCAGGAAACTGTTTTTTGTGACAGGTTTTACAAGAACAGCAGTTACCATCTCTGTAATGTTCTGTAAGTAAGCAGTTTTTTTTTGCTTGTTGCGTTTTCTGTTGTAATGAATATAACACAAACAGGCCCATGTTTTATTAAAATATTTTCCAAAATACGTTCATGCTCTTAGCTCTCTTTAAAACATTTTACCTTGTTTAAATTCTTTATGCAAAACCCAGATACACTAAAGATATAAAATAATTTTTCAGATATAGTTTGTGCCAGCACAATGGTAATCAAAACAGGACTATATCAGCATACAGATCTTTGGGAAGAATAAAGTTACGTATGTGACGTTTGATTTTGGTCATGACTGCATCCATCTTAATTTTTTTTAATTGTTCAATTACATTGATCGGTGTTCATATGGGAACCACCTGCAGGGTGCTAAAAGTAATACCGAAGTAGTATCAAAGTTAATTAGATAATTATGTGTTTACTTGAGCGATGATTGTTTGATTTTTGAAGACACCTGATGATAACAAACACCAGAGGTGGAAAGTCCGTCAGAAAGTAAAAGTCCTGCCATATTTTTATTTCACCCACAGCAAAAACTCCAGCGTTAAATGAACTTTACTGGGAGTTTATTTGAATCCAGACTCAAGAGTGATTAATTGAGTGATAATTGAGATATTATTGAGGTCACCAGATGTTAACAAGCAGAATCACTGAAGGAGAAAATCTATATTTTAGTCACCATTATGGTGATCAGTGTTTGCTTTAGTTGGGCAGGTGACCATTTAACATTTATTTAACTCATTTAAATCCTACTCACAGATTTAAATGTATAATGATCATAACAGCATCATCGTGATTCTTTAACATTAGATCCAGATTATTCAAAATAAACCAAATGATATCCTCAAACGTTGTTCTGATAAAAATCTTTCTTTTAGGCACACACAGACATCAATATTCAGTGTATGAATCTCAACAATGGTGACAAACTGAATATTCAATTAAGGAAAGGAAATTGCTAAGACAATTCAGATCATAATTTATTCATACCGCAATGCATGATGGGAGCCATGAATGAGTTTTGATTGGTGGCATCCCGAATGCACTGCAACATGCTATATAATTGTCACCATTGTTGAGATTCACAGGCTGATTCTTGATGTCTATGTGTGCTCATAAAGTATTTAGAATAGAACAGCTTTTAAGAAATCTTTTGGATTAAATTTACATGGTAACACTTTACAATAAGGTTCATTAGTTAACATTAGTTAATGCATTTACTAACATGAACTAACCATGAGCAATACATTTGTTACTGCATTTGTTCATCTTTGTTAATGTTAGTTCATGAAAATACAGCTGTTCATTGTTTGTTCATGTTAGTTCACGGTGCATTAACTAATGTTAACAAGATTTTAATCAAGTATTAGTAAATGTTGAAAATAACATTAACAAAGATTAACAAATGCTGTATATGTTCTATTCATTATTAGTTCATATTACCTAATGTAGTTAAATAATGTTAACTAACGAACCTTATTGTAAAGTGTTACCATTTACATTTATGAAATTGTTATACTGTGTAAAACAAAAGGTTAAACTCTATAATTGAGTTTTGTGACAAATGATGATTGTCAAACATAACCAGCCCCAGCGCATCAGCTTTCCTTATTGTTCATCTGATTGTTATAACTCATGTACAGCAGCCAATCAACATCTAAAGATAATGATTAAAGAGTCAAGAGTCCAACTAAAGCAAACACTGATCACCATAATGGTGACTTAAAAAATGTGACGTTCTCCTTCACTTATTCTGCTTGTTATCATCAGGTGTCCTCAATAATGCTCAATCATCACTCAATTATCCACTTAATTATCTCATTAACTTTAACACTCTTGAGGCCACGTTTACACAAAGCCGGGTATTTAGCAAAACGAATATTTTCCCCTCTCCGTTTTCAAAAATAACATTGTTTACACCCCGCATAAATACACAGTCGAGCGCCATCATAACTATGCTGAAACCTAAGGCGGCAGTGTAGGGGTTAAAGATAAAGCCATGCAAGCCAATCAGAATCCTGGAATCAACAAGAGAGAACCTAAAACGCAGTTTCTCCCAGTTTACACGACAACAAATATCCGGCGTTTTCAAAAATCTCCACTTTGCCCGGAGTTTTTAGAAGTATTCGTTTTCAGTGATAAAAACGGCGTTTTCGTGTAAATGAGAGGGCAAAACGCAGAGAAATATCTGCGTTTTTCCATTGTGTAAACGGGGCCTGAGTCTGTATCCAAATAAACTCCCAGTAAAGTTCAACACTTGAGTTAACACTTGAGTTTTTGCTGTGGGTGGAATAAAAATGTAGCGGTACTTTCCGTTTCTGACCCCTGGACTTTTTCACCTCTGAACATTGGGGAATTTACTGTGTATGACTTGCAGATTATATGTCAATTGTGCATTGTGTGAGAAACACTGAAAATGTAAGTTGTTTCCTGCTCAATAATCTTCCTCTTCTGGTGCTCTGAATTGGACAGACACTGCCAACCATACTTCATTGATCTCACATGAACCAGCTGTTTGTTTGTTAAATGTAGTTGAAGTAGCATTTTTATAGTCAACCACACAACTTTTCTAGTTCATTTCAGATCATTGGAGGAAAGTAATTTATGAGTAATACAATTTTTGTCTGTCCCTCCAGAAGAGTCAGGGCATTAAGCTCCATCTCCATTTTTATTATGTGGAAAAGATGGGTTATCTTAAAAAAAATCTCTTTTTGTTTTCTTGGGTTTGAGATGACATGAGAATGAGTAAATGATGAAAGAATATTCATTTTTGAGTCAACACTGTGAAAGCCTTGCAAAGGCAATTTGTATGTGTTTGTTAAGTCAACTGATTCATGTTTCAAACATTGCTCAGCTGTTTTTGTCATCATCAGCTGTTTTTATCTTGTTGATATATTTATATATTTTTTTCTCAAGGTGTCTTAACACTTAACTTGGCCGTTACATCTGTCGCACAGAGACGACCACAATTGGTAATGTTTCTTGTGTCATTTGTTGGTATTTTGGCAGTGCACTATGGGCATGTCTATCACTTTTGATTTGTGTGTTTTGTAATGTTTTTATTTTCACAAATATATTTTTCAAACGCTATTCTATGTTAGTTGTTTTGGAAATGGACATTCTATATACATTACATTACATTTGGTCATTTAGCAGACGCTTTTATCCAAATTATATAAATTCAAAAATACACCAGTTGTATTTCAAAATCGTTCGTGAAATGACCACCAGGTGGCGCAAAGGGACATTTAAGGAAAGCAAAACATAATTATGTAAAAGTAGCCTACATTTTAAATAGAATATAGCAAACTTTTATGGCAGAACATTTTATGAATCAAAAGTTAAAATAGGCCTATCTCGCAGTCAGTGAAAATAAATTGGGTGCAATCAATGACGCTAAACTATTGAGGAATGAGAAGAATGAAGAGCGCTTCTCTCGCGAGCGCACACTGACTGCTGAACAACCGAACTTCTGAGCATTTCTCAGTGAGAAAATTTGTGGTCGAGTGGTAGAATTTAGGTTTCAATCATTTTGATGACACTGTTTCAAATCCCAAACAAACATGGTTTATATAAAATTACCATGCATTTCCATTTCACACTAAGGAACAAATTCTAACTACCGTTAAAATGTGAATGCATTATCGTCGTATGCGTTTGTAAAGCCTCATTGATGTAGCCTAATATGTTTCTATTGCAATGTTTTAAGTTTTTATTATTTATTCAATTTAATTTCAGTATTGTGATTATTAATTAATTTAACTACGTTTCACTTGAATTAATCTGCTACCAGCTTTCAATCGCTCTGAATGAGCCGTGGCGCGACTGCAGATTACGCATTAGAAGGAATAAACGGACACTTTTCAAAGTCTGTGATTGTAGCGCCTCTTAGCGGCAAAAGGCAGCAAATACACCCCAAATTTTACCGCCAGGGCAGAACGGCGCGGTAAAAGCCTTATTTGGTTGTCTACCTACTGTAATGGAGGTCTATAGTCCCCACCTCAAAGAGCATGCACAGAGAAGTCCAAATTAAACATGGTTTAATGACTCGTAAATGTATTGATGGCCTATGTGTTAAATTTAACACCAGGGATTTTACTGTGCAGGTTTTGAAATTTAGGATTTCCCAGTCTGATTCTGAAGTTAAATTTGTCATTGTACATTAGAATAGCTTGTAGATTACATTAGAGGATTACATATTTGTCTATAATATAAAGTCTAGTTTGAATGTTTTGTTAATATTTAATATTTCTTAATATTTCTTAGCATTTCTTTCAAAATACATTATTTTTCATAACAGATTCTCATCCTGTTGACCCCTGCTTTAACTACAACGTGCTGGATAATACATGGAGAGCCACCAACAGACAATCTTACATCCCCATGTGTGACCAGTCTGTCTCATGGAGCGGCTGGTACCGTCTCTTCCTTTATGGCTTTAGTGTTCAAATCCCAGACACGTGTGTTGAAAAGTATCGCTGTAGCACTATTGTCCCGCTGTGGATCCGTGGTGGACACCCAACAGTAACAGATGGAGTCGTCAGTCGAGATGTCTGCGGTCACTATGACAATTACTGCTGCTATTACGGGTCTTTTCCCATTAAAGTCAAAGCCTGTCCAGGAGATTATTATGTCTATGAGCTGGTCAGACCAACAACCTGCAATCTTGCATACTGTGCAGGTAATTATATTCATATGTGCTCTTTCTACACATTCATGATATTTGTGTCTCTGTTGATTAATCATTATTCATCCAAACTTTCAGATGTTAGCAGCATTAACACCAGCTCTACAGCTGTCTTACCAGCACCCATCTCAACTGGTAATGTAACACACTTGGTCTCTTAGGTTACTTTTCTGGCCTGATGATTGTGATGATCTGTGCACAGCAAATCCCCAGTGTTAAATTAACACTGCAGTGTTTATATGAGTCCACACTGGAGTGTTAAATGGAAACTGAAGCAGTGTTAAAGTAATGAGATAATTAAGTGATTAATTGATCATTATTGAAGACACCTGATGTTAACAAGAAGTATCACTGAAGGAAAAATCGTAAATGGTATGTTGCCATTATGTTACATTTACTTTATTGATTGTAGCAGCACTGATCTTGAAAATAAATAAATAATATATATATATATATATATATATATATATATATATATATATATATATATATATATATATATATATATATATATATGTGTATATATATATATATATATATATATGTGTATATATATATATATATATATATATGTGTATATATATATATATATATATATATATATATATATATATATATATATATATGTATATATATATATATATATATATATATATATATGTATATATATATATATATATATATATGTATGTATATGTGTATATATATATATTTACTTTTACAATATAATCAAAATAATTTCATCAAACTTAATCACATTTTTTAAAGACGTAAGCCTGTGAATCTCAACAATGATGACAATTATAAAGCATTTTGCAGTGCATTTTGGATGTCACTGCAAAACTGCTGCATTGCTGCATGATTAAATAATGAGCTTATGTTCAGAGGTGATCTGTTTGTCACCATTGTTGAGATTCATATGGTAATTATTGATGTCTGTATTAGAGATGGGCAGTATTGTAATTACATGCATTTGACATAAGTATTTCATTACTTTTGAGTATTTTGTAGTTCGTCCTTTTCCTAACATAAAAAAATCTAATGTAATTTGTATTTATTTTTTCTTTTTATTGACAATCATTTGGGTAATCATTTTTGTGTTGAGCGTTTCCTTTGGTTGTTAATTTGATTTTTGTGTGAGTTTGTGGTCTTTGTAACAGTATTTTGAAAAATACTTAATTTGTTTCTAAGAAAGAAAGAAACCAAGATGATCAAGTTTTCAGCCTAATAAACTAGAATAAATTTCTAATTTTATTTCTGACCATAAATTATTTTTTTAAATTAATATTTTACCAGTAAAACTTTCTTGCAGCCGACTAAACATTCTGGATTTTAAAATACACTTTGGGGAAGTATTTTGACTCACACAGACATCACTGATTCAGCATATGAATCTCAACAATGGTCACATGCATCATGCTGCAATGCATGTTGGGACCCACCATAGTATTAAAATCATGGCTCCCAGCATGCATTGTGGCATGAAACATGGCACCATTGTTGAGATTAATTTGCTGATTCTTGATGTCTCTGTGTGTCAAAAACAAATTCATTCAATTTAATTAAAATTCAGAATGTTTCATCTGTAGCAAAAATGCTACGTTGGTAAACCTAATATATTATTAACAAGTATCTTTAGATTGGAAATATAATATCTATATCTTATTTCCAATAAAACATCAACATCTACACCTATATCAATTGTAATTGTGGAGTTGTTTAATCCTCCTCTGCTGAGATCTTCAGATTTAATGTCTTCTTTTCTCTTCAGTTTATTTCATCTCCGGAAGTCAGTTGTAGTTCTTGTGTTTCTCTTTTCTTTTCATTCAGTGATTTTTCTTGCTAACATCAGGTATCTTCAAAGCTCAATCAGTGTTCCCATATAAACACAGAGCTGTGTTTCATTTAATACCAGGGATTTTACTGTGCATTCACTTCAATTTCTAAGTTGAAACATAGGCAGTATTCAAGTTGAGTGAACTTCGATTTTTCAAGGCAGCTGGTGATCTTGTGTTTCCAAGTTAAACTAAAATTAAATATCTTACAGTGTACTCTTACAGTGGTGAAATTACAAACAAAAAATACACATTCTGAGATACAAAATTTTGGGTAGACTGTGCCTCCCTTGACCCACTGCACTCAATGAGATCCACCATTTGCAAACCACAACCATCCAAGAAAATCTAGTCCTGCTCTAGAGTTTCATTATCGCAACTCCAATTGCATGTATTTTAAATAAACAAAGTTATAGATTGTGAAATGAAATAATAGGTTCCACACAAAACTAGAATTATTTTTCAAAACTGTATAATTAAAGCAACAGATTCTCATGTTTTCACAACAGATTTTCATTCCGCTGACCCCTGCTATGACTACACTGTGCTAGATGATCCATGGAGATCCACCAGTTACACATATTCCTCCTCCATGTGTGACATCTCTGTTACCTGGAGAGGCTGGTATCGTCTGTTCTATTACGGCTTGAATGTTCAGATCCCAGACACGTGTGTTGCAACATACAGGTGTGGCACTGCTGCCCCGCTGTGGATCCGTGGTGGACACCCAACAGTTGAGGATGGAGTCGTCACTTGAGATGTTTGCAGTCACTGGAGCAATAACTGCTGCATTTTTGGGTCTTTTCCCATTAAAGTCAAAGCCTGTCCAGACAATTATTATGTCTATGAGCTGGTCAGTCCAACTGTCTGTAATTCAGCATACTGTGCAGGTAATTATATTCACATGAGCTCTTTCCACACATTCATGATATTTGTGTTTCTGTTGATTAATCATTATTCATCCAAACTTTCAGACACTGGCAGCATTTACATCAGCTCTCCATCTGTTACATCAGCTACCAACTCAACTGGTAATGCAATACAATTGTGTCTCCTTGGTTATTTTTTGGCCTGGTGAATGCACAGCAAAAAAAGTGTTAAATTAATGTACATACGTACATTATGTAATGTGCTCCCCTTGTGTACATGTCATATAAGTTCTGAAAGTTAAAATAGGATAGGTGTTTAAAGAAAGAATTCACACAAACATGTTGTTCAAAAGCCGCATGAACTTTGTATAGTAAATACTCTGTCACTGTAAATAGTTGCATATTTATATTCTTTTGAATTTCAAACCAGTCTGAATGATACATTTTGAGAATCACAAGAGAATAATCCATTCCAATGTAGATCTCAACTGGTGCATCTAAATTGAAGAAAATGGCACTGAAAGCATCCAATAAATGTAATTTAGTAATAACTCACTGTTTATTAAATCTACATTAGCTATTTTAATTGGATGTTTGTTGATTGGTATTAATATGTCATTATTCTTTTCAGCTGTTACTAACATCAGCATCACGGATACAACAGTCACACCACATGACGACCTCAGCTGGTAATGTAGTCTGATGTTTCCTCTTTTTGTATTGAAATGCAACCCTGCATAATGTCTAAATAAGAAAACAGCACTTCATCTAATTCTGACTTATCATCTCTTTTCATCTTGTTAATGTTACAGATCATTTACTCTCAGTCACTTCCTCTACATCTACCAGTCCCACTACTGAAGGTGAGCATGTTTCTGGGCTGAATGTGACTTTAAAAAGATCCTCCTTCATAATTAGTGTATTTTTTGAAAAAAATAAAATAAAATAAAATCATCTGCATCTGCTTTATCATCTGGTTATTGTTTCAGTTTCTTCACTGCCAGTCACTTCCACACCATCTACCAGTTCTGCTTCTACAGGTGATGATGATGTTAGACTGGACTGTATTGAATTATAATAATGTCTTAATAAGAACTCAGCACTTCATCTAATTCTGACTTATCATCTCTTTTCATCTTGTTAATGTTACAGATCATTTACTGTCAGTCACTTCCTCTACATCTACCAGTCCCACTACTGAAGGTGAGCATGTTTCTGGGCTAAATGTGACTATCAAGAAATCCTCCTTCATAATTAGTGTCTTCTTGAAAAACACAGTAATTCAGCACACAGTCTGATTTATCATGTGTTATTGTTTCAGTTTCTTTACAGCCAGTCACTTCCACAACATCTACCAGCTCAACATCTACAGGTGAGGATGATTCTGGACTCAATCTGTGAGTCCAACAATGTAGATCTCAACTGGTGCATCTAAAGAGAAGAAAATAGCACTGAAAGCATCCAATAAATGTAATTTAGTAATAACTCAATGTTTTTATATCTACATTAGCTCTTTTTAATTGGATTTTTCTTGATTTATTGGTATTCGTATGTCATTATTTTTTCAGCTGTTACTAACATCAGCAGCACTCGACACAACAGTCACACCACAGACGACCTCAGCTGGTAATGTAGTCTGATGTTTCCTCTTTTGGATTGTGTTTTGTCTGAATGATTGTGGACCACTGAATTGAACAAGTGTGTTTGTGTGCCTATAGATAAAGATGAGCTGATAAAAACATGTGTTTCAATCTGTTATTATTTCAGTTACTTTACAGCCGGTCACTTCCACAACATCTACCAGTTCTACTTTTACAGGTGAGGATGATGTTAGACTGGACTGTATTGAAATGCCCTCTATAATTAATGTCTGCATGAAGAACTCATCACTTCATCTAAATTTGACACGGCATCTCTTTTCATCTTGTTAATATTACAGATCATTTACTGTCAGTCACTTCCACAACATCTACCAGTCCCACTACTGAAGGTGAGCATGTTTCTGGGCTAAATGTGACTTTCAAAAGATCCTCCTGCATAATGTCTTCTTGAAAAAATAAAATAAAATAAAATCATCTGCATCTGCTTTATCATCTGGTTATTGTTTTAGTTTCTTCACTGCCAGTCACTTCCACACCATCTACCAGTTCTGCTTCTACAGGTGATGATGATGTTAGACTGGACTGTATTGAAATATAATAATGTCTTAATAAGAACTCATCACTTCATCTAATTCTGAATTAGCATCACTTTTCATCTTGTTAATGTTACAGATCATTTACTGTCAGTCACTTCCTCTACATCTACCAGTCCCACTACTGAAGGTGAGCATGTTTCTGGGCTAAATGTGACTTTTAAAAGATCCTCCTTCATAATTAGTGTCTTCTTGAAAAAAAAGTAATTCAGCACACAAGTCTGATTAATAATCATATGTTATTGTTTCAGTTTCTTTACAGCCGGACACTTCCACAACATCTACCAGTTCAACATCTACAGGTGAGGATGATTCTGGACTCAATCAGGCCATTTAAAAGAAATCCATTAATATGGTTTTCCTCATGAAGAACACATTAGTTCATTTATCATGTTCACATCCAACACTGAATATTTGGAGAACATTTTTATAACACAATTCTGTTAGCTGGGGATGAGCTGATGGAAACATGTGTTTCAATCTGTTATTGTTTCAGTTCCTTTTCAGCTGGTCACTTCCACAACATCTACCAGTTCTACATCTACAGGTGAGGATGATGACTGTATATATTGAAATGCCCTCCATAATTAATGTCTTCATGAAGAACTCAGCACTTCATCTAATTCTGTTGTGACATCTATTTTCATCTTGTTAATATTACAGATCATTTACTGTCAGTCACTTCCTCTACATCTACCAGTCCCACTACTGAAGGTGAGCATGTTTCTGGGATAAATGTGATTTTCAAAAGATCCTCCTTCATAATTAGTGTCTTCTTAAAAAAAAAAAATCATCATCTGAGTCTGCTTCATCTGTTTATTGTTTCAGTTTCTTCACTGCCAGTCACTTCCACAACATCTACCAGTTCTGCTTCTACAGGTGATGATGATGTTAGACTGGACTGTATTGAAATGCCCTCTATAATTAATGCCTTCATGAAGAACTCATCACTTCATCTAAATCTGACACAGCATCACTTTTCATCTTGTTAATGTTACAGATCATTTACTGTCAGTCACTTCCTCTACATCTACCAGTCCCACTACTGAAGGTGAGCATGTTTCTGGGCTAAATGTGACTTTCAAAAGATCCTCCTTCATAATTAGTGTCTTCTTGAAAAACACAGTAATTTAGCACACAAGTCTGATTTATCATGCATTATTGTTTCAGTTTCTTTACAGCCGGACATTTCCACAACATCTGCCAGTTCAACATCAACAGGTGAGGATGATTCTGGACTCAATCTGGCCATTTAAAAGAAATCCATTAATATGGTTTTCCTCATTAAGAAAACAGTAGTTCATTATCCCAGTCTGGTTTAAAATGCACTCACAATGCGTCAACCACGCTTTGGGAACGCTCTCAGCGTGAATGACTCATGAAGCATCAATGTCAACTAGTCCAATGGAAGGAATGATCATCACAAGTAGATGACATCATGACCAGGACGTGATTAAAGAACATCCGGAATCTAATGTTAAACATGTAAAGGTCAACTGCCCAACTAAACCAAACACTGATCTCCATAATGGTGACTAAATTAGATTTTTCTCCTTCAGTGATTCTGCTTGTTATCATCAGGTGTCTTCAATAATGCTCAATCATCACACAATCCATAACTTAAAAAGCATATTAACTTTAACACTCTTCAGTGTTAATTTAACACTCTTGAGTTTTTGCTGTGTCGTAACATTCAGGAAACTGGACATTTTTATGTTTTTGGAGTATTAGAAATCAACATTAGTATCATGTTGAATTTTTAATCAAAAATTAGGTTTAAAGAACATTTGAGAAACATTTTACCTTTTAAAACACGTTCCTCTAACGTCAAGAAAACTGGACATTTTTTCACGTTCCCAGAACCAACAATGAATATTTGGAGAACATTCTTATAAAACAATTCTGTTAGCTGGGGATGAGCTGATGGAAACATGTCTTTCAATCTGTTATTGTTTCAGTTTCTTCACTGCCAGTCACTGCCACAACATCTACCAGTTCTACTTCTACAGGTGAGGATGATGTTACACTGGACTGTATTGAAATGCCCTCTATAATTAATGTCTTCATGAAGAACTCATCACTTCATCTAAATTGTTAATGTTACAGATCATTTACTGTCATTCACTTCCACAACATCTACCAGTCCCACTACAGAAGGTGAGCATGTTTCTGGGCTGAAAGTGACTTTCAAAAGATCCTCCTGCATAATTTGTGTCTTCTTGAGAAAAAAAAACATCATCATTGTCTGCTTTATCATCTGGCTATTGTTTTAGTTTCTTTACTGCTGGTCACTTCCACACCATCTACCAGTTCTGCTTCTACAGGTGATGATGATGTTAGACTGGACTGTATTGAAATATAATAATGTCTTAATAAGAACACAGCACTTCATCTCTGACTTAGCATCACTTTTCATCTTGTTAATGTTACAGATCATTTACTGTCAGTCACTTCCTCTACATCTACCAGTCCCACTACTGAAGGTGAGCATGTTTCTGGGCTAAATGTGACTTTCAAAAGATCCTCCTTCATAATTAGTGTCTTCTTGAAAAACAGCAATTCAGCACACAAGTCTGATTTATCGTGTTTTATTGTTTCAGTTTCTTTACAGCCGGACACTTCCACAACATCTACCAGTTCAACATCTACAGGTGAGGATGATTCTGGACTCAATCTGGCCATTCAAAAGAAATCCATCAATATAGTTTTCCTCATGAAGAACACATTAGTTCATTATCCCAGTCTGGTTTAACATAGTTCCCTTTCGTGGGAACTCACAATGTGTTAATGATGCTTTGGGAACGCTCTCAGCGTGAATGCATCTTGAGGCATGTCAACTAGTCCAATTGAAGGAATGAACATCACAGGCGGGTGATGTCATGGCCAGGAAGTGATAAACTTAAATAGCACATTAACACTCTTCAGTGTTAATTTAACACTCAATGTTAAAATTATAACACTATATCAATATCAATGCACAGTTCAGTAGAGAGTCTGTAGTGCTACTTGCATGTCGTTGTGCTGCTTTGGGGATTCACCAGTCTGAATGATACATTTTGAGAATCATAAGAAAATAATCCATGACAATGTAGATCTCAACTGGTGCATCTAAAGAGAAGAAAATAGCACTGAAAGCATCCAATAAATGTAATTTAGTAATAACTCAATGTTTTTAAATCTACATTAGCTCTTTTTAATTGGATTTTTCTTGATTTATTGGTATTCGTATGTCATTATTTTTCAGCTGTTACTAACATCAGAAGCACCGACACAACAGTCACACCACAGACGACCTCAGCTGGTAATGTAGTCTGATGTTTCCTCTTTTGGATTGTGTTTTGTCTGAATGATTGTGGACCACTGAATTGAACAAGTGTGTTTGTGTGTCTATAGATAAAGATGAGCTGATAAAAACATGTGTTTCAATCTGTTATTATTTCAGTTACTTTACAGCCGGTCACTTCCACAAACATCTACCAGTTCTACTTTTACAGGTGATGATGATGTTAGACTGGACTGTATTGAAATGCCCTCAATAATTAATGTCTGCATGAAGAACTCATCACTTCATCTAAATTTGACACGGCATCTCTTTTCATCTTGTTAATATTACAGATCATTTACTGTCAGTCACTTCCACAACATCTACCAGTCCCACTACTGAAGGTGAGCATGTTTCTGGGCTAAATGTGACTTTCAAAAGATCCTCCTGCATAATTAGTGTCTTCTTGAAAAAAAAATCATCTGCATCTGCTTTATCATCTGGTTATTGTTTCAGTTTCTTTACAACCGGTCACTTCCACACCATCTACCAGTTCTGCTTCTACAGGTGATGATGATGTTAGACTGGACTGTATTGAAATATAATAATGTCTTAATAAGAACTCAGCACTTCATCTAATTCTGACTTAGCATCACTTTTCATCTTGTTAATGTTACAGATCATTTACTGTCAGTCACTTCCTCTACATCTACCAGTCCCACTACTGAAGGTGAGCATGTTTCTGGGCTAAATGTGACTATCAAGAAATCCTCCTTCATAATTAGTGTCTTCTTGAAAACACAGTAATTCAGCACACAAGTCTGATTAATCATATGTTATTGTTTCAGTTTCTTTACAGCCGGACACTTCCACAACATCTACCAGTTCAACATCAACAGGTGAGGATGATTCTGGACTCAATCAGGCCATTTAAAAGAAATCCATCAATATGATATTCCTCATTAAGAACACAGTAGTTCATTATCCCAGTCTGGTTTTACATAGTTCCCTTTCGAGGGAACTCACAATGTGTCAACTGCACTTTGGGAACGCTCTCAGCGTGAATGCTTCATGTCAACTAGTCCAATTAAAGGAATGAACATCACGTGCAGGAGACGGCATGACCAGGAAGTGATAAAAGAGCATCCGGAATCTAAAGTTAATAAAGTTAATCTAAAGTTAACTGCCCAACTACACCAAACACTGATCTCCATAATGGTGACTAAATTAGATTTTTCATCTTCAGTGCTTCTGCTTGTTATCAGGTGTCTTCAATAATGGCCAATCTATAACTATAATTAATCTAATCTATAATTACTCAATCTATAACTTAAATAGCACATTAACGTTAACACTCTTCAGTGTTAATTTAACATGGTCGCTCAAGCAAATGGGTGGTCTATGGCAGCCCTTGTGGTCACTAAGAGACACCTCTGGCTCAATTTGATGGAAATCATGGAGAAAGATGCAAGAGAAAATCTCGCTCGCTATGTACGACCCCCTGGGGCTGCTGGGCGTGAGCAGCTCTAGCCGTCTAGTTTCTCTTACGCAACACAGCAGCCAAAGCCTTCAAAGCAGAAGCCGGATCCGAGGACCGTTCTTCACGCTGAGAAGGCTTTGGCAAAAAAAAAGGTCTTGGCGCCACCGACGTCAGACATGGAGTATCATGGGGAAAGACGCAAGAGAAAAGAGGAGCCCCAACCAGGTTGGAATGGTATACACCTCATTACACGGTGCCCTTTCCATCTCTGTGCCCTCAGGGGACCGTTCTGCCAACCCTGCCAGCCTTGGTGCATTGGGACACAGTGGTCTCCAGTGAGATTTTAGCACATTCAATTAAAAAACATTCATTCATCATCTGAGTCTGCTTTATCATCTGTTTATTGTTTCAGTTTCTTTACTGCCGGTCACTTCCACACCATCTACCAGTTCTGCTTCTACAGGTGAGGATGACTAAATGTATTATTTAAAGGGGTCATCGAATGCAAAAATATCTTTTATATGGTGTTTGTATAGAAATGTGTCTCTGCCGTGTGTGGGCACAACCTCCATACAATTAAAAAATTCCATTCACTCCTTTTTTAGGTAAAAAGGAGGTAAAAATAATAAAAATAATCATACCAACTTGTGGAAAATGGGCATCTGATGACCCCTTTAAGAAGAACCTCCTCATAATGATTTTATTCATGAAGAACAGAGTAATTCAGCATCTGAATCTGATTTATCATCTGTTTCCATCTGTTATTGTTTCAGTTTCTTCACTGCCAGTCACTTCCACACCATCTACCAGTTCTACTTCTACAGGTGATGATGATGTTAGACTGGACTGTATTGAAATGCCCTCTATAATTAATGTCTTCATGAAGAACTCATCACTTCATCTAAATTTGACACGGCATCTCTTTTCATCTTGTTAATATTACAGATCATTTACTGTCAGTCACTTCCACAACATCTACCAGTCCCACTACTGAAGGTGAGCATGTTTCTGGGATAAATGTGACTTTCAAAAGATCCTCCTGCATAATTAGTGTCTTTTTGAAAAAAAAAATCACCCGCATCTGCTTTATCATCTGGTTATTGTTTCAGTTTCTTTACAACCGGTCACTTCCACACCATCTACCAGTTCTGCTTCTACAGGTGATGATGATGTTAGACTGGACTGTATTGAAATATAATAATGTCTTAATAAGAACACAGCACTTCATCTAATTCTGACTTAGCATCACTTTTCATCTTGTTAATGTTACAGATCATTTACTGTCAGTCACTTCCTCTACATCTACCAGTCCCACTACTGAAGGTGAGCATGTTTCTGGGCTAAATGTGACTTTAAAAAGATCCTCCTTCATAATTAGTGTCTTCTTGAAAAACACAGTAATTCAGCACACAAGTCTGATTAATCATATGTTATTGTTTTAGTTTCTTTACAGCCGGACACTTCCACAACATCTACCAGCTCAACATCTACAGGTGAGGATGATTCTGGACTCAATCAGGCCATTTAAAAGAAATCCATCAACATGATATTCCTCATTAAGAACACAGTAGTTCATTATCACAGTCTGGTTTAACATAGTTCCCTTTTGAGGGAACTCACGATGTGTCAACTGCACTTTGGGAACGCTCTCAGCGTGAATGCTTCATGTCAACTAGTCCAATTAAAGGAATGAACATTACGTGCAGGAGACGGCATGACCAGGGAGTGATAAAAGAGCATGCGGAATCTAAAGTTAATAAAGTTAATCTAAAGTTAACTGCCCAACTACACCAAACACTGATCTCCATAATGGTGACTAAATTAGATTTTTCATCTTCAGTGCTTCTGCTTGTTATCAGGTGTCTTCAATAATGGCCAATCTATAACTATAATTAATCTAATCTATAATTACTCAATCTATAACTTAAATAGCACATTAACGTTAACACTCTTCAGTGTTAATTTAACATGGTCGCTCAAGCAAATGGGTGGTCTATGGCAGCCCTTGTGGTCACTAAGAGACACCTCTGGCTCAATTTGATGGAAATCATGGAGAAAGATGCAAGAGAAAATCTCGCTCGCTATGTACGACCCCCTGGGGCTGCTGGGCGTGAGCAGCTCTAGCCGTCTAGTTTCTCTTACGCAACACAGACAGCCAAAGCCTTCAAAGCAGAAGCCGGATCCGAGGACCGTCTCTTCACGCTGAGAAGGCTTTGGCAAAAAGAAGGTCTTGGCGCCACCGACGTCAGACATGGAGTATCATGGGGAAAGACGCAAGAGAAAGAGGAGACCCAACCAGGTTGGAATGGTGTACACCTCATTACACGGTGCCCTTTCCATCTCTGTGCCCTCAGGGGACCGATTCTGCCAACCCTGCCAGCCTACCAACTTGTGGAAAATGGGCATCTGATGACCCTTTAAGAAGAACCCCCTCATAATGATTTTATTCATGAAGAACAGGGTAATTCAGCATCTGAATCTGATTTATCATCTGTCTCCATCTGTTATTGTTTCAGTTTCTTTACAGCCGGTCACTTCCACAACATCTACCAGTTCTACTTCTACAGGTGATGATGATGTTACACTGGACTGTATTGAAATGCCCTCTATAATTAATGTCTCCATGAAGAACTCATCACTTCATCTAAATTTGACACGGCATCTCTTTTCATCTTGTTAATGTTACAGATCATTTACTAACAGTCAATTCCACAACATCTACAAGTCTCAGTACAGAAGGTGAGCATGTTTCTGGGCTGAAAGTGACTTTCAAAAGATATTCCTCCATAATTTGTGTTTCTTGAAGAACACAGAAATTCAGCATCTGAGTCTGATTTATCATGTGTTATTGTTTAATGTGTAATTGTTATTGTGTTATAAAGTTCCTTTACAGAAGGACACTTCCACAACTTCTACCAGTTCTACATCTACAGGTGAGGATGACGATAGACTGGACTGTTATGTTGAAATACAACCCTCCATAATGATTGTCTTCATGTCTTCATCTAAATCTGATTTATCTTGTGTTTTCATGTGTTACTATTTCAGTTCCTTTACAGCCGGACACTTCCATTACTTCTATAATTTCTACTTCTACAGGTGAGGATGATGGTGAATTGCACTGTAATATTGAAATGCAAGCCTTCAGTTTAGTAGCCTGAGTCTGATTTTACTTGTTATTGTTTCAGTTTATTTACAGACGGACACTTCCACAACATCTACCAGTTCTACGTCTTCAGGTGAGAATGGAACTAGACTGCAAGTGACATTTAAAAATAAACTCCTCAAGATTATATTTCTTAAAAAAAAATTTTGTAATGATTTTCTTGGATTGTAATATTGAAATGTGACCCTCCATAATCAGTGTTAACAAAACAATAGTTCATCATCTGAGTCTGATTTTACATCTGTAATTTTTTTCAGTTCCTTTACAGCCGATCACTTCTGCAACATCTACCACATTTACTTCTACAGGTGAGGATACTTTTAGACTGAATTTGGTATTTTTTTCTCATGGTCCTTTAGTCACGTAGACACAGTAGAACACAGTGGTGTGTCACCTGATTTAACATTGTTTTCTATCTGTTATTTTTCAGTTTATATACAGCATGTCACATCCACTACATCTGTCAGTCCCAGTACTACAGGTGAATGTGCTGCCGAACTGGAATTATTAGCTCAGTAATTCAGCATCTGAGTCTAATTTCTAATCTGTTTCCTGTTTCATTTTTTCAGATCCTTCACATCTGGTCATTTCTACAATATATACCAGTTCTGCTTCTACAGGTGAGGGACTTCCTTTCATCTTAGTCTGTTTTGGTGACATTTTTTTGTCTTGATAGTGTTACACCTTATGAAACATTTACATTTAGTCATTTAGCAGATGCCTTTATCCAAAGCAACTTACAAATGAGGATTATGTCAGTTATGTCACTATATGAATGTAATGTATCAGAGTTTGATTTGATATTTCCTTCTCTTTATCACAGCAAAATCCCGGTGTTAAATTATTGAATTAAACTGTGAATTATATAAACTCTAAGCAGAGTGTTAAATAAAAATCGAAGCAGTGCTAAAGTTAATGAGATAATTAAGTGAATAATTGAGTGATGATTGAGCATTATTGAAGACACCTGATGTTAACAAGCAGAATCACTGAAGGAGAAAAACTTAATTTTAAGTCACCATTATGGTGATCTGTGTTTGCTTTAGTTGGGCTCTTGACCCTCAATTCTTTTACTTTAGATTTTGTTTGGCTGATGTACATGAGTTAGAACAGTCTGAACAAATTAAATAGGTGATCTGATGGTTGTGTTTTAACATAATCAGTATTTCACAATTATTTGACCTTAATCACTGAATTCATATAGAGCCTATTTTCTGAGTTAGGTTTACTTAATTATAGCAGCAGTGACCTTGTACAGCATAATTTTTAACGTTTACAATGTATTCAAAAATAATTTCTAAATTCTCTTACACAATTTTTTTACTTTTCTTCAAAAAAATTAAGATACACAGACATCAATAATTAACCTGTGAATCTCAACAATGATGACAATTATAAAGCATGTTACTGTGCATTCTAGGTGCCACCAATCAAAACTTATTCATGGCTCCCATCATGCATTGCTGCATGAATAAATAATGAGTTTATGTTCAGAGGTGATCTGTTTGTCACCATTGCTGAGATGTCTGTGTGCGCCTACATAAAAAAAGTTTTTATTTGATCATATGGATTTCATTAAAAAGGCTAAAAATGGTATGTTCTAAAATGACTGTGCTGTTAAAAGCCATAAGGTAAATATAAATCACAATGTACACTCTTGATGAGTTCATTAATTGACCTGAATTGCTGATTATCTTAAAACATAACCAACACCATCAGATCAAATTTTCTATTTGTTAATCTGGCTGTTAAATTTCACAAAAACCAGCCAAATAAAATCTAAACTTAATGAATTAAGGGTCAAGAGCCCAGCTAAACCAAACACTGATCACCATGATGGTGACTCAAAAATTACAGGTTTCTCCTTTCAGAGATTCTGCTTGTTAACATCAGGTGTCTTCAATAATGCTCAATCATCACTCAATTATTCACTTAATTATCTCATTAATTTTAACACTGCTTCAGTGTTCATTTAACACTCTGCTTATATAGTTTATATAATTCACACTTCTCAATGTTAATTTAACACTCTCAGTGTGGGGATTTAGCTGTGATGTTACATGTAATATTACAGTCTCCTAACCTAAATGAATATAGTGTGATTGTGTATCATGGATTAATGAAACATTTTTGTTATGGTCATTTAAATATGGCATGTGATGATTTTACTGTTACACCCACTGCATCAGCCAGTTTTGAAAGGAACTTCTATTGAATTCATGCTGAGTTTTCTCATTCCAGTTCTGAACTTTACTCTGCTGGATGGATGCAGGGTAAGTTGAGACAAGTTTCTTAAACTGTGATTGGAAGGTTGGACAGAATACCATAAAACTTGAATGAAAAGCACAATAATACAGTATGAAGTCAAATCAATTCAATTCAATTCAATTCAAACAACTTTATTTATCCCCATAGGGCAATTCAGTTTTAACCTACAAGTCGTTTTATACATAACAAGAAGACAACCATCAATCAAGCATTCAGCATTGTGCAGTGCACATCAAACATTGACTGTATAATGCAATGTATAATGTGCATTATAAAGTTATAATGGGGTGGGGGAGGCAAGCAGGCAGGCATTGTTGTTGATTCTTTGTATACAGTAAATTATGTTGAACTATTTGTTCCTTTTACATGCTCCAGCAATTAACCTTTATTTAGAAACCATAAAAGAAAAACATTCAAATCAACAAATAATCTTTAGTGCTCTGTGATTTCAGGCCACAGAACAATGTGACAATCTTCTTGAGCAGATAGAGAACATCACAGCTGAAGTTCTGCCTTTGACTGTAAGAAAAACATGACTTGACAAAATAGTAATAGTTTATCACTAGAAGATACTGCAATACAGTCTTTTGTTTCAATATATTCAAATAATACTAATTTTATGATCACTAAAATCAGGATGTGACCAAAATTTTGGATGTGGTCCTCAACGTTTCAGAGAGGGTTTTAGTGACATCATCAGCTGACCCAAATAAACTCAGTGTCAGATGGAAACCGTTTGTTAAAAGCCAGTGAGAAGCTGGTGTCCATGCTGGTGAAGCCAACAGACACATATGCCAATGTCAGTTTTAATCTTGACACTCTAGGTAAGTAAAACAGAACTGCGGAAGTAACTACAGGTAAAGCCTACATGCATTAATAACTTTGCAGAGCTGCAAGATTCATTAATAAAAAAATTTTAATAGACTGCAGCAATAAACATTTTTCCAGAACCTCTAGTAAATTACATTTTATTTTGTTTAGTTATCTGTTCAGAAGTCAGAAGAATCGTGAGCTCTGTTTTGAAGAAACGTGTTTCTCGATTTAACCAGAATCGTGCAGCTCTATGAATTTGTACTCTGGAGTATGAACTAATCGTTGACTTTCTGCATGATCTTATTATTTCATGATTTCTCATTTGGCCAATTTAAAATATTGTTAGACTGAAGAAATTACACAATGTGTGTGGGTTGTTTTGTTCTTTTAATCAGAGGTTCAAGTCTTCATGGTTGGACCAAATGCCACCTTGAATAAAATCCCTCGAACTTGAAACAAAAAATTCATCTGTGGACATTGATCTCATTGGGATCGACCAAAAACAATAGTGAAAGTATGTGAAAAGTTTTGGTATGACTCATTAAATAACTTTTACATACTTCCAATATTATATCACATTCAATGCATGTGAGTTCCTGTTTCTGTCACACAGGATCAGCTGCTGTGGCTTTCATGAGTTATAACACAATGGAGAATCTACTGAAGCCAGACTTCTTCAACACATTAAATAACACGATTAAAACCATGATGTCCACTGTGATCTCAGCTACTCTTCCCAAAACCACCAACACTAAACTCACCAAACCCGTCAACTTCACCTTCAAACACATTAGAGTAAGTAACTTCATTTATTCCTACCTCATAATATCCTTTATCCACTGTTTTAATCAGATCAGGGTTCGGTTCGAAAATTTACAGTAATTCAGAAAAAAAGGAATGGATGAGAAAATAAAAATGGAGGTGACAGCAGGTAGAAAGTTTCTAGGCATAGGGCTATGTGTCAGCTACTATGTAAAACTAAAAGTTAAATAATAAATAATAACCAAATGATAAAATTTGTCAGAATATTTCAGAACATTCTCAGGTTACGACTGTAACCTATGTTCCCTTAGAACGTGGAACGAGACACTGCGTTTGATGACGCTTTGACGCAGATGTCTGGAATCACGACAATCACACTGACCGGCGATAGCCCATGAATGATTAACGTGTGACCTTGAAGTATAAAAGGGCACCTTGTAAACATGACAGTCACCGGTATCCCGAAGAGCATGACTCAGCATAGTGCTTATAACCCTTGCTAGCGAGAGGAGTTTACTTTGCTCGATCCACGGATACCCAGTGCTTATGTTTTAGAGAATTGAAGAGGCCTGAGAAGGCCTTACGACAGATGTAACTAAGGCCTCATGAGAGGCCTACAACCGTCTTCATAGTCTCTGGAGTCTACGTACTAACAGTGACCCCTGCTGAGTGTAGCACGTGGTCCTTCCGGTAAGTAAACCAGGCTGTAAGCAGGATATAAGAGGTTCCGGAGAAAACCAGTAGCAGAGAATGAACACTTTAGTTGAGCCAGGGTGCAAGCTCGCCTTCAGCAACTGCCTTCCAAGGCCAGCCTAACTCATAGCAAGCAGCCACTGAGCTTCCTGAACCCAGCACCACTAGGAAACCACTCACAGGGAGGCCTGGTGAAGCTTACTACCTGATAGCCACCATAAGTGGAAACTTCATTTTTCAGGGAGGCCGGGTGAGGCCTCCTGCCTGACAACCACAATATGTGAGGGCCCTTCTAAGAGGCCTGGTGAGGCCTACTACCTGATAGTCACATTATGTGGCAGCTCATTTTCAGGGAGGCTGGTAGAGGCTCACTGTCTGACAGCCACAAATATTTGAGGAGCTCACCTTTCAGGAGGCCTGGTAAGGCTTTACTGCACACTAGCAAGACACTTGTCTGTCCTTTGAGCTTTGCCTTCAGAGAGGCCTGGTGAGGACCCTACCACCTGACGACCACAAAATGTGAGGCTCCTCTTTAAGGAGGCCTGGTGAGGCCTACTACCTGACAATCACAATATGTGGGAGCCTACCTTCAGGGAAGCCTGAAGAGGCCTACTACCTGATCTAAACAACTGGACGCTAAGAGCCCTGATTCCGGGCGATAGTCCTAGGGCGGCCTGCTGAGGCCAGATAGTCCTGGGGCCCAGGTTTGGAGCAGCTTGATTAAGCCAGCCTCCTAAAAGTCTTCTCAAGAGAGATACTAACTAACACGGACCAGAGGTTTGGGGACTGAGCAACATGGTGGCCTCATAAGGCCAACTGGTGCTGGGGAACCGCTTATCAGGGAGGCCGGGGTCGAGGCCTGTTATGATAGCTTGAGGATTTGTTAGGCTATATACGGTAATGAATCGAGCAACGTATCCCTGTTTGTGGCAGGCATAGTTAATAGCAGATATACGGTATGGGGTCGACACAGTTTAGTTCATGACGCTAGAAGTGGCGCAGTTGTTAACAAAGAGCCGAAACAGAGCAACGCTTCCATGGCCTCATTTATACATGACATTACAGGGCCTACTCACTGATAACAAGTCTATTCTGCTAAAACATACACTGGGTCCTATCTTGCTCCTGGGCAAATTACTTTATACACTGATGCATGTATCATTCCTATTTTGCACCCGCGCAAAGCGGGCTTTTCCCTCCACAGATGCATGCCAGTAAACTCAGGAAATGAACTTGCACTCTCTGGGCGGGTTGGTGCAAAAAGGAGGCGTGTTCGGTGCAAAACATTCCCTAGTGCTATTTTGCAGTTCCAGAAAACAATTCCGCCACTGACCAGAAAAAAACCTACAGTGGCGCGTTGTGAGTTGTTAATAATGCTATTTTAAGGCAGTTTCACTGTCAGCTTGCAGCGCCATTCCCCTACTATGGACTGGACATGGATTGGGCAATTTTTTGCTCCAGTTGAGTTCCCGCTTTTCATCTGAACCCTGTCAGGTTCCTCCACAACCTTTGGCAATGGACATGGCCGAACGTTTTGTTCAGCCTGCACTGTTGGACCTTACCAGGTTTTTTTTACTGTAAAATAATGGCAAAACTGTTGCCAGTAAGTTACTGTTAATTGTACAGTTCTTTACTGGCAAAACCAACTCTAGTATGAGTCACCCAAAGTAAATGAGACCGGTGTGAAAGCACCCTAAGAGCCTTGAGATGCTAATCCAATCAGCCGCTCTTGAGGTATCCCTAATATGCATGTCTTTTCTTTATTGTTCAGAAGCTTGTTCCCAACGGTTCTCTGTCCTG
The DNA here is from genome assembly GCA_030378365.1 of Hybognathus amarus. Classification (NCBI taxonomy): domain Eukaryota; kingdom Metazoa; phylum Chordata; class Actinopteri; order Cypriniformes; family Leuciscidae; genus Hybognathus; species Hybognathus amarus. The sequence continues at coordinate 637,222 of JAQIUQ010000899.1, read as the reverse complement.
TGTGTACTGGAATATCAGCGAGTGGATTGTAGATGGTTGTTCTGTTTTAAAGACCAATAGCAGCTACACTGTGTGTTCCTGTGTTCATCTGTCCACATTTGCTCTCATCATGCAAACCAGCCGACCATCAGAGGTATGAAAAATAACAAGTAAAACCTCCTGAAAAAAACTGAAGTATTAACGCACTAGCAGAATTCAATTGTAATCTACAGTAGATGGTCAACATTTATAGTGATCATTAAAAACATTGCACATATAGGGCACTCATGTTGTCTGACATCTTTTCTCAGAGAGACTCACTGCTGGACTTGTTGAACATCTTGAATATGGTGTGTGTGTCCATGGGACTGGTGTTCTTCAGTTTGGCCCTGTTGACCTTTGCCCTTTGTCAGTGGAGTCCTGCAGTGAATAATGTGGCTCGGATCAACCTCTGCATCAGTCTTCTGTTGGCTCACCTTCTGTTCCTGCTCACACAACAGTTTGTGAGTCTCTTAAACCCTCATCAGGTGAGAATGATGAAGGAGCTCTACAGCTCAGCACAGTCTCACTGAGAATCATCATAACCGTCTCTCATGATCTCCAGGTGTTGTGTGCCGTGATATCAGGAGTGCTGCACTTCCTCTTCTCTCTCGGCTTTGTGTGGATGTTCATTGAAGCTGTGCTGCTCTTCATCTGTGTGAAGAACCTATCACAGATCAGCTTCCAAAGAGGGGAGGTGCTTAGCAGTCGATTCCTGTGTGTGATTGGATATGCGGTTGCTCTGGTTGTGGTGGCCAGTGTCTGTCTATGGTGGATACCCAAAGGCTGCAGAAGCGAAGAGCAAGTTTCAATTTGAGTAACTCAGAGATCTTCATCCATGTTTGTTCATTGATATTTTTTGACTGTATCGTCCTCTAAACAGCTGCTGGATTAAAATGGATAAAGGTTTTTTCTGGAGTTTTCTGGGACCTGTGTGGTCATAATTGCAGTAAGCACATTTCTTATTTCTTGTGCTTTTACTCATGGCTTTGTATGAAAATGAAAACACTGATTAATGATTAATTACCTTTTTTTCTCTTTACTGTGCAGTTAAATATGATTCTTTTTATCAGACATCATCATCAGTCTGAAATTGACTTTGAAAAATTTGAACCCTGAAGTTTCACAGATGAAACAAACCAAGTAACAAACAATCTGATTTAAAATAATAAATGGTCAATAAAGACACGTTAAATGTTTTTCTTTCTCTTTCTCTGCAGGATTATGGCTTTTAAAACACTGGCTCAGTTTGTGGTTCTTGGTTGCTCCTGGATTCTGGGTTTCTTCACTAGTGACAGGAAAGAGCTGGAGATCCTCTTCCTGATCTTGAACTCCCAGCAGGGAACCTTCATCTTCCTGGTCTATTGTGTCCTCAATAATGAGGTCAAATATCATGTTACCTACCAGAATCTTCTTTATGGTTCACACAATTCATATCAGTTATTTTATTTATTTTTATTTTCACACCTGAGACACTACAACACTGTTTCAAAACCCAGCAAACTGCATATTTTAAAGAATTTTAGGCCATATAGGAACACTTCCAACAGAAAATCTGTTCCAAAAGAATTCAAGCCACTCCATCCCTTGATTGTAGTAATAATTTGTCTTGTTAACCCGATTTGACTGACTTTCTGTTCTTGTGTAGGTCAGACAACAGTACAGGGATTGGTGGAGAGCTGTTCTTCCAACGGAGTCAGCAAAAATGTCCCGAATGAGATATGAGACAAAGGCCATAAATCCCTATAAAAAATAATACAAAAATATAACAGTGAAAAAGTTGTCCAGGTAAGTAAATCACCAACACTTGTTTTCATGTCATTTAAATGAGTGAGATATTGAGAAATTCCTTATTGGATCAATTTGAACAGTGCATTTCAATTTAATGTCAAACAATATAACCTGTAGCATGTATGTTCTGTGTTCCCCCTTTATTGTGTGTTTGGTTTTGTCCTGTGACCTAGCTTTCCTTAGTGTAATGAATGTAAAATCAGCATTATTCGTTTTAATTTTTTTTTTCATTGTTTTGAAAAAAAAATTAATGCACACTTCTTCAAATAAATTTTTAACATACTGACTAAGAATTAAATCAAAACAGCATTATAACAGTGAAAATTGTCCATCGTATGTCTATGTAAATCACCAACTATTGATTTCATTTTATTTACATAAGTGAGATGTTAAAATCTGTTTCTCTCTTGTGAAATTGGATATTTTACTCTCAGTTGTTCCTATTTATTCACAATTTTGTTCTTTATTGGAGCATTTGAATACTGGGTTTCAACTCGCTGTCAAAACAACACAACCCTTTATTTTCTTATAAAGGATACACCAAAGATATTCAGTATTTTCCTGAAATTATGTAAATTATGTTTGATGAAAATACAATGTTAAAAGCCACAGTTTTTGTATATGTGAGGTCTGTGTGATATTCTTGACTGAATGCAAATGCATGTTCCTCAGAAGCCGTGGTGATCTCTGGAACAATCTTCCTAACATTGTCCAGGAAGCAGACACACTCTGTCAGTTCACTAAAAACACATCTCTTTGGCCTAGCATACACATAACACACTATAGACTTCCTAAATTAAAAATTAGGCTGCATAGTTTAGATCAGCCGGAACCAGGAACATGTCCCGTAAATCCTGATGTACTTGGTACATCAAAAGAAGGATGGTGTTTACACTAATATCAGTTTCTCTGTTTATCCCGAGGGACCCTCTATGGTGTACCTGCGCCTGCCTGGACCCATCCCGACTCATCCTTAAGTGCCGGCCTCATCGGACACATCAGCCGTCGACACTGATCCTCAACATCTCGTCTCCATAACGGCGTGATTACTTCGACAGATGGAAATGGACAATTCTCTTAATGTTTCGATCCAATTTGTTTTGTAATCACTGTTCTTTCATTGGCCAGAGGAGAACTGGCCCCCGACTGAGTCTTTGACCGTCTTTTAGAGGCAGTTGTTTAATCTGTTACTATTCTTCCATTTCCTTCCTGTGACGGAATGTCAAATGATCCAAAACTATTCAAATATTCAAATGTAAACAAAAACAGATTTATTTTAATCTGCTACATATAATATATTAAATTAATCTATATTTCACAGATTAAAATATGCAATTTACAAAAAGCTCTGTGTTATGTCAAGTTAATTAATCAGAAATTATTCAAAAATATATAGACAGAAATTCTAGTCTCAAAGTCTAAGCATATTTACCGTCAGTAAATTCTCCACTATTTGAATCCATTTTTTTTTTGCCTTAGTTATTATTGGATCTATTAATCAGAGTTTGAGGGATGGATGAGACTTGAAATGATTAATTGAGGAAGTTAAGAAAAGAATGTTGGGAAGAAAAAAAAACAAACAAAAAAAACGCCTAATGAATAATTACCAGCAGCTGCCGTTACAGCAACATCACAGTCCATTTGGAGTCATTGGGCTAAAACTGATAAAAACCTGATATTGAATTACAAATAAGATTCTGTAGAAGGTCACTAAAAATACACTGTATAGGAACTAGACATGTGAGCTATATTGTTATGTAAATATTTTATTTAAATTTGATTATGACGAGATAACAGTGGACTTATAGGAATAATGGACAGATAACTACTTTATAAACATTCTCAACACACACTATCTTGTTCAGTCTAGTCGTGTCGGGTGAGAATCACTGTTTGTCAGATTATATCAGGTAAGATCTTCTTTCTGCTCATAATGATTCTCATCAGTCTTTGTACATCAAACATGATGTGTGATCATGGACTGAGGGGTGATTTGGATATTTAGAAATATAGAAATGATATTTAGAAATGTGGTTGAACTGGAAAAAAATGGTTGAAACTGCATACGTATACTAATACTTCAATTAATAATTTAAATACACTACTGATTACTCTTAAGCAATGAAAACAATAAATAGCACAAATATCATTAGGTATGTTTAAAAAAAATATTTGTGCTTCAAAATGTCTGACACATTCAATGTGTTACTTGCAGATTCTTTGTAATTTCTCGTGAACTTTACTAGCAATTTATGTGTAAAACTGTTTCTACAGGTTTTTTTCCAGTGCACATGTAGATCTTAATTTTATTTAATTTTTTTTATATTTAGTTTTTGACTAGTTTTAGAGTTTGTGATATGATTAGATGATATGATATAATTTCCGCAATCAGTTTTGGTTTACTCCTCTGGAAATGTTCATTCAGTATTCAGATGCTCAACTTAATTTCTTAATTTAATTGCTTAACTTAATAGAAACATTCATTTCATTTATTTCAAACTAATATTTTTTTCCTCTGAACCGAAAAGAAAACTCATCTTCCTGGCTTTTGGATAAAGGGAAATATCGGACTTCCAAAATTGTCAATGGATTCCTATCTACATAAAGGTTATTTTTTTTCTTGTCATAATTAACAAAGACTAGTTCATTCTGCCCAAAAATCCTTTATGAACTGCGGTCAGATGATGAATGTAGTTTTCTCAAACTCTTAATTGCAGTAGGCTACAGTCCAACACATTTTCAAGTGTTTTATCTTATTTATTTATGTTTTATTTCATGACAGGCTTCTAAAAGAAGACTAACTATCATCTTTGTCATGCTGTGTAAGTATTAACTTTTTTTCTTTTTTCTGTGGCTTCTGGCTCCATCACCATTAGGCCACGACTGGCCCCATTGATTTGTTGATTAACTAGTTTTATTATTATTTTTTCAGATGTCTCATCACTCAATTTGGCATTTACATCTGTCACACCAGAGACAACTACAATTGGTAAGCTATTGTGCTTTAAAATAAGGTGTTGTCTTTTCCTGGAGATGCATGTCAATAATTTTGCATCCTTCATGAGGAGTAAAGTTGAATCCTGAACTTGAAATCAAAATGTTTCTGGTGATTCTAGTAATATTGACTATATCTATGAAAGATACTAGTGAACTGCTTCTAATGTTCATTTAAGCATTCATTTAATGTTAACTCTAAGCTTGGGAGTTCTTCCCACCCATAGTGTAATATTTTACCACTTATAACAAGATATTTAAATGCTCAACTGCACTTCTGGATAGATATAGTCAATTTCTTCAAATATATTTGTTACAGCTAATCTGCGTCTGACCCCTGCTACAACCACACTGAGCTGGATGAACCATGGAGAGCCATCAATAGTACAGATTCCATTAATTCATACGATGTTTGTGACACCAATGTCACCTGGAGCGGCTGGTATCGTCTCTTCGTTGATGGCCTGAGCGCTCAGATCCCAGACACGTGTGTTGAAGTTGACAGCTGTGGCGCTGATATTTCACTGTGGATCCGTGGTGGACACCCAACAGTAACAGATGGAGTCGTCACTAGAGATGTATGCGGTCAATATGACAATTTCTGCTGCTATTTCGGGTCTTATCCCATTAAAGTCAAAGCCTGTCCAGGAGATTATTATGTCTATGAGCTGGTCAGAACCAACTCATATGTAATTCAGCATACTGTGCAGGTAATTATATTCACATGAGCTCTTTCTCACACATTCATTATATTTGTGTTTCTGTTGATTAATCATTATTCATCCAAACTTTCAGACACTGGCAGCATTAACACCAGCTCTACAACTGTCACACCAGTGACCATCTCACCTGGTAATGTAACACACACTGTTAACCCTTACTGTATAAAAAGGCCAATTCTGACAATATTGTACCATTTTCTATTAAAACAGTAATATACCGTAGAAAACAATGCATTCTGGGTTATCTTTGTCGTTTTCAAGAAAATAGTAGCCTGACTTCGTCATACTCGTATTTTATTTAGAATATGAGTCTGAAACGGCTTCATTGGGCTTTGATGATGAGGCGTGTCTTAACCGAAACCAGGAAAAAAAACAAAAAAAAACTCTGCACTCAATTGGATAGTCGGTAGACCTACAACCAATCAGAGCAATGCAGTAAGGCAAATACTTTGCATTTCACAGATGTCAACAGAACTTACTTATTTTAGAAGTAAAGATAACGAGTGTTGCTTCTTTTACTTGGTCCTTCATGAGTGCGACCAAAGGAGAAACCACAACGACCACAGGCTTTTCATTACGTCCCATCTTCTTAGCGACCGTCAGAGCCAGCTGATAAGTTACACTTTTCCCAAATCATGTTGGAAGGACGGCAAAAATATCTTTCCGATCGATAAATGCCTTGATTGCAGTTCTCTGTTTGTCTATTAAAATGAATGCGCTGTCGATTTATTTTACAACAGAAGCGACAGCGGAATCTGTACATCTCAATTCTCCAGCTGCAGTCATCTCTGAGGGAAACCAGTTAGCGCTCTTTGATAACGTGATGATTATGTCCCTGCAGATCACCTGTCCATCATCGTATAAAGCCCGCCCTGGCAATTTAATTGGCCCAATAATTTTTTTGCCAGATCATAATTACTCCTCAATGGATTCAGTCTCAGAATCAAACTTTCTCGAACCCAAAAGATGTTGTGGGCGGAGTTCGGAGTTCGGGCTGGCATCCAGGCTAAGAAAATGCCTATATACTGTGAAGTAACAGTGATCAAAGTCAAGTCTAATATAATACAGTCCACTTGACAGAGTGAATGAAAGAAGTGAGCAGAATCACTGAAGGACAGAGAAACAAGAACTGAAAAAAGAGCATTAACATACTCACAGTAAAGAGCTGTAACAATTAACAGTAAATTGATGGTAACAGTGCTGCCATTATTTTACTGTAAAAAAGCTTGGTAAGGTCTAACAGTGCACTGCGTCTCTATTGGTTAATTTTCACGCCTGATGAATGTAGTAATCTGTACCATGAAAGTGTGTTAGTGGCTGGGCTCGGGTCAGTAGGTGAAGTTGTTTGAAATACAGTTAAGAAACTTTTTCCTTTGCAAACTACCATCTTTGGCTGCACATAAAGACCATGTTGAACGATCATTTTAAATTAAAATGTAGGACATGTACTGAAAAATATTGACGTACACTATGGCAGGGATGGGCATATGCAGTCCTGTAGGAATTTTGATTTTAAAAAGACATTTACTCTTTACCCCACGATGTATGAATGAATGAGGCATTTGTATGGCGCTTTCATATGTACTTTGATGCACCCAGGACTTGCGGTCAGGGTAGGCAGTGCCTCACCAAAGGAAATGTTGACATTACATTTATTGTCCAGCAGAATTATGTATATTTTTTCATTACAGCTGATTCTCTGTCTGACCCCTGCAACAACTACACTGAGCTGGGACGAACCATGGAGAGCCAACAGCAATCAGACCTCAAACTCCTACAGAGTGTGACCAGTCTGTCTCCTGGAGCGGTGGTATCGTCTCTTCATTAACAGCACTAGCGCTCATATCCCAGACACAGTGTGTTGTGAGGTACAGCTGTGGCACTGATATCCCACTGTGCTGATCCGTGGTGGACACCCAACAGTAACAGATGGAGTCGTCACTCGAGATGTCTGCGGTCACTGGGACAATTACTGCTGCTATTACGGGTCTTTTCCCATTAAAGTTAAAGCCTGTCCTGGCGATTACTTTGTCTATGAGCCTGGTTAGACCAACTAAACGCTATTCAGCATACTGTGCAGGTAGTTATATGTGCATGAGCTCTTTATATTGTTTGTTTGTTGATTCATTGGTAACATTAGTAGTCACACCAGAGGCAGCCCCAGGAGGTAGTCTCATGTTTCACTTCTTTCAAAAGATGCTCCATTACACTCTGGTTCTTTCACCAAAGAACACAAGCACTCTCAGCATCTGACTCTGATTTATCACCTGTTTCAATATCTGTTATTGTTTCAGTTCCTTTACAGCTGGACACCTCCATAACATCCACCAGTTCTAATTCTACAACATCCACCAGTTCTGATTCTAAAACACCAACCAGTTCTGATTCTAAAACACCCACCAGTTCTGATTCTAAAACACCAACCAGTTCTGATTCTAAAACACCCACCAGTTCTAATTCTACATCCACCAGTTCTAATTCTACAACACCCACCATGTCTACTTCTACAACAACTTCTACCAGGTCTACTTCTACATCATCCACCAGTTCTAATTCTACAAAATCCACCAGTTCTAATTCTACAACACCCACCAGGTCTACTTCAACAACTTCTACCAGGATCTACTTCTACAGGTGTAGTGCACTGTAAGAAAAGGAGATACAGTAAGCAGAGATGGGAAATCCATGGGCCAAAGAGTAAAAGTCCTGCCAAATGTTTTTTCCACCCATGAACTCAGTCAGTTGACTTCACTAATTCGTTCTCTCTCCTGTCTGAATTAGCAAATCCAAGTGATTGGAACAAAATACTGAGGTGGACTTTTACTTTCTGAACCTGGACTTTACACCTCAGCATAGCAATGCCACATGTCAGCCAAGAGTAAAGAAATAAACAAGAACTGGAACTTATCTGATCCACAAAATCTGTGTATATTATTAATGGAGTAGTTTCAGACAGATTAAATCCACTGAAGAGAAAGGAAGACATTAAAGACATCTGAAGATCTCAGCAGAGGAGGATTAAACAACTCCACAAACAGCATTACCAGCTTCACTTATTACTAACCAGACTAACTTTATTTCTGTCACATGTCCGCAGAAGTTTTATTGAAAATTAACAGAGCTTTAACTGTTTAATTTAATTCACAGTTACAGTGATCAGTGTTTCCATTAATTGCGGTCTTAACTATTGTTCTATTTATTTTGTTTTTGTTCAGTGATTCAGGTCAAAAGATTGTGAAATAATGATTATGTTATATAGACAATCAACATCATTATATTAACTTTTCTATTTATTTATAACAGCCAATCAACATTTAACAATAATAAATTAAGGGTCAAGAGCCCAACTAAAACACACACTGATCTCCATAATGGTGACTTAAAAATAATGTTTTTCTTCTTCAGTGATTTTGCTTGTTAACTCAGCCTGGTTTTCCCCATTCTGCCTTGCCGCAGTGCGATTGTTTATTTATTTAATTTTTTTTCGCGCTGCAAGGCAGTCTGGATACCATGAACCAAATTTTCCTTTCCTGAAAAAGGGAACCAATCACAGAACGGGGAGAGAGCACAGGCGCATTTGCTAGATGTACAGGCGCATTAGATAATAATTAGGCTCACCCAATAATACGGCTCTGGGAATTCGTAAACCACGCCTCAATTACGAGAATATTAACATGTGATTTCCAGATCACGTTTCATTCTCAATGATACGTGGTCTGGCGTTAGCGTCAGTCTGTTATTCCGATAGTTTTTACTCATTTGAAATGGTTAAATTTTAAGTTATTCATTTGGTTAAATTTAATTAATAACATTGATTGTAATCTGTTGCCTTAAATTTTATTGATTAGATTTAACATATTCAGTCATTTTTACAGTGTACAGCTGATTATTCTCACAGTTGACACTTCTAAAACTACTGCTCAGCTAATCCCTCTGATATGACTTTTAAAAAGATCTGTGTAATTCATGCTGAGTTTTCTCATTCCAGGTCTGGATATCACACTGCCGGAAAAATCCAGGGTGAGTTGAGATGAGTTTCTGAAAGGTCTGTGTACTTTTTGATTATTTAATTTCCTGTTTGTAATGAAATAGTGAGAAACAAAAACCATCTTGTTTATTCATTTGTTAGTTCAGTTTACAAAAAAATCCTAAGAATTATGTTTTGGCTTAATTTTTCATTTTTGGTTACAAATTGGTTTATGGGTTCGATATTTCATTTTTTTACACTTGAGCGCACTGAAATGCCCCTTTCATTTGATTGGTCAAACTGCTCCGCTTTCAGTACGAGCTTTTCTTTCTGTCAGGCAGAATAAGAGTCACCAGAGCGGCACTGACAAATGCACTTTAATAAAATCTAAAAACCACCCACTGTTAACTACATACAATATTTGATGCAGAAATATGTTGCTGGTCACATAACGTGTGCTGCGAACTTGCAAGCAAACCCATTAATGTGACCCACAGGCACAGTATCCTCCTGAAGACCCGAGTTTTGGGTGGAAAAGTCCAGGGGTCTGAAAGTAAAAGTACTGCCACATTTTTATTCCATACAAACTGTGTTATCCCTAACTCTAACAGCTATGGGTAGGTCACCTATGGAACATCTAATGTTACTGGACATTATCATGGTACAGTTCAGCCTATTATTGATTTTTATTTCCACTTCCCTTTTATTCAAAGAGACGCAACTATTTGCACTGTATTTATCAATGGTATATACATCATGCTAAAATAATCTGTCATGTCTATGCTACTGTGGCTCACATTAATGGAGTTGCCTAAATCGCAGCAGTACGCGTTCACGTGACCAGCAACATATTTCTGTTTGATATATTTGCGTAGTTAACAGTGAGTGGTGGTTTCAGACATTATAAAGTGCAATTGAGTTTGACCAATCAGATGAAAGGGGCGTTTCAGCGCCGTCCGCGTGTACAAATGACATATCGAACTCAATTACTGATTTGTAACCACAAATGAAAAATAGAGCCAAAATCTTTTTTTTTTCTTTTTTTTAAACAAAAATATTATACGAATAAACCAGCTGAGCATGGTTTTCTTTTTCGTTATTCCATTCCAAACAGGAAATTGAATGTTTTGTTGGAAAACACCAAACATTAACTTTTATTTCACTTAAACATTATCAAAATGAAGAAATGTTCCACAGTGCACACAGGGGCCAGTTTTTTTTTTTTAAATGTGTTTAAATTGTGATTTCAGGCCATAAGACCATGTGTAGAAAATCTCCTTGACCAGGTAGAGTACATTACAGCTATAGAGCTTCCTTTGATTGTATAAGAGAAAAATGACATAATAATAATTATTCGTCACATGGATATAATATACTTTAGAAATGCCATCTTTTGTTCCAGTATCTACAAATAATCTGTGGTCTCTAATATAGGATGTAATTGAAATTTTGGATGTGGTCCTCAACGTATCAGAGAAAGTGTCAGATGTAAACCGTGTGTTAAAAGCCAGTGAGAAGCTGGTGTCCATGCTGGTAAAGCCGACAGACACATATGCCAATGTCAGTTTTACTCTTAAAACTGTGGGTAAGTGAATCAGAATTGTGAATGTGCTAATGTGCATAAGTCTAAGATGTGTGAAATATCTGTTGACATTTTTTTAGATGGCCTAATTTCAGAGGTGAATAGTCCAGGGGTCAGAAAGTAGAAGTACTGCCAAGATGTTTATTCCACCCATGACCTCAGTCAGCTCTCCTGACTGAAAAACTGCAATTAGCAAATCCAGGTGATTGGACCAAAATACTGAGGAGGACTTTTACTTTCCGAACCTGGACTTTACACCTCAGAAGAGAACAGAAAAAGAGACTGACTTCAGATACAGCCTTAGATGAAATAAATTGAAATAAAAGAGTGTTTGCTTTAGTTGCGTACATTTTTAACATTATAATTGATCTGTATTCAGTAACATTTGCAAGACAGTTGTTATGGCAAATAAATCCAAAAGAGAATGTATCCAGGTGTTTTGGGTTTGTTATTGATTATAATATAATCATCACCTAGATTCAGTATGCAGCCTTTTTAAGATTTTATTAATTTATTAAGCTTTGTTATGATATAGTATGAGATCCAGCAGTGTCATAATCATTTATGAACCATTGCAAATGCATGATGACACAAACATTTTAAACAACTGTGACAAAAAGACACAAAGAGACATCAATAATCAGCATATGAATCTCAACAATGGTGACAATCAAAACCTTCCTGCTGTAATTTCATACTGGCTATAGTCTTTGTGCAGTGAGTGCACTTTGACCTCACATTGTGACCATAGTATGAGTATCCTAGGCGCTCTAAGGTGAGATTAAATTGTTGACAGGGTTTCCCTCTAAATTGTTTACTAAGCCTAGTAGTGAATGCTTTATGAGCCGTAGGATAATCATAATCATCTGCACAGTCATGCAGAGCCAAAGCACAACCAAAACAATGTTCTTCCACAAATGTTACATAGTGTAGGCCTACCTTTAACATAACTGTATTTTTTTTAATCAGAGGTTGAAATCTTCATGGTTGGACCACAGGTCACCTTAGATAAAATCCCTCGACTTGACACAACAAATTGTTCTGTGGACATTGATCTCATTGGGATTGCCAAGAACAATGATGAAAGTATGTGAAATGTTTTAGTTTGATTTAAATAATAATAATAATACATTGATTGTTGTTGTAATTGTTGTGGTATTGCATGTAAGATTCTGTTTCTGTCACACAGGATCAGCTGCTGTGGCTTTCATGAGTTATAACACAATGGAGAATCTACTAAAGCCAGACTTCTTCAACACATTAAATAACACGATTAAAACCATGATGTCCACTGTGATCTCAGCTACTATTCCCAAAACCACCAACACTAAACTCACCAAACCAGTCAACTTCACCTTCAAACACATCAGGGTGAGAGACTGAAATGTGTTTTGTCCAACCTGAGAACTGATGAACATCTGAAAACATCTAATATTCAGTGTTGTAATATTTTCGGCATGTTCTTTCTTCTTTTTGCAGGAGTTTGACCCCAGTGGTTCTCTGTCCTGTGTGTACTGGAATATCAGAGAGTGGATTGTAGATGGTTGTTCTGTTTTAAAGACCAATAGCAGCTACACTGTGTGTTCCTGTGTTCATCTGTCCACATTCGCTCTCATCATGCAAACCAGCTGCCCATCAGAGGTACGAGAACATTTATAGTGAGCATTGAAGAACAGCACAGATTTAGCACTCATGTTCTCTGACATGTTTTCTCAGAGCGACTCTCTGATGGACCTGTTGAATTTGGTGTGTGTGACCGTGGGGCTGGTGTTCTTCAGTTTGGCCCTGTTGACCTTTGCCCTTTGTCAGTGGAGTCCTGGAGTGAATAATGTGGCTCGAATCAACCTCTGCATCAGTCTTCTGTCGGCTCACCTTCTGTTCCTGCTCACACAACAGTTCCTGAGACTCATACGCCCTCATCAGGTGAGAATGATGAAGGAGCTCTACAGCTCAGCACAGTCTCACTGAGAATCATCATAACCGTCTCTCATGATCTCCAGGTGTTGTGTGCCGTGATATCAGGAGTGCTGCACTTCCTCTTTCTCTCCGGCTTTGTGTGGATGTTCATTGAAGCTGTGCTGCTCTTCATCTGTGTGAAGAACCTATCACAGATCAGCTCCAAAAAGAAGGAGGTGCTTAGCAGTGGATTCCTGTGTGTGATTGGATATACGGTTGCTCTGGTTGTGGTGTCCGTGTCTGTCGGGCTGCTTCCTGAAGGATACGGCAGTGAACAGTGAGTTCTTTTGTGTTGTTGTTGATGAAAGTCAATATGATTATAATCAAATAAGGCAGCTCTGGGCTTTTGTGACATTTTTGTCATCTGATAAAATAAACAAAGTAAATTTCACAACTTTATGTTATTATTGTTGTTTTAGTTTTAAGTTCATTTGATTAGAAGGAAATAAATCAGCGTGGGTCTTTTGTGAGATTACTTATCTGCACATACAAAATTAAAAACATTTAAAAAGTCAACACCAGAAATAGTATTTTTGACAAACTCATTCAGTTCTTATATTGTGTTTTTCCTCTAAACAGCTGCTGGATTAAAATGGATAAAGATTTTATCTGGAGTTTTCTGGGTCCTGTTTGTGTCATACTAGCAGTAAGAACATTTCTTTTCATGATTTTAATTAAAATTAAAGGGAAAACAAAGTGATTCATTGTTAGTTTCTACTTTTCAGTTAAACACGATTCTCTTCATCAACATTCGTCATCAGTCTGAACTCAACTCTCAAAAATCTGAATGCTGAAGTTTCACAGATGAAACAATCCAAGTAACAAACATTATGATTTCAAACACTCCATATGAAAAAAAGAGTCAATAAATACACATTACCTCTTTTTCTGTAGGATTATGGCTTTTAAAACACTGGCTCAATTTGTGATTCTTGGTTGCTCCTGGATTCTGGGTTTCTTCACTAGTGACAGGAAGGAGCTGGAGATCCTCTTCCTGATCTTGAACTCCCAGCAGGGAACCTTCATCTTCCTGGTCTATTGTGTCCTCAATAATGAGGTCAGATATCACTCAAATTACCACCATATTCCATTCAAAACTGAATATATAAAAAAAATATATATTAAAGTTGTTTTCATGAAGGTCTTGGCAACCTGTGACTTTTAGAGAGAAATCTTAGAGGCAGTTGTTTAATCTGTTACTATTTGTCCATTTCCTTTCTGTTAATGAATGTTCAAATGAGCCAAAATATTCGAATTGCAAGCGTCAGAAATGTAGATAGCAACATTGTTACGGCTCGGCCCTCATGCAGTGTGGAATGACGGCCGTCTGGGTGGCTCACTCCCCGGTCAACACGTGAGATCATGTGATCAGATGATCACAGTGACATCACACCATTAGACAAGAGGTGTGTTCGACATCGGGTGTGTTTGACATATCAATGAAGTGGAGTCTACGTTTATTAATCCGTTTTATTTTGATAAACATGACCCAATATAATATCGCGACTACATGAAAAGACTGTTTACTGTTATAAAATTGATTTGTGAGCTTTAGTGGAACTAAAGGTGTAAGAGTAAACACGAAACATGTTACTAGAACTTCTCCTGGACCTACTTTTTACAGTATTTTTATCTTACAATGTTAACCCTTTCTACCCCACAGGAAAATCCACACTACAAAGAGTAAAAAGTAACATTAAGAGTGTTGCAGTGAGATAAGTAAGGGAATATGTAAGTGATTGTTGAGCATTAGTGATGAACACCTGCTGTTAACAAGCAGAATCACTGAAGGAAAGAGGAACAACAAGAACAGAAAATAGAAAAACACAAGGACTGCAACTGACTTCAGCTATTACATATTATTACACTTATTATTACCCAGTAAATACTCTATTTCTGTTATACATCTACAGAAGTTTTCATGTTTGGTTTACCATTATGGAAATAAGTGTTTGCTTTAGGATGCTGCCCCTTGTCTATTAAACAGAAGATTGCTAAGACAATATTAAATGTCAAGTCACACTTTTACACACACGGGTTGTGAATGCAGTTTCACAAATCATTAAATATTAAATATTTAACTGAAATGAAATAAATAATGTTAAAATGTTTTGTAAACTGTTTTCACACTCATTGTGGCTGGAAGTCAGTTGCAGTTTGTTTGTGTTTCTCTTTTTCTGTTCTCCGTCCTTCAGTGATTCTGCTTATCAGATGTGCATCAGTTTCTCAATTCACTCAATTCTTTCATTCACTCTCACAAGTGAATAATTATAGTGAATGAGGGTGATTGGGAAAACAGCCTCAAAGTGTTGACTTTGATGGCTGTTAATTTACAGTATATTCCTGTAGGCTACTTTCTTGAAATTGACAAAGTATTACCCAGAATACACTGGGTTTTTTTTTTTGCACGGCATATTACTGTTTTAATGGAAAATGTTATGATACTGTTAGAATTTGCCATGAAATCTGTGTATATTAAATATGGAGTCATCTCAGCCTTAATAAGCCTTAGGGCTCTATCTTGCACCCGGCTAAAATGACTTTATACGATGCATTTATCATTCCTATTTTGCACTCGTGCAAAGCGGGCTTTTTTCCTCCACAGACGCACGTCGGTAAACTAGGAAATCAACTTGCGCTCCCTGGGCGGGTCGGCGCAAAAAGGAGGCGTGTGTCGGCGCAAACAATCCCTGGTGCTATTTTGCAGTTCCAGAAAACAATTAAAAACAATTGCGCCAATGACCAGAAAAAACCTGGTCTAAAGTCAGTGGCGCATTGCGCGCATTCAGATGCTATTTTAAGCGCGCATGCTTGGCCATAATACAGAGTGTGAACACTGCGCATACACTGTAGATGATTCTCTCATCAACACAGATGCATTTTACTTTTTGTAAATGATACATTATTATAAGGAAAAATATATAAACATGAGGGAAATCATTGTTGTGTCCATGACGATGGGAAAAATAGGAAGATGCATTTATCCCGCCGGGAAAATAGCAACAGCGCCGGGATCCGCCCACAGAGTTACTTGCGCTTTGCGCTTTGACACTTGCGTTTCAGATCGTTAAAATAGGGCCCTTAATATTAACAAGCAGAATCACTGAAGGAAAGAAGAGAACAGAAAACAGATGAGCAGAAACACAGAATCTACAACTCGGATCATTTTTGTAGTTTAGTTTCTACAAATGCTATTTTTGCAGCGATGATGATTTTTCATTCTAAAACTTGGATGGTTTTATTAAACAATTACCTCTTAAATGTCAGAGATCGAAGAAAAGATTCAATGTGTCATGACCCGTTTAAATGGCTGTCATGAAATCACTCAGCTCCTCTCGTCTGATTCTTGTCCAGGTCAGACAGCAGTACAGGAAGTTCTTCAGACGTCTTTACAGTGGACTCAAACCCAAACACATCAAAAGTGTCCAGAACAAATATTGGGACTACAGGATCCAGATTCAGGAAATAAATGAACTGCCATTATCATAAGTAAATTTCAACTTACAACAGAATCAGCGCTTTCAGATTAACGACAGTCTCAAATTCTGTCTTTAAATATTAGCAAAGCCTTATTTTATAGCTTTCATTATTTATTAATTTTTAATTAATTTTGATCTATCAACTCTTACTATTAGTTTCTTCTTTCTTTTTTTCCTTGTATTGGTATTTATTTATTTTTAGACCATTGTGTGATGTGTTATTCTCTAGACCCTTATTGCTTTTCTTTTAATCACCTCTATAAATATACACAGCAAAATCCCCAGTGTTAAACTAACACAGAGAAGTGTGAATTATAAACTCTAAGCAGAGTGTTAAATGAACACTGAAACAGTGTTAAAGTTAATGAGATAATTAATTGAATAATTGAGTGATGATTGAGCATTATTGAAGACACCTGATGTTAACAAGCAGAATCTCTGAAGGAGAAAACCGGAAATTTTAAGTCACCATTATGGTGATCTGTGTTTGCTTTAGGTGGGGCTCTTGACCCTTAAATCATTAACTTTAGATTTTGTTTGGCTGTTGTACATGAGTTATAACAGTCAGATGAACAAATAGAAAATTTGCTCTTATGGTTGTGTTTTAACATAATCAATATTTCACAATTATTTGACCTGAATCTCTGAAGCTTCATTTCTGAGGTAGGTTTACTTTCTAAAATTATAGCAGCAGTGACTTTAGCAGCAGTGAATCTCAACAATGGTGACAATTATAAATAATTTTGCAGTGCATTCTAGGTGCCACCAATCAAAACTCATTCATGGCTCCCAACATGCATTGCTGAATGAATAAATAATTAACTTATGTACAGAGGTGATCTGTTTGTCACCATTGCTGAGATTAATACGCAAATTCTGATGTCTGTGTGTGCCTACATAAATCATTTTTGCGGGGTATTTTTTTTACATTTTTTATGGATTTCATTGAAAAGGCTAAAAATGGTATGTTCTAAAATGACAGTGCTGGAAAAAGCCATAAGGTAAATTTAACTCAGAATTTATGCTCTTGATGAGTTCAGCGATTCAGGTCAATTAATGATTATGTTAAAACACAACCAACACCATCATATACCCTTTCTGTTTGTTACATCTGGCTGTTATAATTCACATAAAGCAGACAAAATAAATCTAAAGGTAATGAATAAAGGGTCAAGAGCCCAACTAAACCAAACACGGATCACCATGATGATGACTTAAAAATTACGGTTTTCTCCTTCAGAGATTCTGCTTGTTAACATCAGGTGTCTTCAATAATGCTCAATCATCACTCAATTATTCACTTAATTATCTCATTAACTTTAACACTGCTTCAGTGTTCATTTAACACTCTGCTCAGAGTTTATATAATTTTCACTTCTTTGTGTTAATTTAACACTGGGGATTTTGCTATGCAGAATCTGCCTCTTTCACTTCAAATGTCTAGATTCTGAAAATATCAGGAAAATTAGTTGCTTTGTTGTGTATTTGTTGCTTTTTTTACCCCTGTTGAATCAACTTAGCTGAACAAAAATGGTTAAATAATAATAGTAACAATAATACTTGGGTTGAATGTTTTACTAGTGGTGGATTTGTGAAGCTAATACTGAACATGTAAAGTAGTTAATCTGAAACACTGATTATTTCTCTAATCCAAAGTTCCTGTTTTCAAAACATTGTCAAATGCCACATTAAAGAGAATTTGTCATGATTTGTCATGAAAAATGTCATGATTTACTCACCCTTTTCAAGGTGATTAATGTAAAAATCAGATCACTGACAATAAAATTCATGTTGTAGTTTGTTTGGGAAACCTGGTTTAAAATGTGTTCAGAATTTGAAAGATTGATTTGTTTATATATATATAAATGTGCTATAGAACTATTCATGCATTTGACATTTGCATAAACAAACTCTGTGGACTATTCAAACTATGACAGCATTATACAATGTAGAAACAATGGATTCTTCTATTTACACCGTTCACAAATATTTGACATGCTGATATTTGTAATAAGGAGCAGGTTGATGAGATTTTGGTCACTTTGGTCAAACTTGGGTTTTAAACATTGAAGATGAATGTGAAGCTGTGGCCGTCTTGACACTTTTTAAGTGCAAATACGAAAATAATATGGCAAATATAAAGGACGATGATATCAAGGTCTAAGGATAGAGAAAAAAATAGTCAATAGCATTTTTGTAATCTCCTTTGAAGGAAATTTACCTTTAATGTGATATTTGTGATATTGAATGTTGTATTTTAGGAGGAAGGGTTGTCAAAATATGTTTTTTCCCTCATTGGATGAACAGAAAACTGTCCTATAATCTTCAGACATAAATATTTATGTGTATTCAGTCTAGTTGGATGAAGAAACCCATATCAGGTTTATTGAAGTTTATTGGTAAAAGGAAAACCCCTTGAGATGTGGCATCTCGTTTTCGAGGGGACCTCAATTTAAGTGAGTCCCTCTTTACTTAAATGAGAATTAAAGGCTTTAGTGTTTCTATCAATCTACACGTTTTGCCATTAAAAGCTGACTGTGAAACTGTAGACTAGATTTTGTTTTACAGTATTTATGGGAGATATTTAGTGAAAGCAAATTTAAAATTTAGTGAAAGGGTTGCTGCTATTAGATTAATGCTATGCTTTTAACATGGTCCACACAGTATTCTGGTCTCCATTATGGAGAGTTATGTTGGACTATGAACGCAGATCAACATTGAGCATTGAGTTAACACTGAAGTTTAACATTTGTCATTAGGTTTGCACTTTGAAACAATGTTATTTCAACTATATATATAAAAAATAGATCAAAATGGACATGAAAATAAATGACTTATAGATCACGTACACCTAGATCTTAATTTAATCTTAAATAAATAGAACAAATTTTACTTTTATTTATATGCCGCGAATCACGTCCGCTTTTACATCTTTCTAGCAGAGATTATGTTTAACTTCATATAGTGTGTTATGTTTAATGCATATTACACCGCTAAATCCCCAGTGTTGAATTAACATTGTTAAACATTTAAGTAAACATTTATTTTTTATTTTTATTAATTCAATGTTAATTGATTTCCAGGAAAAAGTATCCCGGATGAGCCCCCATTAATGTTATGCCCCTTAATGGATTTTAAAAGTCTATGGAGTTACAAAGGTAACGTTATTCATCCGTCAACAATAATTACTAAAGAAACACAAGCAAGTAATACCAAAGGCAGTAGGTTGCTTGAATATATTTATTGTTTGCATTATGAAATCACTCAGCTCCTCAAATTATCGTTTACATTTATACATTTATTGTTTTGGGATTTTACACAAATTATCATCATTTGTGTAAAATCCCGAGTTCGTGTTCATTCGCTGAACTTAATGGAAAAACGAAGAAGCAAACGAATGATGTAATATTACAGAGCCCTGCATGACTATATCCAGCAATATATTTTGTGATATCGCCAAGCCATAAAACTGCTCAATATTAAAGCTTACGATATGACTTTTTGTAAAGCTGCTTCGAAAACAAAACGCTATAAGAATACATTTTGATAGTAACTTCATCTAACTTGATTCGTAAGTTCATCAAAACATTATCCAATTGATCGTAAAATCACAATAGTTATCACTTAATATAGTGCGGCCAAACAGCATCGTAGATCTAGGGCTGGGCGATATATCGCACAATATTGTTATGCGCATCTAATCAGTAAAGCCGGTTCCTTGATTAGCAGTAAATCACCTTCACATGCTTTCAAATGGAGATATGAGCGTTAAATTAACACTCAATAGTGTTAAAGTTTTTGAGATAATTAAGTGATTAATTTAGTGATGATTGAGCATTATTGAAGACACCTGATGATCACAAGCAGAATCGCTGAAGGAGAAAATCACAAATTGTAAGCCACCGTTATGGAGATGAGTGTCTGCTTTAGTTGGGCTCTTGACACTTACTTTCACTTTAAACTTCGATTGTCTGCTGTTATTGATAAGACAATTGTGATCTGATAGTGTTGGTTATGTTTTGACATAATCATGCTGTGATCTGAAAAATGCTAATTATTCAGATGATGTGATTTAACTTGTTAGCAACAGTTTTGTGTTTCTATTGCACACAATATGAGTATGAAGAAGTCAGGCTAAACGTGTGTAACGGCTCAAAGTCAGTAGGTCTTGTGTTTCTTTTTCCTTCAGTGATTCTGCTTATTTACATCAGGTGTCTTCAATAATGCTCAATCATCATTTAATTGATCACTTAATTATCTCATTAACTTCAACACTGCTTCAGTATTAATTTTTACACCCTGTAATTGGACACAGGGGATTTCGCTGTGTGTGGAAAGTTGTATTTGAATTTGAGGAAGGAAAACAGTGGACTTGGGTTCATATTTCCTCATTAGAATGATGGACAGATAACATATCCATAAACATGTCAACATACAAACTTTTTCATCAGTTTCGTGTCGAGTGAGGATCACTGTATATCAGCTTATATCAGGTAAGATATATCAGCTTATATCAACTCATAATGATCCTCATCACTCTC
Source organism: Hybognathus amarus (assembly GCA_030378365.1). NCBI lineage: Eukaryota > Metazoa > Chordata > Actinopteri > Cypriniformes > Leuciscidae > Hybognathus > Hybognathus amarus. The sequence continues at coordinate 616,172 of JAQIUQ010000899.1, read as the reverse complement.
TTTACATGTATTAAACATGTATTGATGCGTGTGTAGTTACAGGTAAAATGATTTGTGTGTAGTTATAGTACTACTAATATAAGTTAATACTAAGTTATAGTTGAGTAATTTGGGCTTTAAACAGGTCAGGACTCTTACTAACATTTCTAAGGATGAAACTAGAGAGCACACTCATTCTACAATTCAACAATTTTCAGGTGTGATGTTTTTGGGAAACTGACATTTGTGATTCTAAGATGTAGTAATTTCTCAAACAAACACACCTGTGTAAATAAAAGGTATTTATTTATTTACAAAATTGTGTTAGTTTCTACGTTTTATTCTAATTCAGCGTGCAAATTCGGTTAAATGTTATCTCTTCATGAACTTTTGTCAAAAGCAGCATTATCAATCAGGGGTTGAAGTTTGAATAAATTAATAATGCACAGTACAGTGAGTCTGGCCAGTCATTGAGCTTGAAACATTGTCTTGTTCTTTGTGTGCACATGCATTCTGTACTCGACTATTGATTAAATGATTCATATTTTTACATCTGCCCCTTTTGCTTTATTTTTTAAAATGACACAATTTGTGTGTTAAAATAACTTACACATTTACTGTGCTAAATTTGACGCAACATGTGTTGTCAGCACACTCACTACACGTGTTAAAACTGATACAACAATCTCTTTTTAGAGTGTAGGTTTAGGGGCGGGGTCAGGGGTCGCTGATTTCGTTGAATTAGCCAATAGCTACCTCTGTAGAATGAGGAATTGATCAAGTTGTTTCATCCTTTATTGCATAATGCTTGGCAATAACTGTTTTAAAAGTCTCAAAATCAATTGCTGTGGAATGTTTTATATGTGTGCTTGCTTTATTATTATTATTGTTTACGTAAATGCAATGGCTAATTTGTATATTCTCTAACTGTAAAGGAAACTCGTCCTCTGAGCTGGTTTGTAAATAAACAAAAACTGGACAGTCAAAACTGACAATGGCTTCCTTTCATAAAGGTGAGTATTGTCTTGTGTTTAAAGGTTAGCTCTCGTTGCGCCAAAAACCTCATGAGCTGTGAACGGATGATGAATGTAGTTTTCCCAGACTCAATCCAATACAATTTCAGTTGTTTTTATTGTCTTGTTTTTCATATTTCAGGTTTTACAAAAGCTCATCCTCTCATCTCTGTGATTCTGTGTAAGTCTAAACCATGTTTTTTTTTTTTTTGCTTTTTGTCTGTATGCTGATGTAATGACCAGTGAATCAGATCTTGTTTATTCCTCATGTCACGTCACACAGTAAATTCCCTGGTACTGAATTACTGTGCTATATGTGATCATAATGCCACTCTCACTCTGCTTCATTTGCTCCTCAAACATCTTGGAGGAAGTGGGTCCCATGCACAAATTCTTTTCATTGATTTTTCATCTGCTTTTAACACAATTCAACCGTATATTTTAGCCAACCGTCTCATTGAGCAATTTGATTTTGGTCCTAGTCTCGTGGGTTGGATTTTGGATTTTTTAACGAACAGGACACAGAGAGTAAAGGTGAACAGAGCTCTGTCTGGTCAGCTTTGCTCTTCCACAGGTTTACCACAGGGGTGTGTACTTTCACCCCTTTTGTTCATTTTATATACAAACACGTGTCAGAGTAAATATGTAATTAGGACCATAATCAAATATGCAGATGACACTCGTCATAGTAAGCCTGCTCCATAAAAATGATAGAGGTCATTGTCCAATAATTGAAGACTTTGTCCAATGGTGCGATAAAGGATATGTATATCCATTTTGGAAAAACTCAAGGATATGAGGCCACAACTATAAATGGTCAGTTAGTGGATCAAGTACAATCCTATCCACAAGTTTCCTACGCCCCATGAGCCCTTGCGTCAAAAGTGGGCACGACTTCCGGTTTAAAGTAAACAAAGTCTCGACTTGACATGCTTGACACTCGTTCATTCAAGAGTTGACAGTCTTTCAAGTTATAGCGATCCAAACTAGCTAACGATGTGGGAACACAACCTCAACGAAATTAAAAAGGGTGAAATAACAGTACCTTTACCCTCCGCAGTAGTTGATTGGGAGTATTATAATAACATTATTAATAATCAATAATCATCAAGGCATGGTGACAGACAGTTGTGCGAGCTGACAAACAATTAAAATAAAAAATACACACTTAGTCATTGTGCTTTGGAGTTTATTCAAAATTATAAATGAATGTGCCACTTGAATACATTAACTGGCACATTTGGTATTCTGTCAACACAGGCTTTGATCCTTAGTTTAGTGTAACATCAGTAGCGAACAGCCAAAGGCATGCTGATAGAGTTTATAGAATATTAAGAATTTAAACAAATGTACACAGGAAGATTCGTCGTCTTTTGGGAGGTGATGGAAACTACAGTCGTTGGCAGGATCAGAGACGGGCTCTCTGGCAGGATCACTACGATTTCGTTTTCAGCTTATGTTCAAAACAATCAAGTTTAAGCCACTGAATTAGTTTAGTCCGGTTATACGTACAACCGCGAACCGCACATGTTGTCCCTGAGCTCCGTAACGACATCTCTCATAAAAATTTGCGTCTTTAAATAGTAAAATAATTCTCTGAAAAACAGCTAGCCTCTTCGCTAACTAACACACAAAATACCATTGAAATGCTACTTCCGCCGCCTCATCGGAAGTTTCACCCACTTTATTTTTTACAGGAGCGCCCCTCGGAAACTTGTGGATAGATATCTAGGGACAATTATTGACTCTAAATTAAATTTGCAGGAGAACTGTGAGGCTGTTTGTAAAGAAGGACAACAGCGTTTATACTGTTTAAGAAAATTTTACCGTTTTAATATGGACAAGACGACATTATTTCTATCGAAACCATCATATCTTTTTCCCTAGTTGTATGGTTTGGTTGTGTCTCGGTCAAAGCACAAGAACAGCCTAAACCAAATAGTAAAATGGGCAAGTAAGTTGACTGAGGAGTCCCAGCTGCACCCCACATCCCTGTATGCTAAACAGCTACAGCGGTTAGCTATGGCTATTAAAAAAGATAGCCTTCATCCTTTGAATGGGGAATTTTTTGTATCTCCCCTCTGGACGCAAGCTAAGGCTACAGGATTTTAAATCCACTAGATTTAAAAACAGTTTTATACCAGCAGCAATTACTACGCTAACAAACAGTAAATTTATCTGTACGAAACACATAAGCAACCTGGTCATGTACTGTACTTGGTCCTTCCCTTTTTTATTTTATTTGTATGTATTTATGTTGTTTTTATAATGTTTGGTATGTTGAATGTTATGTTTGTGGACAATGAAGGATGTCAATGCCTCTCAGACTGTAAAACTAGTTTACCTATGGGTACCAACAAACTAACCTGAACCTTCATGTAGACACTGTAGAGCTGCAATTTTTTTTTTTTTTTTTTGTTTTTTTTTTGGTTAGTTTGAACAGAAAAGGCTTAAGAGTTTCATTATGTGAAAAAGATAGATGAGGATAATAATTTCTAGGGTGGACAATACATTATTCTGTGAAAGTCATGATGACAGATTTTACATTTTTAGGCAAACTGTTACTTTAAGTAAAAGATTATATTAACACATGTTTATTTGACTGATATTTCATTGTGTTCTGTAACATGTTGATTCATTTGTATTCATAATTATTTTTTAGATGTCTTAAGACTGTACTTGGCCTCTTCAACTGTAACACCAGTGACGACTGCAGGTAATGTACACTACAAAAAAATTAACTAGGAAGGTAGTGCACTTTACATAATATATTTATATTTAGCTTACTTATAATAATTGTGTTATTTTTTATATTAAGGTGTATGTAATTATGGCTCAACTTAACAGTACAAAATCCTAACGTGTTGTCTAAACACAAACCATTTATGTTAAGTAAAAAATTCTTACATCCAGAGGGTGGCAGTATAGTGCGAGTCGACTGCCATTTTCAACTTAATTTGGTTGTGTTCAATCTGCTTATGTACAATTTAAGTTTACTGAATCCGTTTGTGTTTGATTACATGATTGATTTGTGTTGCATTAACTGAAACTGGGTGATGCTTGTTAGTTCCCAGCATGCTTTGCATATGGTTGAATTAAGAGAGAATACATGTTAAAATTAAGAGTTATTTTATGTATTTTATGTCTTAATTAAGAGTAAGTTTAAATTTTATGTTATTTTTAAGAGTTTTATTTTTATTTTAAGAAAATTAGAAAAGGGGAAGACTTGGTAGTGCGTAATTGTGTTTAATGTTAAATTATATTGCAATTATTGAACCTTTTAAATTACAGTGTGTTACCATTGTGAAGAAGAGTGGAGCATTTGGTTTTTTTGAGTGTATGGGACCTTAAATGATCCCAAATCCATCTGATTCATGACCCCATTCTCTGTTTGGCCTGTAACTCTCAGTGACCCTTTTCTGAATAGCTCGTGTCTGATCTCTTCTCAGTAAAACACTGACTGTCACTGAGTGAACGACAGATCTCTGTCTCTCTCAATAGTATTTTAGACTCAGACCCGATCAAACAGTGATACAGTGTTGAGGACACTACTGGAATACACTTCACATGCTGCGTACAAACTTCAGTATTTTCTGTAAAATAAAATACTGCTGTTTTAGTCAAATCATTTAGTTTTTCATCATTTTTTCATTATATGCATATGAAATATGGAGGAAACTGAATACCAGATTGTTACTTTAATATTAGTTTATGTACCAGGATTCTCACTGAAAACCTAACTATGGTCATTTTAAGGCGGTAATTTCTAAAATGGAAATAAAATCTTTTAAAAATAATAACAATATGTAAATGATTATACTGGTGTGTAACATGTTTACTTCCAATTTAAAAGATTTTCTTTAAGATGTATTGATGTTTAAATAATACTATAAGTGCATTTGAAAAAATATTGTGGATCAAAATTAATCGCTCTGAATTAGCAAAAGATGAAGAAGAAAAAAGTAATGTCTGAAGCTGCAATTTTGGATACATTTTGTAATAAAACATGTTTTTCAGAAACTTGTTCATTTTTTTTATATATTTTCACTACATCTAATCTGTCAGACCCCTGCAACAACTACACTGTGCTGGACAATCCATGGAGATCCATCAGTAATGGATATGGCACCATGTGTGACGCGTCTGTCTCCTGGAGCGGCTGGTATCGTCTCTTCATTAACAACATGAGCGCTCATATCTCAGACACGTGTGTTGCTCTGGTCCAGATGTGGCACTGATCTCACACTGTGGATCCGTGGTGGACACCCAACAGTAACAGATGGAGTCGTCACTCGAGATGTCTGCGGTTACGCTGTGAGTTTCTGCTGCTATCACGGGTCTTATCCATTAAAGTCAAAGCCTGTCCAGGAGATTATTATGTCTATGAGCTGGTCAGACCAACTGTCTGTAATTCAGCATACTGTGCAGGTAATTATATTCACATGAGCTCTTTCTACACATTCATGATATTTGTGTTTCTGTTGATTAATCATTATTCATCCAAACTTTCAGACACTGGCAGCATTAACACCAGCTCTACAACTGTCACACCAGTGACCATCTCACCTGGTAATGTAACACACTGTGTCTCTATTGGCTCATTTCCTGAATGTTTTCTAATGTATGTAGTCTACAGATCAGGGCTGTATTTACAAAAGCATCATCATAAGTCTGAGTTGATCGCAGAGTAACGGACACCAATGACCTCTATGATCAACATATGTTCATGTTGTTAGGGGTGTTGTGTAGTGACACATAGAACCATTGGCTGATCCAATCATAGCCGTCTTTATTATTAATCAAACACAGTTATTGACCAATCAGAATCAAGGACTGGAACCAACAATTTCTTAATGAAGCAAAATTGACCAATCAGCAAGAAGCAGCCAAACACACACCCTTTCTTCTTCTGTGTTCTCCAGAGCAGACGTCCTGTAGCTGACACGAGTCACGACTATACTGCCCTCTATAGGTCTGGTGCAGTCGTAGTGCGCACGTGTCCAATCTGGCCATCCTGAGCTTTACTGGAAGTTGTGTATAGGATCAATGTAACTCAATTACGTTAAATCAGCATTGTTTTATGTTACAGAAATCTGATTGAATTAGGTCACAACAACAACATTAGACTTTAAATCAGGTAGAAATAACTTGTGTTATCACTGTCGGTAACACTTTATTTGAAGGGGTGTGCATAAGACTGACATGACACTGTCATGAACATGACATAACACCTGTCATGAACATGAAGGAGTCTTTTATGACTGTTGTCATTAAGTGTCATTCGGTAAATTATGATACTTTTAATGCAAAGTTGACATTGTTTAAAATGTCTTGATTATGACAACTTGACATTAAATTAACCAAGAAATTATAACCTGTCACAAATATGTCATAACAGGTCTAATTATCAAACTTAAAGAAGTTATTTAGTTGCGTTAACATTACATTACCCTATCATATGTTATGGTTGGTTTTAACTTTTGGTTGTCATGACACCATTATAACTGTGACATGAATATTTGACTTGTCCTCAAGTAAAGTGGAACACATTATAAAGATGTCATTAAGGGTCATTAGACTGTCAAATGCTTTAACAACAGTGTCATTAATATTTCCCTTTAGCTCAAGTAAAGTGGAACACGTTGGACTAGTTAGACATTTCTGTCTTTGTTAATGTCAAGTTGTCATATCGAAGACATTTTAAACAATGTCAACTTTGAATTAAAAGTGTCATAATTTACCGAATGACTCTTAATGACAACAGTCATAAACATTCATAAAGACTCCTTCATGTTTATGACAGTGTCATGTCAGTCTTATGCACACCCCTTCAAATAAAGTGTTACCAAATCATTTTCTTTAAACATTTTTTTCATTATATGCATATGAAATATGGAGGAAACTGAATACCAGATTGTTACTTTAATATTAGTTTATGTACCAGGATTCCCGCTGAAAACCTAACAATGGTCATTTTAAAGTAGTCATTTCTAAAATGGAAATAAATTATTTTAAAAATAATTATAATAATATGTAAATGATTATACTGGTGTGTAACATGTTTACTTCCAATTTAAAAGATTTTCTTTAAGATGTACTGATGTTTTATTAATACTATAAGTGCATTTGGACAAATATTGTGGATTGAAATGAATCGCTCTGATTTAGCAAAAGAGGAAGAAGATGAAAAGTAATGTCTGAAGCTGCAATTTTGGTTACATTTTGTAATAAAACATGTTTTTCAGAAACTTGTTAATTTCTTAATATAATTTCACTACATCTAATCTGTCAGACCCCTGCAACAACTACACTGTGCTGAACGATACATGGAGATCCATCAATAATGGATATGGCTACAACTGTGACCAGTCTGTCTCCTGGAGCGGCTGGTATCGTCTCTTCATTAACAGCACTAGCGCTCATATCTCAGACACGTGTGTTGCTCAGTCCAGATGTGGCACTGATATCACACTGTGGATCCGTGGTGGACACCCAACAGTAACAGATGGAGTCGTCACTCGAGATGTCTGCGGTTACGCTGGGAGTTTCTGCTGCTATTACGGGTCTTATCCCATTAAAGTCAAAGCCTGTCCAGGAGATTATTATGTCTATGAGCTGGTCAGTCCAACACTTGGGTGTTATTCAGCATACTGTGCAGGTAATTATATTCACATGAGCTCTTTCTACACATTCATGATATTTGTGTTTCTGTTGATTAATCATTATTCATCCAAACTTTCAGACACTGGCAGCATTAACACCAGCTCTACAACTGTCACACCAGTGACCATCTCACCTGGTAATGTAACACACTGTGTCTCTATTGGCTCATTTCCTGAATGTTTTCTAATGTATGTAGTCTACAGATCAGGGCTGTATTTACAAAAGCATCATCATAAGTCTGAGTTGATCGCAGAGTAACGGACACCAATGGCCTCTATGATCAACTAAGGCTTACGAGTACTTTTAGGAAACTCTGTACCATTGGATAGATGTGTGCTTGTGTCAGAAGAATAAAATATTTACTGCACAACTAAAATTCAATAAAAACATCAGCTGTTGTTGCCAGTACTTTACTGTAGAAAATACAGCAGTAACATATTGTTTCCTCCAGTTGATTTTTGTTAATCCATTGCTACAGTGGATTTCTCAGGGTTAGACACATTATTTTTCTCGATTTACCCTAAAAGAAATGTTAAATGTGACAACATGTCCCATAGGTGGGGTTCAAAACCCCCACCAAAATCTGAAGGTGGGGTTCAAAGTCAAACCAAAATCTTTTCTTAAAAAAATACAATTATTATTTTTAACTTTTTCCTATAAAAATGTTGAGTTTGACAACAAACACACTGGAAAACACAGCTACAGTATAGTTCGAAACAAAATAATAATTAATAATTTCTGAACATTGACTCTCAGTCTTTATTTACATGTTTCTCATGTTTTCTCAATAGAATTCTATTTCTATTATCATAAAACTATATAATATAATAACATATTTCTAATAGGGGCACAATGTAACGCAATGTGACAACATGCCCCACCGGCACAACTGGGGTTTAAACCCTGCTAGTGTCTTCTGCTAGTTAGCGAAGCATTAAATAGCGATATCAACTATTAAATAACAGATTAGAGATGAAAAAATATCAGATTTGTCTAATTTTAATTAAACACCAAAAATAGAGATGAAAAATTAACTTAAAATGTACTTCCGCTATGGTTAAATAAATGTTCAGTGATATCTTACAAAGATTTGTCAAATTTTTCTCTATATAGTGTTGAAATGGCAACTAGTAAATACACCAAGTTTCGTCATGCTATAGCGTGTGAAACATATAATATGAAACATAGTCAATATGAAGAAATTGACAATAAATAAGTGAAGGGATATGCTCCAAAGAATTTGCATAAAATATATATAAATCACACTTTATAAAGCTACTAGTCCAGAAAGCAAAAGTACTGGTACAATAATAATAATAATGATAATATTAATAATATAATGGTTTTAACAGGGATTAATAAAACACAGGCATACACACATTACAAAAAAAAAAAAAAAAAAAACAACAAAAAAAACATAAAGATAATTTAACAAGGAGAAATTAAGGAAGATTATTCCATAGAGGCAGAGGAGGTCCTCAAAATATCTTATAAAGGGGGAACCTGTGTCTCGAATCAGGTTAATCTTTTTGAGTTGAAAGTAAGACATCACTTCTTTCAACCAGTTTCTATGTGTTGGAGCGTCTGCCTCTTTCCACTGAAATAATATTAAACGTCTTGCCAGTAATGTAGTGAAGGCAATAACAGAGTGAATATCTTTCCTGAGTTCTATAGCCTCGGGAACAACACCAAAAATGCACATTAAGGGATCTGGGTCAATCTGGATGCCATACATAAATGTAAATGATTCAAAAATCCCTCGCCAAAACTCCTCCAATCAGGACAGAGCCAGAACATATGGGCAGTTGTGTGATTGCGAAGACCTATTGTATGCAGGACTAACATTTCGGTAAATTTTAGCTTGTCTGGACAACATTATGAAGCGGTAGACTCGGAGCCTGCATCTACAGTCCCCCACCCAGAGTCCCGCATTCTTAGACCCCTCGTTTTTCGAGACAGCGCCTCCTGCTGTTCGACAGATCGTATAACACCCGCACACAGAGTACAGCGCACGCTTATCTAAATGCAATTAAAAACAATAGGATGCAATATTATGGTCTCCAAATAAATTATCCAATAAATATTTGCATTCCCTGCTTAATGCATGTGCCAAAAAAAAAAAATTTACGGATGGAAGGGATACAATTACAGATTGAACTATCTTCTGAAAAATAGTATGTGATATATATGTAGAATATTGCTACATTTTTTTTATTTTGTTTAATATTTTTTTTATTCAAATTCCAATTTTTCTTTCAGTTCAGCCTATAATGGTGTAATTAACATTACCATGCTAACATTACAAAATCAGTTTTTTGATATTTTGAATGCGAAGCAAAACAAATCAGAATAGACAAAACACAAATAATAAACAATTCTGTACTTTATTTAATGATCACTTAAACATAATCTTGCTGTAAAGAAAAAACTGTTCGTGACTTTACTTTTCGTCTTCAATTGCATTAAAAAAACTCATTTATAAGTCGCTTTGCATAATCATAAAATGATATGTTGCTGGGTTCGGCAGGGGCCACTCCATCGATGTATTGTGTAATAGCCTACAACAGTATAGGCCCGATAGCACATGTTTATGATGTTTAAAAAAAAATAAAAAAATAAAAAAGATGTTTGCAAATGTTACCTTCATGTTGCACTGCTCTGTTTAGGAACGGGAACGTCTCTTCATTCCCACATATGGTGTTGAATGGTCAATTATGGTTGCATCCATCCAGTTTAGCACTGTGATTTCTTACTGATAGTTTTATGTGCTGGTAACATGAGTTCTGCTCCTAATGGAGCAACATCACACTGACTCGCTCCGATCTGGACTCAGTTCAAAATGAATAAAACACAATATAAATAGAACTTTATGAGAATATTTTCTAAAGTTTTGTCTGACACAGCTGAATTTTCATTCGCAGCAGTATTTTATTATTGTCTTCATGCTGGTTTCTGTCATTACAGATATAAATATAACGCTGCCGGAAGGATGCACCGTAAGTTGAGTTTCTGAAATTACAGTTTTACAGTTGAACCCATAGTTCCTGTCATTGGAAATGTTTACATCCTTGTGTTTTTGCAAATTCTGGGATATTGCATAAGATGATTGGATAACTGGACAGATAAATGTCATCACATACATTCTGAAATTTAGTTTTGGTCATTTTTAAAATTATTTGTTATAATTGTGTAGTGTCTGGAAGAATCATGAGTCATGCACATTCTTTCTAAAACCCAAAGCTTTTAGACTCGTGAATGTAAATCAGGACACATTTTATTGGCCCGTGGATCATCACTAGAACACACATTCCCCACCTCTGGGTCACAGAATCAGCTCTCCTAGGTCCAGGAAGGGAGATAAAACTCCCTCCAACACCACACACACACACACACAGACTTTTACATTAAACCCAGATAATGAGCCGTTGCTAACTGTAAATGATATATTCCTGTGTGTTTGCATGTTTCCCAGTTCCTATTATCTAGTTATGATTGCAAATGAATTATAAGTGCCTATAGTCATGCATTTTAATATAAATTTGCATTCCTATCCTTGTTGCATGTCTTTCTTGATACCTTCAGAATCCTCTTGGTCTGACCAAGCCAGATATAGATATGAACATGCTGTAAAATGTATCATTATATGTTACCATTTCTTCGGACGAGAAATAACAGTGTTGGTGATAACGTCTCATAACCTGTATGATTAATCATTGATTTTGAATTATTGATATTGATCATATCCCCTAACCTGAGCTGAGATTCGTTACAATCTGTCACCCATAATCACATCCACCCGACATCTAAATAAAAGGAGCGTTTTTTGGAGCCTTTGAGGAATGAGTCATTTTTATGCATGAAAAAGGGTCAGACGATTTTCTTGTTCTTGTGTATTTTATTGATGTTTTGAGCAAGTTTTTCAGGAAGTGGTGATTTTTTTATTTTTATTTTTTCGTCAATTTGCAACTTTTCAATATTAACAGAGAGACAAAATTGGAAATGGTTTATTAGTTCAAAGGGAATATGAAAAAAAATGAATGTGCTGTGAAATGTGAAAAAATGAATGTGCTATAATTTATTGTTAGATTTGTGTTGTGTGTCTGTTCTAACATCACTGAACCTTCACCGTGACATTCAGTGCAGTAATAATACATTTTTGTCTCTCTGTTAATATTGAAAAACATGATCAAAATCAACAAATAGTTTACTTCTTTCACAATTGTGATTTCATTGTCAGAACTGTTTCGAAGATCTCCTCAAGCAGATCGAGAACATCTCATCTCCAGTTCTTCTCTGTGAATGTAAGTCTTCAAGAGAAAAATAATCAAATAATTAAATATTTGTCAGTTATAAACTGTATAATATTATGATTGACAAAACAGTGCTGTCTTATTTGCTCTCTTGACATTTACTTTGAAACTATTCATCTGATTAATAAATTAGACTGTGACCAACATTTTGACGATGGCCTTCAACGCTTCAGGGAAGATTTTAGAGTCATCTTCATCATCATCATCAGTCAGCCAGGCTGAACTCGCCTCTTATGGAAACCGTATCTTAAAAACCAGTGAGAAACTCATCTCTACATTGGTGAAACCGACAGTACACGAGTGACAATGTCAGTTTATCTCTTTCAGCTGTAGGTGAGTGGAGAAACTGTTATTACCGATGATGAAACTGAGATTATATATGATATCAGGAAGTTTATATAGTATAGAAAGCAGCGGTGGATCACAGGTGTCAGACGGTGACGATGACAAATCCAGCTGCAGTAACTATATAATGTCAAGAATTATAAATGTTTTAAAAGAGAACAGAAAACACTGTCCATATATTTTGTTGCTGATGTCAAAGGTCAATATTTTGGTGCAAAGTCATTCGTCATTTGGTAAAAGCTCTTCAAATTAGACAGATGACTGATGGACAGGTTCCCAGTCAATTAATCTCGCAGTGATCTAAAAGTGTACCGTCACAGTGTCCTCACTGTGTGCTCATACTATCAGAGGTGTATAAAGTATTAGAAGTAGAAGTAGAGAAAAAGTAGTCCTGCCATGTGTTTATTCCAGCCATAAACTGATTGACAGTTGATTTCAGCTGATTTCTGTCTCCTGACTAAAAAAACTGCTAATAAGCAAATCCAGGTGATTGGAACAAAATACTGAGGAGGACTTTTACTTTCTTTCTGTCTGTTTAAGAGCCTATATAGAAACTGAAACCAAATGGCTAGCTGAATCATTCTTTTTGCATACAAAACCAGAGATGTAACATGTTAAGATCAAGCCCAAACAGAGTTTAAAGTGAAAGTATAAGTGTCAAGAGCCTCCATAACAGTGGCTTACAATTTGTGATTTTCTCCTTCAGCGATTCTGCTTGTGATCATCAGGTGTCTTCAATAATACTCAATTATCACTCAATTAATCACATAATCATCTCATTAACTTTAACACTCATATCGTCCATCTGAAAGCAGGTACACATTTGGTGTAGGTGATTTACTACTGATCAAGGAACCGGCTTTACTGATTAGATGCGCATAACAATATCTGATGTCGATATATCACCCAGCCCTAGTTGTAGTTCTTTTGTTTCTCTTTTCTTCTGATTCTGCTTGTTATCATCAGGTGTTTTCAATAATCAAACAATCATCACTAAATTAATCACTTAATTATCTCATTAATTCTAACACTGTATCAGTGTTACTTTTAACACCCTGCTGGTGGTTCCCATATGAACCCCGAGCGGTGTTAATTTAACACCAGGGCAAATTGAATGGAATGGGACCTTCAAAAAAAATTCTAAATAAATTAATATATTATTTAACTGTTTGTTTTTATCAGAGGTTGAAGTCTTCATGGTTGGACCACAGGTCACCTTAGATAAAATCCCTCAACTTGACACGACAAATTCTTCTGTGGACATTGATCTCATTGGGATTGCCAAGAACAACAATGAAACAGGTATGTGAGATGTTTCTTTAGGGTTAAAAAATTACTATTTCCACTAAGCCATATTTGCTTTTTTATTTTATTTTTTATTATGTGTATGTTGTATTGTTGTAGTATTGCATGTTAGCGTCTGTTTCTGTTTCACACAGGATCAGCTGCTGTGGCTTTCATGAGTTATACCACAATGGAGAATCTACTGAAGCCAGACTTCTTCAACTCATCAAATGACACGATTAAAACCATGATGTCCACTGTGATCTCAGCTACTCTTCCCAAAACCACCAACACTAAACTCACCAAACCAGTCAACTTCACCTTCAAACACATCAAAGTGAGAGACTGAAATGTGTTTTGTCCAACCTGAGAACTGATGAACATCTGAAAACATCTAATATTCAGTGTTGTAATATTTTCTGCATGTTCTTTCTTCTTTTTGCAGGAGTTTGACCCCAGCGGTTCTCTGTCCTGTGTGTACTGGAATATCAGCGAAGTGGATTGTAGATGGTTGTTCTGTTTTAAAGACCAATAGCAGCTACACTGTGTGTTCCTGTGTTCATCTGTCCACATTCGCTCTCATCATGCAAACCAGCCGCCCATCAGAGGTACGAGAACATTTATAGTGAGCATTGAAGAACAGCACAGATTTAGCACTCATGTTCTCTGACATGTTTTCTCAGAGTGACTCTCTGATGGACCTGTTGAATTTGGTGTGTGTGACCGTGGGGCTGGTGTTCTTCAGTTTGGCCCTGTTGACCTTTGCCCTTTGTCAGTGGAGTCCTGGAGTGAATAATGTGGCTCGAATCAACCTCTGCATCAGTCTTCTGTCGGCTCACCTTCTGTTCCTGCTCACACAACAGTTCCTGAGACTCATACGCCCTCATCAGGTGAGAATGATGAAGGAGCTCTACAGCTCAGCACAGTCTCACTGAGAATCATCATAACCGTCTCTCATGATCTCCAGGTGTTGTGTGCCGTGATATCAGGAGTGCTGCACTTCCTCTTCTCTCTCCGGCTTTGTGTGGATGTTCATTGAAGCTGTGCTGCTCTTCATCTGTGTGAAGAACCTATCACAGATCAGCTCCAAAAAGAGGGACGTGCTTAGCAGTGGATTCCTGTGTGTGATTGGATATACGGTTGCTCTGGTTGTGGTGTCCGTGCTCTGTCGGGCTGCTTCCTGAAGGATACGGCAGTGAACAGTGAGTTGTTGTTTTTTTGTAAGTTAATTCGATTAGAAGGAAAAGCAGCTTTGGGAAACAACTACAACTGACTTCCAGTCACATATAAAGATATTACAGCCAATCACCCTGTAGCCCAAGAACTGGTTGCCCACTGAAGCTAAGCAGGATTGAGCCTGGTCAGTATCTGGATGGGAGACTCCATGGCAAAACTAGGAAGCTGTTGGAAGAGGTGTTAGTGAGGCCAGGAGGGGGCGCTCACCCTGCAGTCTGTGTGGGTAGCAGAGGTGGGAAATCCAGGGGCCAAAGAGTAAAAGTCCTGTCAAAAGTCAGTTGTAGTTGTTCTGCTCGTCTCTTTTTCTATTCTCTTCTTTCCTTCAGTGATTTTGTTTGCGCCAAAACAATGTTGCTATGTGGACCCAAAATATTTAAACGGACAATACTAAAAATAGTATTTTTGACAAACTCATTCAGTTCTTATATTGTGTTTCCTCTAAACAGCTGCTGGATTAAAATGGATAAAGGTTTTATCTGGAGTTTTCTGGGTCCTGTTTGTGTCATACTAGCAGTAAGAACATTTCTTATTTTCTCATGATTTTAATTAATATTAAAGGGAAAACAAGATGATTAATTGTTATTTTGTACTTTTCAGTTAAACATGATTCTCTTCATCACCATCATCATCAATCTGAACTCAACTCTCAAAAATCTGAACGCTGAAGTTTCACAGATGAAACAATCCAAGTAACAAACATTATGATTTTGAATACTCCTTCTAAAAAATGTGTGTGTGTGTGTGTGTATCATTGACTCTCTGTTTTTCTGTAGGATTATGGCTTTTAAAACACTGGCTCAGTTTGTGATTCTTGGTTGCTCCTGGATTCTGGGTTTCTTCACTAGTGACAGGAAGGAGCTGGAGATCCTCTTCCTGATCTTGAACTCCCAGCAGGGAACCTTCATCTTCCTGGTCTATTGCGTCCTCAATAATGAGGTCAGACATCACTCAATTTACCACCATATTCCATGTCACAACATTTTCGTGCAGGTCCTGTTCTTGATTTGGCAATCCATGACTTTTAGAGGGAGTTGTTTGATCTGTTACTATTTTTCCATTTTCTTTTCTGTGACGCAATGTTCAAATGATCCAAAACTATTCAAACTCCAACTGTCAGAATATAAATACAGAATGTGATTGACTTCTGTCTGTCTTCATGCATAGCATCACTCTTCTCAAACTCCAAGTTTTTAAACTACTTCAAACTTCAGTGTTTAAAGGGCACCTATAATGGAAAATTCACTTTTGCATGGTGTTTGAACATAAATGTGTGTTGGCAGTGTCTGAGCAAAACCATCCTAAATTTGATAAAAATCCACCCAGTGGATTTTTACAATCTTAATAAATCATATGCACTGTCTCAGAATCGAGCTGTTCTAAGATTCAGCACTTTGTGACATAGAATTGAGCAAGGGGTTTGATTGACAGTGTGGTTGTGGCATAGACCCCGCCCTCGGTGACCATTGTTTCAACGACATCCTGGAAACATAAATGCTCTGTCGTGGGTTAATCCTGTTGTTGTGGCTTAAAAGTTATTCCTCAAGTGTTGATCGTCGCCTACTGTTTGCGATCCCAACATCACCTTTAGTAATTGTATTTTATGATTTTTGAGCAAATAGTAATTTCAGTTGATGTCAGCCAATTCAACAACAAATGCCTCTAAAGTCTGGGTCTGATCAGAGACTATTTATATATTCCGATTCAAACTGTACCGCTGAATGACATTCAAAACTGCGCGTCTCTCTCACTCTCTCAGCCCTTCTGCTTAGACTGACTGCCATAGGTATCAAGTTACGCCCTCATCCAAAGGCACGGCGGGGATATGTAGCTCATTTGCATTTAAGGTTGTATACACCAAAACAGGTCATTTTTATACAGGGCCCAAAAATGACATTTTTCAAATGGTTATAATAAATTAACTGTGGGGTATTTTAAACTGAAACTTCACAAATACATTCTGGGGACACCCAAGACCAATATTACATCTTGTAAAAAGGGGCATAATAGGTGCCCTTTAAAATCATTTTTGTCCTACTTAATTCATTCAGACATTTTATCATCACACTCCATAGGAAAACCATTTCACTCTCTTCAGTGACAATATATAAAGTATCTATCTTTACTTCTGAAAATGCAAATCTAGTCTCTTTAAACATGTTTTGTTACACGTTTATTATAAGGAAATTTCACTGTGGTTCATGAAGTTTAAGGGCCGTACACACCGGGATGAATACTGGTGCGCGTTATTCGCAGCGTTTTATGTGTTCACACCCTAGTGATTTTCGCTGACGATGAGCCGAGTAAACATGAAATTCATTCCCTGACATCAGATGGTGCCCATTTGCTCTGCAATACCACTTCATAACAGTTCTCTTTTATCAAGATTTTTGTAGTCGCTGTCGGGTTTGTCATGTAGTTCTTTTTGTTCCGACACCAACGGGACCAGCAGATCTACATTTATCTTGCCTTGCATCTTCCTCGTCTTGTTTCTTCCCGGCAGTGTAGACACTGCTTAGCGTATTCTTCTTCGCCGTTACAAATGTGTGCTCGGCAAGACCGTTTTGTGTTTGAGCGCCCCCAAGTTGTGTTTTACTGTAACTTCAGAAGCTCCAGACACGTGAGCAAAAGCACCAATCTCATTGGTCAGATTTTGACGCGGCGTGGCACACTTAAAAAAACTAACCTGAGGCGTTTTTTTTAGATACAATTTTACATTGACACCCCTTTGTTAGTTCACGAGGCGTTAAACGTCGTCCCGGTGTGAACAGGCCTTCAGAGGTTAAATTGATGTCATGAAGTCACTCAGCTCCTCTCGTCTCATTCTTGTCCAGGTCAGACAGCAGTACAGGAAGTTCTTCAGACGTCTTTGCTGTGGACTCAAACAAAACTGAGGACCACAACATCATGATCAGGAAATGAAAAGTGCCATTATTATAGGGGTATTTTATATATCAGAGTAAATGTTTTGGCAATTTTAAATTCGTAATAAACTCATAATCTCTACTTGAATTATAGAAAAACATGTTATACAAGTGTCTTATTTTATAGGCATTAATGTTATTGATGTAATGCTCTTAAAATTCATTTAGTCTATTTAGTTCTTTAGTAGTAAACAGGATTTATTTTTTTATTTTTTTTATTTTTGGTGGAGGGTGAAGAACATTTTGTTACATATTCCTCAGAAAAATTAAGCTGAAATATGTTCAAGTACATGTTGAGGGGAAAAAACAACAACCTAAAAACTGTTTCATGTGTGCATGGTGAAGGAAAATTGTAAGTTTTTTAATGTTGCAAAACTATATTTTTGTTTGTGAAGTTCAGAAAGTTGTTTCTTTTTGCAAGAACCACATTTACAGTAAACTTCTTTAAAATATGTCTCATAATAAAATATGTTATACATGTAAATGTATCAAGAGGGAGGGCCAACTAAAGCAAACACTGATCTCCATAATGGTAACCAATTATGATTTTCTCCTTCAGAGATTCTGATGTTATGGTGACTTCAAATGAAACACAGAGTTTAACCTCTGTTAATTCTCAATAAAATCTTCTGTAGAAGTCTGACAGTCTGGTTAGTAATAAGTGAAGCTGGTAATGCTGTTTGTGGAGTTGTTTAATACTCCTCTGCTGAGATCTTCAGATTTAATGTCTTCTTTTCTCTTCAGGTGATTTCATCTAAGACTGTGTCTAAAGTCAGTTGTAGTTGTTCTGCTCGTCTCTTTTTCTATTCTCTTCTTTCCTTCAGTGATTCTGTTTGTTAACAGGCTTATTAAGGTTGAGATGACTCCATGTTTAATATACACAGATTTTGTGGCTCAGATAAAGTCCAGTTCTGGTTTATTTCTTTGCTCTTGGCTGACATGTGGCATTGCTATGGCCTGCTTGTGGCCCAGATCTGGCAAACAGGATCTGGCCGTCAGTCATTGCTGCATGTGGGCCAGATCCACATCCCTCAAGTGCCAGATGTGGGCCGGATCTGTAATGTTGCTGAAGTAATGTTGCTATGTGGGATTGAATCAACATGATGATGCTACAGAAGGACACTGCAGATGTGTTGTATATAAACAGGACGGACCTGTTTTTAGCTATTTGTATTTGAATTTGAATTTGAAGAGGAAACAACAGACTTGATGAACACTAAACACACAAACATCGTCTCCAGTCAGTCGTGTCAGGTGAGGATAACTCAATATCAGATTATACCAGGTAAGATCATCTTTCTGCTCATAATGATTCTCATCAGTCTCTTTAAGCAATTTGCAGTATTACAAGACAGATCTTTATGAATTTCACAGAAATTTAGGTGTGATGTTTTTAGAAACTATGTTTGATTAATTTATAATTTGTCACCGGTTGAGGCTTACTAGGTTTTTAATTACCCTGAAAACATTTGAAATCTGGGGATTCTTTAATGCTTTATTGAATTAATCTTTGACAATGTATGATTTAACTCATTATAGAATTTAAATTCATAAATGCAGAGCATATTTGGAATGTTTGACATAAAGAGGAAACAAACAGGAGTCAGTGGAAAAGTTCATTTGTTTGTAATCTGTTATAGAAACTCGTCCAAATTCGTG
Source organism: Hybognathus amarus (assembly GCA_030378365.1). NCBI lineage: Eukaryota > Metazoa > Chordata > Actinopteri > Cypriniformes > Leuciscidae > Hybognathus > Hybognathus amarus. The sequence goes on along the minus strand of JAQIUQ010000899.1, from coordinate 596,762 downwards.
ATGTGGCTTTTGGATGAAAAGAAACACATCGGACTGTCAGAATTGACGATGGCTTCTTCTCATCGAAAAGGTGAGTATTTTGGCTTTTTTTAACATTTAAAAATGATTCACACTGCCTCAAAAACGTATATGAAAAAACTGTATTAAATCTCAATTTAATACAGTACATATGCATTGGCTTTACTTTCCCCTTCATATTTAATGTCAGGTTTTATAAGAGCATCGATCTCTGTTGAGCTGTTAAAGTATAAACTATGATTTTTGCTTGTCTTTTTATGTATTTATTGAAAGTTAATATTACACACAAGCAGACCCACAATTAATGTTTTTAATGCATATTCTGCCCAGTCTGGTAATTCTTTCAGCTGTTATAAGCACTGTATGAACCAAAACATGAAGCCATATTTAAATCAAATCTGCAGAACTGATTAAAGTTCCCCTGTGACTCTAAAACTCATCTTTGATAACCAAAATAAATATTTAAAGTTTTTGTTTTTCTTTTCTGTGATTTAAAAAAAGTATTATTCATGCATTAAAATAGCTTGAATGTAACATCCTTGCTTAGGTGCAATGCTACTTGCAACAGAATGTGTCAAGGGACCATAAAAATAAAGTGAAATAACGTGACTAGCTAATTCATTTTCCCAATCGAAGCATCGCGTATATGATAGTAAATCAGCGAACTACGTCGTTGTACGGGAAACGCACCCTGAGCAAAGAAGAAGAGGACGTTTGCAGAGCATCGGCCGGTGGAGAAAGATCTCCGAGTGTTGTTCTTTGCTCGGTTTTTAACAAAAAGGAAACGTTCAAATCGCTTAAAGACAGACGCGATAGCATCTGCATCAGTCTTCTGTCGGCTCACCTTCTGTTCCTGCTCACACAACAGTTCCTGAGACTCATACGCCCTCATCAGGTGAGAATGATGAAGGAGCTCTACAGCTCAGCACAGTCTCACTGAGAATCATCATAACCGTCTCTCATGATCTCCAGGTGTTGTGTGCCGTGATATCAGGAGTGCTGCACTTCCTCTTTCTCTCCGGCTTTGTGTGGATGTTCATTGAAGCTGTGCTGCTCTTCATCTGTGTGAAGAACCTATCACAGATCAGCTCCAAAAAGAGGGACGGTGCTTAGCAAGTGGATTCCTGTGTGTGATTGGATATACGGTTGCTCTGGTTGTGGTGGCCGTGTCTGCTGTGGTGGATCCCAAAGGCTACGGAAGTGAAGAGTGAGTTTAGTTTGAGTGATTTAGAGATCTACACCTTCATCCATGTATTTTTTTTAAATCTGTTTATTGAACTTATTCTATAATACCAGGATACAGATACAGGAGAATAGTGAAAAATATGGTCACCTACCGATTAAAAAAAAAGAAAAAAAAAGAAATGAATCAAAAAGAATCTCAATACATAGTGTAATACAAATTATGTCAAGCATAATGCATGTACATACATGTAGCTCACATATTATGGTAGCCCTGTTTCTGCTAAATATAGTGGAATTTCATACTGTGCCATTAATATGTTTATAAGCAACTGAAAAAAGCACAAATGTCAGGGCATGTCAAAACAATTTAAGGACCGCAAAAACACCTTAGACCCCAGAGGGTTAAATCCCCTCCATACACTCTAAAAAATGCTAGGGTTATTTTAACCCAATTTTGGGTAAAATATGGACAAACCCAGACATTGGGTTAAAAATGTAATTCAAAAATGTAACCCAATGGCTGGGTTTGTCCATATTTTACCCAAAATTGGGTTAAAACAACCCAGCATTTTTTAGAGTGTAATAATAATAATATAGTGTGAGTGTAAAGAAAAAAAGAAAGAAAAACATGTACTACATGAGCATTGCCCATTATCACACAAAACCTTCTCTCCGCTGAACTTTCGGGTTCAGTAACAACCCTTTCGTATCCTTTCGGATTCTGGAACGTTTGGGTTCTGTAACAAATTGTAAATATATCATTGATTTATTTTTTTTGTCTTTATCTTCCTCCAAACAGCTGCTGGATTAAAATGGATAAAGATTTTATCTGGAGTTTTCTGGGACCTGTTTTCGTCATACTAGCAGTAAGCACATCTCTCATCATGACTTTGTATTCAAAGGAAAACAGTGATTAAAGATTAATTACCATTGTTTCTCTTACTGTGCAGTTAAACATGATTCTCTTCCTCTGCATCATCATCAGTCTGTACTCGACCTTGAAAAATCGCAACGCTGAAGTTTCACAGATGAAGATATACAAGTAAATAACATTATGATTTGAACACTCCCATGAAATTTGTGTATATATTTATATTGTGTCATGGTGCATATTTCACCTTTAACTTAATTTTGATTACTCTCAGGTTAGGTCAAGTAAGTCAAATGTCTCCTAAATCATAAGAATCTGAATTTTCATATTCACAATTCATAGGTCAGAAGACTTCTTCAGGGTCTGTTCAGCTCAGTTTTTTAGAAATCAAAGATTTTTGGCAGGCGAGCTTCTTGGTTAAATATAGTTTTGTTATTTACAGGTAAATTAATATATTCTTTCTAATTAATGCCTTCATCTTCTCCTTTCAGCCTTTTATAGACCATCTGATTTCTTGAGATTGTCATCTTTGGAAATCCCCTCATAAATGATCAGTATCTTACCGACAATTTATCCAATCCTAAGTCTTGAGGTTTTATGAGTTCTGGGAATTCTTTTCCCAGTGTCTATATAAAGCCATTTGCTTCTTACTCTTCCTTTTTCAAACTTTTCTTCATTGTTGCATGCTGTGCCTCGTCCACGACACATCTAATGTTAATGCTTGCATTTCCTTTCTTCTTTAGCAAAGCTCTTTCTAATACATGTTTTGTTCCTCTATGCTTTTTAATGACATTAAGTATGGTATGTTTTTCTTTATGAACCACTTTCTCAATAAACCACTTTCTAGTGTAGTTGATAATACAGAAGTGTTCTACAGACAAAAAGGCATAATTATAACAGGATAATTGCATATTTTCCACAACAATATTATCAATAAATATTAACTCTCCATCTTTCTCTGCAGGATTATGACTTTTAAAACACTGGCTCAGTTTGTGGTTCTTGGTTGCTCCTGGATTCTGGGTTTCTTCGCTGATGGCAAGAAGGAGCTGGAGATCCTCTTCCTGATCTTGAACTCCCAGCAGGGAACCTTCATCTTCCTGGTCTATTGTGTCCTCAATGATGAGGTAAGACAAGTCTACGGAAAAATTGTCTCTCACCTACTTTATATCAAAGGGATAGTTCACCCAAAAATGAAAATTCCTGGCTCTTCAAAGCTTTATAATGGCAGTGAATGCCTGGCCGTTTCTGTTTTAAAGTCCATCAAAGTGCATCTATCCGTGATGAAAGTTATAACTTTTTGAAAAAGAGTGTTAAAATAACACTGAAACAGTGTCAAAATTTGACCTAATTAAGTGATTGAGTGATGGTTAAGCATTATTGAAGACACCTTGAGTTTAACAAGCAGAAACACTGAAGGAGAAAATCACACATTTTATAACTGCCAGATGAAAAGGTTGATCAGGTGATGTTTTGACATAATCATCATTTGACCAATCACAGACCTCATTTAGAACCTTATTTCTGACATACATTCATATTGTTAATTACAGCATCACTGAATCCAGTCTTTTCAATATAACCCAAAGGATATTTTAAAAGTTGTACTGAAGAGAAAAATACAAATAATGTCTTTTAGGCATACACATAAGTCTAGAATCAATGTATGAATCTCAACAATGGTGACAGACAGGATATTCAGTTAGGAAAAGGAAATTACTAAAGGCAGGTGTACATGCTTCAAGTTCAGACACTCAGGAGGTCGTGAGATATTGCACACGCTTTACAAGTCAGTTAACTTGATAATCATGTCATAGCAGCTGGTACACGGCGCAACTGTCCTGCATGAATTTTGAAAATCAAAAAATTCATTTTCAAAAATTGAATTTTTATACAAAAAGTTGTATCACTGATTTCCATACCATCATCTGCAAGCTTGTAAAACAGCGAAAATCACACCGTGTACGCCCGCCTCAAGACAATTCAGATCGTAATTTATTAATTCTGCAATGCATGATGGGAGCCATGAGTTTTTATTGTTGGCACCCAGAATGCACTGCAACATGCTTTATTATTGTCACCAATGTTAAGATTCACAGGCTAAATCTTGATGTCTACATACTTTTTCAAAGTTATTTGATCAAAACAATTTTCAAGAAATCTTTTTGATTATATTGGAAATCATATGTTATTAAATCAAAGAGCTGCTGTAATCAATAAAGTAAACATAAGTCTCTAAATGTGTTAAGAATTTCAGATCACATGATGATGTCAAAACATAGCTAACAACTCCAGATCACCTTTTCTCTTTGTTCATCTGGCAGTTTTAACTCAGTTACAGCAGCCAAACAAAATCTAATGGTGACTTGTGATTAGAGCCAGACCAATATATCGGCATGCCGATATTATCGGCCGATATTAGGCATTTTCCAAATTATCGGTATCTGCAGTTATAATGGCCGATAAATGAATATTTAAAATAAATAAATAAATAAAATTGAATCCCTACAGTGGTTTTAAAGAAACAAGCTTGTTTTTATACTGCCGCTCGTGCCAGGAGCTAAGACGTTTTTACACCATATATTGTAGAAATAAAACACTTTATACACAAATGTCAGAAAAGTTACACGAATCAATGACTGGTATTAATAAAGATCCATTCTTACAGATCATTAACTAAAAAAAGTTGGTTTAGTGTTTAGTTAATCTTTAACTTAATTTTTCATTTGTCATCTAAAATTTAATTTAATTCATGAAAAATAACCTTTTTTTTAAACCAGAGTTTTAAAACAATCTCTCATCTCATTGTTGTCCAGGTCAGGCTGCAGTACAGGAAGTTCTTCAGATGTCTTTGCTGTGGGCTCAAATCAAACAAGAAAAACTGAAGTTTATAGCATCCATATTCGGCAAATGAAGTGTCATTATTATAAAAGTGATTATGTCATGATTTAGATATTATACGACCAGACTAGTCTACAAATTTCACTAGTTAACATGCTATACATGTACAGCTGTTGCTACACTTATGTGAATCTATACTTTTCTTAAGTGCAACATTTCTTACAGAGGAACTACCAGGTTTTTTTAGATCATTGTATTCTTGTATACACTTTCAATACGCTAATAAATTAAGAAGATAAAGTCATTGTTTTTCAGTTTTTAATGTTTTATTAAAGCAATGTGATATCTGTAACATTTCAAATCTTATTTTATTTTAAACAATCTATTCAAAACATCTCATAACTCAATCTCACAACCCCTAAAGATCCCACAGAATTTGTAAATAGACAAAACTATTTCACAATTCAAAACAATTAATAACATAACTTTCCTGTAATAAAACATAAAAAGGTTCCATTTAACTTTGTATAAGAAATTAACCACAATAGTTTGAATTGTTTATTTTAAATAAATCTAGTATTTGTTATAAATGTGTCCTCTAGCTGACTTTGAGATTTTGAGTTTCGGACCATATAACTTCTGCATCAAGTGTTGTTTCACATACTTAGAAGTGGGAGGATCCAAGCATCACTTTGAGCCACCACAATATTGGAAATGACTTTTAGTGGCATAACTAAGTGGTCACATCAGACCGTATTAAAAGAAAAATAAAGGCTGCTTTCACAGAAAGACGTTCTTTTGTCCAAAGGATCAGACTGCTGATAAGAAACTATATTATTGTAGCCATACACATCACAACATGCTCTGCTGTCCATCTTTGGAATAAGTAAACTTAGATGTGTGAAGTTGACAACAAAACGCTTAGAGTTTTTCTGCTGGACTTGACCCAAAGGAAACATAGGTTCAAAATATACATGACATAGACACGTGGACCAGTCTATTCAAGCAATGTTTTCGTTCAGATAGTCTCTCATTGGCAGAATAACAGTTCGACAATTTCAGCAGCCCCTTATATTCATCCTTTAAATACTTTAAGATCCTTTCAAATTTCCCAATGGCAACAGCTCCAGGATTGCAGTATACACGGCTCAAGAAGGCAGCAAAACATTTGCAATAGTGTCCTTGGCACTCTGGCTCAGTCTTTCAGGGAACTTGACCTCAAATTCGACAATCAAGTCCCCACGACGATCTGGGGATTTCGGAAGAGGAAGACCCTCCCCGGTGAAACGTCGTTTCATCCCGGGACGGACAATGTCTTGAGTTGTGAAGCTGACCGTGCGATTATCCAGTGTTGGAACGTTAATCGTGCAACCACAAAGTGCCTGAGAAAGAAGAGAAGAATGGGATTAGAGAGGGCACAAAAGGGTTTGTAAGCCAACTCTTAAAATAAGCACCCATCTTACCTCTTTGAGTGTAATTTTTGCAGGATAAATAATGTCCGAACCGTCTCTTCTGTACACTGGATGTGGCTTATCCTTCACCACAAACACCACATCTGCAGGGATATTAGTTGGCGTCTCATCCCCTTCCTTAGGGAAAGTAACCTTGGTTCCTTCCTTCCAGCCTTTCTTCACTTCCACTGTAAGGATCTTGTCCTCAGTGCGTGTCGTTCTTCCGTCGGATTCAGGCGTTTGCGGGAGATCTTCATCTTCTTGGTGCAGCCAGTGAACACTTCTTCTAGACTGACCCTCAGGTCATGGGTCACTGGAGGATCCTGTTTTTTGACCAGTCTTCCGCCAGAACCTTGCGTGTTAAAGGAGCGTGTGAAACCGCCCATGCCAAAACTAGCAAACGGGTCATCAATGTCCATTCCCTCGTCCATGCCACCGTTACGGCCAAACATGTGTTCGAAAGGGCTTCGCCCTCCGAAAACTCTGAAAACATTGCATGAGGATCCCCTTGAAAGGTGTAGGTGAAATTACTTCCACCTCCTCCACCGCCAGGAACGCCACCCTTCAGTCCTGCATACGGTGAACAAATAGGTCACATGTTACACATCTGTGTGGCGTTGTATAAAACGTATAGATAACCCATAAAAACCAAATGACAAAATTGAATTAAGATGTATTAAGAACTTTTACTGCCCATGCAGGAATATGTATTATTTTAATGAAACTGTTAATTACTTTGACTATACAACTACTAGACATTCTTCCTAACTCAAATTCACAGAATCTGAACTTATGCAAAATCTCATTATTAATACAATCAGTTATTTTAGTTTAAAGGCCCATAACCATCATAGACATTGAAGGGGACAACAAGTCTCTCGCAATAATTAGATATGGCCAAATCTGCTGCACTCCATTACTGTCAGTTGTTAGTATGACAAAAAGTTTAAAAAAAAGTCTAATGGTGCTCGTCATTGTAAAAATGTAGATAATTCTAACCAAAGTCCCTTTAGTTTTTGCAGTAAAATAGTGCATGGTGAGGTGTAAGTAGATGTAAATATTTGACAACCTTTTTACATGTATATTAGCAGAATAATATCAGTAATGCAACTACTCAACTTTTTTCATGTATCACATTTTCACATTATAATTATGTTTTGGCTTGAACATATGCTATCATTTACATGATAAATGTAATTCATAACTGAATCGGATGAGACAAGAAAAAGTCTGTGTTTTTGACATATTAGACTTACGAATATGAGTCCATGTGTGCAACATTTAAAATAACATATTTGCAAAGAGTTTAAAATGAAACACTTCATAACCACAATAGACCCGAAACTATTTTTAAAAACTTTATTCCCAGAAATTCTTCAATTCCATTAAATAATTAGATCAACGACACTCCCATCCCACAAAAGAAATAAAAAGAAAATGCTCAAAAATGTTCTAGACATTGTAATGGCCTTCGTTTAAATTATACTGAATATTTCACCCTTTTATTCCTTAAAAATAGACTAGAGTTGTATAGAAATGTCTAGAAGGGGACAGCCCAAGCCCTAGGACACAATGGCAAGGGAAGGTTTGGTGAACACTGAACATGAACAGACAGAACTGCTGACGTTCTCTATCACGTGACCATCAAGAATATTCCAGCAAGCGTTCTAGAACGCACGCACCATTCAAATAGCCAATCAGCATGTAGCATAACAAATCGGATTTACTCAATGTAATCGTAAAGCCTAACTTTATTAACAGTAGTTTCACCAGACTTGCTTCTCTCGACCTAAAACCCAACAGTTATGTGTCTACGTACTGTGTTGACAATATCCTGAATGCTGTCATTAACAACTAATCAAGTCAGTGATCCAATCAGATAATATAAACGTTTTTGAACGATAGGTACATTATTATAGTGCCTCTTATTTCCTCCTCATCACTACCTGACTGTGTGGCTAAGCAGTGCATCAAAAGCCGCACGAACGGTTAGGCTCCATCCTTTTACTCACCTTCTTCGCCAAATCTGTCATAGATGTCTTTCTTCTTCGGGTCGCTCAACACGTCATATGCCTCCGCGATCTCCTTGAACTTTTCCTCGGCGCTGGGCGATTTGTTTTTGTCCGGATGGTATTTGAGCGCTTGTTTGCGATACGCTTTCTTGATCTCGTCATCGGACGCACCTTTCTGAATCCCCAAAACACTGTAATAATCTTTCCCCATCTTCACCATTGAGCGTTTCTTTTAGGTAGTCTCGCTATTCTTTGAAAATAAACAGTCCTGCTCGCGAATGTTCGGTTCAAATCCACTTATCCTCTATGAAAAATATCCTTGGAAATAGGTCTTGGAATAACTTTATTGGACAGTGGTGTGTCCCGTCGACCGCCTGTTGGTGTGCCCCTGTCTCGCTGCGGTTCGGCCCTATTTGAAACCGTGAGGAAAGTTCTAGAAATGTCTCAAACTCTCTGGTTGTTTCTGAGTTTCCACACACCCAAACCACGTGAATATGCCGCTCCACCCATAGAACTGCAGGACAGAGATGAAACCGAAACTAAACAAAATGCATTTATAATATATAAATAGATAAAAAAGCTTCTACAACAATAAAACAATGACACTGAAATGCACAGATATAAACACGCATGTTCATAACGGACGCTAGTGAGTCACACATTTGCATAATCCATTCACAGTTCTGACCGACTGACCTCCAACACCCAAAGAGAAAGTCAAACAATGTAATGCCTTTGACTATCATTGTCATATTTGGTGTATTTTTGGACAACACAAATATCGTGTTTTTGTGTAATAGTAGGCTATACATGCAAGGCCCATTTTACCATCAGCTCAAGGTACCTGATGATACTCTAACTCTCATTTAAACTTTTAAAACAATTATACTTTTTCACATTTAAAAAAAAGATATATTTAAGAGACCCTTGCTAATTTATAAAAATGTAGATCCCATGCATATTATTGCCTAAATGTGGCTCTCTAAATAAATGGCAATAAATCCCCTGCAATTGTATTTATTGTTATAATTTGCTTTTCTGATTTTTTTAATGTATATTATTATGTTGTTTGCAATAAGTAAAAAAAAGAAATAAAAAAATCAATAAAAAAATCCAGAGAAAGATATTTGGTTGATTCTTCAGTTAGTTTGTATTTAGTTGTATTATTATTATTATTATTTTGCATCGTTAGGATATGAAAACATATTTTAATTTATTTTATTTGAATAAATTATAATTTAATGTATTTATTATCAAAGTGTTGTCTCTTCTCTTATATGTTCCTTTTTAATCAGAATTTCTCAATTTATACTATAGTTATAACAAGAAATTAAACAGTTAGGCCTTCTTGTAATATACATGCACTCAAACATACTATCAATCAGCTTGGTATTTATAGGCTACATAAAATCTGTAATTGTTGTATAACAAATAATCGTTGTTTTAAATTGAGTTATAAAAAAATTAGCCCGTCAGAATGTCTATTTTTCTTTTAAATTTCCTCTCTATAGGCTATATAAAACGAAACTAAAATAAGGCTTTCTTGTAATATACAAGCATGCGTATACCTAGCCTCACATCACCGCTAGGTGGCGCCCAATGCTCGTTCAGCGCTTCTGGTATCTACTCGGATTCCCATTGGTTACTGGGTCAAACCATCAAACAGGCTTCTCTGATGCGTTTCACCAATGACAACATCACGCGCAGGTCTTCGTATTGGTTGGCAATCGCTCACCACTCTGTTCCCATTGGACGAGCGGCATCGTCCGTTCCTCCTGATTGGACTTCGTGCTTGTCTCTCAGCTTGCTGGGATTAGCGATTCAAACTGCAGCAATGAAGCACTACGAGGTAAGATATTGTTACTGATTTTCAGCTCTCAATGTAAGGCGTTCCGGTCTCAGATGATGCTGTTGAGATGAGGACATGATCGTGCCGTGTGGAAATGAACGAACTATAAATACATCTCTGAGGGTGCAGAATTAGACAGCGCGCTAGTGTGTGACAAGCACCTCGGCCTAATAGGACAATAATGATCTATGAATGGGACAATAACACACACACATATATTATGCACACTGGAGGGTCCTGAGGCAGGGATGAGAAAGTAGTTTGCAGTGAATATAGTCCCCTCGACCCAGAGAGTTAGGGTTAGGGTTACACCGCATCTCAGCAGAATCTGAAACAACCCTTGTCCCATATATTACGACACTATGTGCAATAGGAATATCGATTGCAACATATGAGGTGCTTATTGCAATATTTATCCTCGAGATAAATACAAAATATGACGTTTTAAAAAATCGTACTTTTGAGTAGGAACTCGCGTGCACTTGTGTATTCACAAACATTCAGAGTTTCAACAAACACAATTAAGTTGTGATCATAGACTGTAAAAGGATGTGATATCTGACCAAAAACAAATGTGCTATAACAGGACGGACTTGTTCATCGTGTGGGACTGAAGTCACAGCTCTTCTCTCCATAAACCCGGAAGTAGTATGTTTCTGTGTGGATTTACTAATTTTGAGACATCAGTTCTGGCCGATGAAGATATGGGCTTACGTAAAAATCGTTATGGATATTATAAATACCGATGTAACACTTTGGTGTACATTGTACATGTATTTCGGTCAAAGTCTTGTCGATAAAACTGACATTAGCGAAGTTCTATCATGTCCACAGGAGGGCGCCAGAAGATCTCTCAGGGACATAAACGTATATTACATCGTAATTATTATGTAATTAATAAATCAAATAGGGCAAACACAACGTATAAGATTAATTGGATATATAAAAAAATCGCTAATGTGTATGATGAAAAACGCGCGAAAGCCACTCACGTGCTCTTCTTTAACGGTCGCTCTTGCCGTCTCGTGCTGCATTTCGCCTCAAATTAGTACACTTTAAAATAATGTTTATTCCTCTCGCAGTTCTCTTTCAGTTGGGGTTTCTCTCATTGGCGGTGGGGTTTTCCTCATGTGTCATCTGCTCATGCCTTTCCAAGCTATTAATAACCACTCTCTCTCTCTTTCTCCTTCCTAAAATAGTGCGCCTCAGAACAAGATAAACAACGGAAATCAACGTATTTATTTTCATCGCGAAATTTCGTATGTAGCAAAGGACGCCTTTTTAATTTTATTTTTTACATTTGTGATATTTATGTATTCCGGTTTTATATAGCTATGACGAGTAAAACATAATAAAATTAATATTAAATTAAATTAAATTACAAATATATATTTGGGGAATGAGAGATTGCTTAATTGTCAAGTAAATACTGCACACATGTTTACAAGCTAATTTTTAATATCTAATAAATTTTTTTCCTGTTGATTTTCGGGTTTGAAATATGACCGTTGCCCTGAGTCTAAGACTAGTCTTATAAGTCTGTCATTTGTTTTAGTTTTTTTAGGCTGATATCATTATCGTTGTACTGGCAGACATACCCCAACACAACAGTACAAAACTAAAATCATATTGCTGTAAATAATCTGTTTGTGTTAATCTTGTTTGTGGGCTGTGGAGGAGGGCATGGCTGGGCTCTGTTACATTTGTGTGTGTGTTTGTGTGTACATCCATAAGGCAAGTTATAATTAGCACATATTGGGATGACTGGGGAGGGGTCACGTTTCCTAGGGAGTTTCAATAGAAAAAGAGAAAAAAAGAGATAAGGTGCATGTGAGTGAGTGAAAGAGATAGAAGTTTTGTTTACTTGTTTGTGCATGTGTTTTTAGGAGGTTTGGGGGCCAAATGTGTTAGGGAGATGGGAGGGAGAGAGAGAGAGAGGAGAGGGAGAGGGAGAGGGTGGGTAGGGCTCCGACAGATTTATTTCCACAGCTGACATCAAACCTCACGCTTTCCAGAAAGTCCTGCACTCGTTTCTGGAGGTTCAGGGGAGGACTAAGAGCGTCACAGAAGTTAAAAGCTCAGAGAGTGTGTATAGAGAGACAGACATATGGATACCCTGGCTTTAGAGGCCACGCTTCCCAAGAAGGCCCAGAGATCGGGTCGGTGGGAGCATTACCCGGCCTGCCCGCTCCGGCCAAACGCAAACCCTGCTAAAAAGACTAAGAGAGCTGTGGTCTTTTTCGAGGTGGAGATTCTGGACGCCAAGACGAAGGACAAGCTCTGCTTCCTGAGACAAGGTAGGAAACACTACACCTCCTTTGTGATATTTGACATGCATTGCCCGTCTCAATACACACATGCACTTTTTACAACCTCAGATTAAATAAGACAAGGGGTGATTGTGCATTGAAAGGTGCATTGTGTCATGCAGCAGCAGTGTTACATCATCATTTAAAACGCTATTATGATTTAAATTTTTATATTTTAAAGTTTTAGGAATTTAGTAGGTTTTTAACCAGTTTCATTCGTCCATATAGTTTTTATGAACTTCTATTACAGTAGTACCTGAGAACTTAAACTACGCCAAAAATGAAGAAATGTTGCATTGGCACCTAACTAAAAAAAAGTTGTTGTTTTTCAAGAAACAAAAATGTTTATTTAACGATAATGTGCGCAGCAGTGTTATTACTTTATCATTAATACACTATTATGATTTTTATTAGTATTTTTAATTTTATATAGTATTCATTGGAAAGTTTTGGTCATTTAGACAGTAGTCATTTATTTTCTGAATGTGTATTAAGTTATTTATGAACTTCTATTACAGTAGTACCTCTCGACTACACAATCTATTGCATAGCATATAAATATGCTTATGACTATTGATTCCATGTGTTTTTATTTTCCGTCTTTTTATTTAATCATTGTACAGCACTTTAGTCAGTCACTTACTAACTTAAGTGTTTTTTTTTATATATTATATTTCAGTTAATATTTTTTATTTTTTTTATGGTTTTAGTTTTAGCTAACGATAATAACCACGCATGTCAGAGCAATATATGATCTGCTAAAATTGAATTAAAAATGTTTGATTAACTCAATAGAAAAGGATGTACTGTGCCTCACAATTTTAACCTAAAAATCTTCCAAATCAGTGTTATATTTCAACTACCCATGTGTAGATGCTAGCTTGTAGCTGTTAGCCTCTGAATCAGTTCACGCACCCGCTCTCTGCTGATTATCCTCAAATGAATGAAGGTGTTTCTCGCACCGGTTAATGTGACGTCCTCATCCCTGGAGTGGTGCTATCTATAGAAACGGGCCCGGGGTGTGTGTTTCGGGGTCTTGCTGTAGTCGTCCCTGTACGGAGGCGCCTGTAATGAGGCCTGCAGAGGATTATCGGGGATTGCACCCGTATGTCCTCGGATTAACTGCCGCTTCCACTGTGATGTCACTGGCTACTGGTGCTGTGATGTCACAGTGGAATGCCATGATGATGATGATGATGATGTCAGTGTAAGAATTGAAGGTTTTTGGCGGGAAAGATAAAGGGAAAGCTTTAATGCTTTACTGTATAGGTGCCACTTTACAATAAGGTTTCAGTTGTAAAAGTAATATATTTACTAACATGAGCTATCCATGAGCAATACATCTGTCACTGCATTTCTTAATCTTTGTTAATGTTAGTTAATAACAATACAGTTCTTTATTATTTCAGTGTGCATTAATTAATGTTAATATAACCTTTGTTTTAATAATGTATTCATTAAATGTTAATTTTTTATAAAAAAATTTATTTTCTCATGTCACTACCTTTAAATATGGAACTTCGCTGCATAACAAATGCATAAAAGCAAATAAATGGATATAATGCAAATACATGGTATACTCGTAGATAGTATAATCCTCAGATATTCATACTAAAAGCAAAAAAAGCGTAAATTTTGATTTCAGGGGGGCTTAAAGATGTAGAGAGCGAGGGAAATCTCTCGTGTCTCCTCTATTTGATACGAATTACTATGCTTTTAACTATTATGCAATGAACTATAATGCTAACTGGTTTCACACTCAGTAGTTATTCTGCTATGCTGATGGAAAACACACAAACACTTGATAGAGCAGGAGGACGTGTAGAGGCAGCTGGACTCAGCATGTGTGTGTGTGTGTGTGTTCTGGGAGATGTGCTCCGTGTCGGTGGGTGTGTTTGTCTGGTGTTTTGTGTCTCTCAGAGCAGCTGCTGTACTAAAGCCACATCGCTGGGGGATTGTAGCTAAATTTACCCCTGGATTCAGACACACACTCTGAAACTAGTGTTTGTGTGTTTGTTTGATTGGCAGGTTGAGCCCAATGCCACCATCGGAGAAATCAAGTCCATGTTCCACAAGAGTCGTGAGTATCCATTTCTGATCTTCAGTCGGCTTTCGGGATGGGTAAAAAAGACATTTATAATGTTACTAAAGATTGGCATTTCAAATGAATGTTCTATTCATCTAAGAATACTGAGGAAAAAACATGTTCACGCTTTCAAAACTTCATTAAACAACATCTTATCAACATTGATGATAATCATAAATATTTCTTGAGCATCAGATCCTCATATTATTCATTGTTTCTGAAGGATCATGTGACACTGAAGACGGGAGTAATGCAATAAATCACAGGAATAAATTACGTTTGTCTATATATTCACATGGAAAACATCGCAAACTAAGATATTTCACAATATCACTATTTTACTGTATTTTTAATCAAATAAATGCAACCTAGGTGAGAGTGTGTGTTTGACTGTGCTGTTGAAGTGTGTTGTGTGTTGTTTCAGACCCTCAGTGGTATCCGGCCAGCCAGTCCATTCGTCTGGATCCCAGTACGTATTACACATCATCTCCACAGATCAGTCTGCTGACATTATTTCCTGTTAGCATGAGAAGAGTCACTGTTTCTAAGTATTATTTAATCCTACACCACAGGCAACTCATATAAGAATAACACCAGCATCAATATGAGTTTTCACTAGAGACAGTTTTTAGTTTGTCTTGCTGAAGGTAAAGGGTTACTTCACCTCTGGAAAGATGAATGTGTATTGGGTAACACTTTATTTGAAGGGGTGTGCATAAGACTGTCATGACACTGTCATAACACCTGTCATGAACATGAAGGACTCTTTATGAATGTTTATGACTGTTGTCATTAAGTGTCATTCGGTAAATTATGACACTTTTAATGCAAAGTTGACATTGTTTAAAATGTCTTCGATATGACAACTTGACATTAAATTAACCAAGAAATTATAACCTGTCAACCTGTCACAAATATGTCATAACAGGTCTAATTATCAAATTTAAAGTAGTTATTTAGTTGCTGTTAACATTACATTACCCTATCATATGTTATGGTTGGTTTTAACTTTGGTTGTTATGACACCATTATAACTGTGACATGAATATTTGACTTGTCCTCAAGTAAAGTGGAACACATTGTAATAGTTATAAAGATGTCATTAAGGGTCATTACACTGTCAATGCTTTAACAACAGTGTCATTAATATTTCCCCTTACCTCAAGTAAAGTGGAACACGTTGGACTAGTTATGATTTTTTGGTTAATGTCAAGTTGTCATAACAAAGACATTTTAAACAATGTCAACTTTGCATTAAAAGTGTCATAATTTACCGAATGACACTTAATGACAACAGTCATAAACATTCATAAAGACTCCATCTTCATGACAGGTATTATGACAGTGTCATGACAGCCTTATGCACACCCCTTCAAATAAAGTGTTACTCGTGTTTTTAAAATGGGTCATTTATGTAGAAGAAATGTGAAATCATTTTTGAATTTGGAGCTTTCTAGACTGAGAAAAGCCAAAACATTTATTTTGGGCTTATGTGGATGAAAGACAACAACTACCAGAATGCACTTGCTTCGCTCACCTAGGAGGCCACGCCTTCCGGTAACAGAGCGCAGTAGTTAAACAACAAGTCTAGGCTACTAGTGAGTCTTCGAGAGTTTCCGAGATTCGCCCAAAATGTGCGGGATTTAGGGCCCTATAAAATCAGTTTTATTTTTTCCAAAATTCCGTTTTATTTTTTCCCAAATTCCGTTTTTTCCGTTTTAATTTTTGCAAATTCCGTTTTTTCCGTTTTAATTTTTGGGAATTAATTTTTTTTACCCATTACTGTTATTTTAGTTGTAAAAAGAGTGTGCTTTTAATGTTAATTATTAAAATGTACACAAATAAAATAGGCATTTACTATTAAAATGACAAATACTGCATGATGCAACATAACACTCTAGGTACTTCAAGTAACAACAAAATATGGTTATGAGCTTTAAACTGTCCTGTAAAATAAATTATACTAGTTTTTATAAGTTAAAATAAAAGTCACACTCTAGCTGCATCCTAATGTGCATACTATCCATCCTGAAATAGTATGTGACATTAGTAACTGTCAATACTATTTCAGGCATAGTATTCCACATTGGCACGCAGCTTCTGTCTCTCGCGCGCACTGTCCAGCGCTCTCTGGGACACACTCAGTCTCTCTCTCGCGCGCTCTTTCAGACACTCTCGCGCGCTCTTTCGGACCATGTTTCGGGCACACTCGCGTGCACTCTCAGACACACTCGGTCTCTCTCGCGCACTCTCGACTCCGGACACACACACTCGGTCCGGCACCTCATAGACAGACGAGCATGGAGGGGACTTTGTGTGTGTGTGTGCATGCGTTTCTTTACTCTTTCGCCGACGAAAGTAGAGCCGTGGAGAGCCGCTGAAATGACGGGAGGGGTTGTGTCGCCCAGATTTGCTTCCCTGTCTGCATTTTCCCCAGACATACGTTCTTCTCCCACACAAAAAACGAATTTCATTCCAAATATGTAAAATCCCACGAAATTCCGCGTTAACTCTAGATTCCATGTTAATTGGCCAATTCGCGAATTCCGTGATTCGCGGAAATTATAGGGCCCTAGGGATTCGGCTTTGCGCTCTACAGTCGCCCATTCATTGATAGGTTGTGGGTGGTCAAGGGTGGGTTGTGTTCGGTTATGTTCTGTTGTACGCAGTTTAGATGAAGGGTTTGTGTGCTGATGCATTCTGGGATTGTGTTGCAGAGGGGAAATCCCTGAAGGATGAGGATGTTCTCCAGCATCTGCCGGTGGGAACCACTGCAACCTTCTACTTCAGAGACCTGGGAGCCCAGATCAGCTGGGTCACGGTGAGACACACACACACACCCTCACATTTGTCTGGTTTACTATCTCTTGAGGAGGGACGTAATGGTCTTTATACTGTATAAGCTGTAGATTCTGTCCCCTTACTCTGACCCTACCCCTAAACCTGCCCATCACAGGAAACATTCTGCATTTTTACATTTTAAAAAATAATAATTCTGTATTATTTATAGGCGTGTTTACCCATGGGGACCTCATTTCAGGTCCCCACAGTGACACAAGTCCCCATGAGTCTGTGTGCTTTCAGGTTTAAGTCCCCAATCGCAGAGAAAAACATGAACACACTTACAAACACATGCTCACACCAACACGCTCATGCACACACACACGCACATATACACACAGGTACATTACAGAAACACACTGACTGAACTTTATCCCAGAATACACCTGAGTGTTCACATTTGAGTTCACAGTTTGAACGTTGTTGTTTCCTTTAATTTATTTTCAAGATCTGAGCAGAATTATTCACTGTAAAGACACACACAACACCAATATTACACATAATCACATAATCTGAACCTGATAACTGTGCTATAGTGTGTGTACATGTTCCAGCTTACTTTTCATTTAAAACTCCATTATAAGCTTGTGCCTGTGTGTGTGTGTTAATCTGTCTCTCTAACTGGCCCGTTTAGTGTCTGTCACATTATCTGTGTGAGAGCAGGAGATATTAATAACCTGGAAACATGAACGACAGCAGAGGAACTGAACTCGTGAACCTCTTATAATGCTTATATAATCTCTCTCTCTCTCTCTCTCTAACAATTTTAAATGAGCGTATTTCGCATGACTTTAGTTGCCAAAGCATTAACATATTATATATAAATAATAAGACAAACAAAACATATGCAGTAAATCTCTCTCTCTCCCCCACACACACACACACAGGTGTTTCTAACGGAGTACGCAGGTCCTCTGCTGATATATCTGATGTTTTACTTCAGAGTCCGTTCATTATGCGCCTAAATATGACTTCACCACCAGCAAACACTGGGTCGCTACAGTAAGTGTTTCACACACAGCAGGATCCACACACAATTTTCATTTAGTGTATAACGTGGCTTCTGAGGGCTGATGGGTAATTCAGTGTGTTGTTGTTGTATGTTTGGCATGTATGTGTCATTCCCTTCCAGCTACGTTAAGAGACTTTTGGAAACGTTGTTCGTCCATCGCTTCTCACACGGGACTATGCCTCTCCGAAACATCTTCAAGGTGAGCTATACGACTGCACACACACACACACACGTCATCAATTCTTTACACAGAGAAAATATGTGGTTTTGAATACCAGAAACAAAACTTGTACATTTCACATGATTTTTAAGAGTGTATGCAGTTAATCGTGACTTCATACTAATTAAAGTGCCCTGTTCAGGGTTTCTGGGGTCTTAAAAAAGTCTAAAATTTCAAAATTACAATTTAAGGCCTTAAAAGCTCTTAAATTTGCTGAAGTATAGTGTTCTAAGTCCTAAATCATTTTAAACAGGTCTTAATTTTCCTATGTCCATGTAGATTTCATTGAAATGCTCCCGCAGCGCTTTGGAATGTTTTTTTTTTATTTATATTACGTCAGTTGTCAGTTCTTAATTTGCTGTATTACAAAATAGACCAACATGCAACAGCCAATCAGTTTTGAGGTTTCGTGTTATTGGCGCATATTCTCAGAGACCACAGACAGACATTATTCAGCTATGGGGAAGTGGAAGCTTTAGCGATACTTGGCTTAAAAAATCTGAATTTTGGATCAGATTTTGCTGATTTGGATTTTGCTTTTGGATCAGTGTATCTGGGTTCTCCACACGGTGACAAGACACCAGTCCTACATTGTTTCAAACAATGTTTCCGGACTCTGACATCGCTAAATCCTTCTGGTGCGGGAAAGATAAAACAGCCTACATTACAGTGCTTTGGAATAGGGGATTTTATAAAAACAAAACAGAACTAATTTACAAAATCACAGGACCGTTCGTGCTGATTTTCGACGAATGTTCAGTTTGAATAAATTAAATAACTTTGCGAATAATTTTGAGACTCTGCGTTTCCTTTGTACATTTTTTTTTGTGATATAGGTCTTAAATTTCATTCATAATGGTCTTAAAAAGGTCTTAAAAAGTCTTAAATTTCACTTTGTGAAACCTGCAGAAAACCTGCTATTATGATATGTTAAAGGCTGCTAATTCTGTGTTTCGAGGTCTCCTGCTGATTGGTCTACATGCTCATAATATACTTTGCAGCATCACCTAAAGTGTCTGAAAACAGTTGGATTAAGGATGTGGCCTCTAAACCTCTCCTTTCCTGATCCTGATTGGTCAGATGACCCATTCTTTCTTTCAGGAGAAAATAACTCCATTTATCTGTACTGTGATCTCTGAAACTTTGCAGATCTTTAGATTCACAAAATGCTGAATCAAAAAGCAAAATAGGGGCACTTTAAATGTGAATCTTTTATTCAGTCTGTCTCAGTACTATTTTTAGATATTATCTGAGCTTTACTGTAATATTAAACCATGTGATTGTGTGTTTTTGCAGAACTGCACATACTACTGGGGATTTGCAGCTTGGATGGCGTATTACATCAACCACCCGCTGTACACACCACCCAGTGAGCCTTCATATACTGTTCCCTGCTTCAGTGCTAATGCTAATGCATTCATTGTTTCATTCATAAATTACACTGGCATTTTCTGTTGGTATGATGTCAGCCGATATTGAAACGTGTGTTCACGGCTCATGCTCTTGTTTGCATTGCAGTCTATGGAGAGCAGCAGATCAGACTGGCCCTCATCCTGTTCCTGGTAAGATCAGCTCTTTCACAGCATCAGTGTGAGTCATGTGATGATGACTAATGATCTCTTTATGGCCACAGTTCTGTCAGATCGGGAACTTCTCCATCCACATCGCTCTGAGAAATCTCAGACCACCAGGTAAGCACACACACACACACACACACACACACAAAGTTAGGATCTTTAATACGTTTATATATAGACCTTATAAATTTTCTGTAACACGTATGTTTACTTGGCATTTGCATTGTTTGCATCTGCTGCTCGGCTCATTATTAGATCAGGTCTGCCCAAAGTAAGAGTTTCTTCCTCTTCTGCAGGATCAAAGACCAGGAAGATCCCGTATCCGAACTAAAAACCCCTTCACCTGGATCTTCCTACTGGTGTCCTGCCCCAACTACACGTATGAGGTCAGGAAGATGCGCTCTCTCTCTCACACACACACACCGTTCAGCACAGACCTTTCACTGAAACAGACATGAAAATCACTCACCTTTCGGCGAAATTCGCCGTTTTGAAACCAAAATAGGTGACCTACGTGAATCGTGTAGATTACGAATGAGAAAATGTTTTGAGGGAGGGGGGGGGGTATAATATAAATGAAGCCGTACTATAGTATAATGTGAGGTAGGAATTAATATCTAAGTCATTAAATTCAAGTTCGCGTAAACGTTTCCCTCCGCTGCGGCTGACAGTAATTCTCAATTCAGTTCAAACAAACAGCGCGTCAACTCCTCAGTCATTCTCCATTCAAACAGCACAGCGCGTCGTCAGTCATCAGCATTCAAACAGGACAGCGCGTCGCGTTCGGCAATGATGAAACTATCTCCAAGATGATTAAATGTTAATATTATTATACTATAGATAAATACTATATTATACTATAGACGATCTGTAGATAAAGCTCTATGGTTTCGTATACATTGACTGTCTTGCTGTAGTACCTCAATCATGTTTATCATCCTTTACCGCGTGTCTAGATCACAACACTGGAGAGCACTATCATTGTTCTTCACGCGCACAGTAACTGAAATTTAAAACTGTTAAAAGAAAAGGCTCAATAAACTATTGCATAGATAGATACTGTATAATACACTATGCATCGATATATTTCCTTTGTGCTTTGAACTTGTCAATGCGGACTCGAAGAGCTCTATGGAAGAGCTGCGCGCTGTGACTCATGTTGCCTCAAGCGCATCATTCAGCGCTAGCGATGCGCATTGGAGTCTTTTATAATCAAATCATAATACTTTTGCGCAATGAAAAATTATCAATAGTATTTTTTGGTTCTGTTCTGTCTATCTAGCATATGGTGCTGCCTCATTAAACAGCTGTGCTATACATTTGTGCTATATATATTTTCTTAATTTTGTAGTAGACTATAAAATATTTGATCTTTTTGATTTTTATCTTGTTTTTCATGAATGCATTTTACAACAATACAAAGAGCAATGTGCAACGTTTTACCAGATTTAGTGCTACAGTTACTGTCTCATATTTGTTCCCCACTATTTTTTTTTACTAAATGTTCTGATTTTATATAATTATTGTTTTTCTAGACAAAATTTGACTGAGTTACCCACTAATCTAGTTTATGATATAATTTTTGTCATAGGTTATGATCATATTTTTGTTGTTGTTGTTGTTTTTCTTGAAGTTGTCTGTATTAAGTAGACTGTGTTTAACACACAAAAGAGTGATTATCAGTTCAACACACAGTTATAGAAATTCTACAGATTATTATTATTTATTTATTTTTAGTTTTTTTTACTGCGATGGTAACGGATTCGGTATCGATCTTTTAAAAAAAAATTATTATTAAAATAAGGCCATAATATTTTTGACTCATGGCTAAAGTTAAGTTTCTCCAGCTCTCCCCAGGTTGGCAAAAAATGCATCTCAAAATGCATCAGATTGAGGCTTTAATTATGGAATATTTAACATTTTCTTACGGGGAGCATGCCACCGAACCCCCCTAGAGGGTAATATCCTTCTCACCTTTTTCACCCCTGACCCGTTTTCATGCCTGCTGAAAGCTGTTAGTATCTGCTTCTCTCTTGTGTTCTGATGAAGTCCCCAAACATATGGAAGCTCGTTTCCACCACAGAATAAAACATTTAAAAAGATTATTGAGACTTTTTATCTCACAATTGCAAGTTTACATCTCTTTTTTTACATCTCTTTTCATCTCTTTTAAAATGGAGGCTCTAGACCCTTCCAGAGCTGAGATATTGAGATATTTATAATGGCATAAATGCTACGTGGGATCTCAATATCTCAGCTCTGGACGGGTCTGCAGCCTCCATTTTGCACTAAGGTCTAGTCTCTTGGCCCT
The DNA here is from genome assembly GCA_030378365.1 of Hybognathus amarus. NCBI lineage: Eukaryota > Metazoa > Chordata > Actinopteri > Cypriniformes > Leuciscidae > Hybognathus > Hybognathus amarus. The sequence goes on along the minus strand of JAQIUQ010000899.1, from coordinate 574,179 downwards.
CTCATCAGAATCCAGAGTTTTGAGAAGATTGGAGAAACTTATTTTTTCGCCCACCAAAAAAACGACAGTGGTACCCCTTACATTTTTTTTGTGCGAAAAAATAAGTTTCTCCAATCTTCTTGAAACTCTGGATTCTGGTAGAGGGCCATGGGACTTAGACCTGAGTGCAAAAATGGAGGCTGTAGACCCTTCCAGAGCTGAGATATTGAGATATTTATAATGGCATAAATGCTAAAAAAACGACAGTGGTACCCCTTACATTTTTTTTTGTGCCGAAAAAATAAGTTTCTCCAATCTTCTTGAAACTCTGGATTCTGATAGAGGGCCATGGGACTTAGACCTGAGTGCAAAAATGGAGTCTCTAGACCCTTCCTGAGCTGAGATATGGATATCCCACATAGCATTTATGCCATTGCAAAAATAGTGGGATAAATGCTATGTGGGATCTCAATATCTCAGCTCAGGAAGGGTCTAAGGCTCCATTTTGCACTCAGGTCTAAGTCTCTTGGCCCTCTATCAGAATCCAGAGTTTTGAGAAGATTGGAGAAACAAAAATTTTCACACCAAAAAAAAAACGACAGTGGTACCCCTTATGTTTTTTTTTTGGTGCAAAAAAAAGTTTCTCCAATCTTCTCGAAACTCTGGATACTGATAGAGGGCCATGAGACTTAGACCTGAGTGCAAAAATGGAGGCTGTAGACCCTTCCAGAGCTGAGATATTGAGATATTTATAATGGCATAAATGCTAAAAAAACGACAGTGGTACCACTTACATTTTTTTGTGTGCGAAAAATAAGTTTCTCCAATCTTCTTGAAACTCTGGATTCTGATAGAGGGCCATGAGACTTAGACCTGAGTGCAAAAATGGAGGCTGTAGATCCTTCCAGAGCTGAGATACTGAGATTTTTATAATGGCATAAATGCTAAAAAAACGACAGTGGTACCCCTTACATTTTTTTTGTGTGTGAAAAAAATAGTTTCTCCAATCTTCTTGAAACTCTGGATTCTGATAGAGGGCCATGGGACTTAGACCTGAGTGCAAAATGGAGGTTGTAGACCCTTCCAGAGCTGAGATATTGAGATATTTATAATGGCATAAATGCTAAAAAAACGACAGTGGTACCCCTTACATTTTTTTTGTGCAAAAAAATAAGTTTCTCCAATCTTCTTGAAACTCTGGATACTGATAGAGGGCCATGAGACTTAGACCTGAGTGCAAAATGGAGTCTCTAGACCCTTCCTGAGCTGAGATATGGATATCCCACGTAGCATTTATGCCATTACAAAAATAGTGGGATAAATGCTATGTGGGATCTCAATATCTCAGCTCAGGAAGGGTCTAGAGCCTCCATTTTTGCACTCAGGTCTAAGTCTCTTGGCCCTCTATCAGAATCCAGAGTTTTGAGAAGATTGGAGAAACAAAAATTTTTCACACCAAAAAAAAAACGACAGTGGTACCCCTTATGTTTTTTTTTGGTGCAAAAAAAAAGTTTCTCCAATCTTCTCGAAACTCTGGATACTGATAGAGGGCCATGAGACTTAGACCTGAGTGCAAAAATGGAGTCTCTAGACCCTTCCTGAGCTGAGATATGGATATCCCACGTAGCATTTATTCCACTATTTTTGTAATGGCATAAATGCTACGTGGAATTTCCATATCTCAGCTCAGGAAGGGTCTAGAGCCTCCATTTTGCACTCAGGTCTAAGTCTCTTGGCCCTCTATCAGAATCCAGAGTTTTGAGAAGATTGGAGAAACAAAAAATTTTCACACCAAAAAAAAAACGACAGTGGTACCCCTTATGTTTTTTTTTTTGTCCAAAAAAATAAGTTTCTCCAATGTTCTCTAAACTCTGGAATACTGATAGAGGGCCATGAGACTTAGACCTGAGTGCAAAAATGGAGTCTCTAGACCCTTCCTGAGCTGAGATATGGATATCTCACGTAGCATTTATGCCATTACAAAAATAGTGGGATAAATGCTATGTGGGATCTCAATATCTCAGCTCAGGAAGGGTCTAGAGCCTCCATTTTGCACTCAGGTCTAAGTCCTTGACCCTCTATCAGAATCCAGAGTTTTCGAGAACATTGGAGAAACAAAAATTTTCACACCCAAAAAAACGACAGTGGTACCCCTTATGTTTTTTTTTTTGGTGCAAAAATAAATTCTCCAATGTTCTCGAAACTCTGGATACTGATAGAGGGCCATGAGACTTAGACCTGAGTGCAAAAATTGAGGCTGTAGACCCTTCCAGAGCTGAGATATTGAGATATTTACTAATGGCATAAATGCTAAAAAAACGACAGTGGTACCCCTTACATTTTTTTGTCCGAAAAAATAAGTTTCTCTCAATCTTCTAGAAACTCTGGATATCTGATAGAGGGCCATGAGACTTAGACCTGAGTGCAAAAATGGAGGCTGTAGACCCTTCCAGAGCTGAGATATTGAGATATCTATAATGGCATAAATGCTAAAAAAAACGACAGTGGTACCACTTACATTTTTTGTGTGCGAAAAAATAAGTTTCTCCAATCTTCTTGAAACTCTGGATTCTGATAGAGGGCCATGAGACTTAGACCTGAGTGCAAAAATGGAGGCTGTAGATCCTTCCAGAGCTGAGATACTGAGATTTTTATAATGGCATAAATGCTAGAAAAAAACGACAGTGGTACCCCTTACATTTTTTTTTGTGTGTGAAAAAAATAGTTTCTCCAATCTTCTTGAAACTCTGGATTCTGATAGAGGCCATGGGACTTAGACCTGAGTGCAAAATGGAGGTTGTAGACCCTTCCAGAGCTGAGATATTGAGATATTTATAATGGCATAAATGCTAAAAAAAACGACAGTGGTACCCCTTACATTTTTTTTTGTGCAAAAAAATAAGTTTCTCCAATCTTCTTGAAACTCTGGATACTGATAGAGGGCCATGAGACTTAGACCTGAGTGCAAAAATGGAGTCTCTAGACCCTTCCTGAGCTGAGATATGGATATCTCACGTAGCATTTATGCCATTACAAAAATAGTGGGATAAATGCTATGTGGGATCTCAATATCTCAGCTCAGAAGGGTCTAGAGCCTCATTTTGCACTCAGGTCTAAGTCTCTTGGCCCTTGTCAGAATCCAGAGTTTTGAGAAGATTGGAGAAACAAAAAATTTTCACACCAAAAAAAAAAACGACAGTGGTACCCCTTATGTTTTTTTTTTGGTGCAAAAGAAAAGTTTCTCCGATCTTCTCGAAACTCTGGATACTGATAGAGGGCCATGAGACTTAGACCTGAGTGCAAAAATGGAGTCTCTAGACCCTTCCTGAGCTGAGATATGGATATCCCACGTAGCATTTATTCCACTATTTTTGTAATGGCATAAATGCTATGTGGGATTTCCATATCTCAGCTCAGAAGGGTCTGAGCCTCCATTTTTGCACTCAGGTCTAAGTCTCTTGGCCCTCTATCAGAATCCAGAGTTTCGAGAAGATTGGAGAAACAAAAATTTTTCACACCAAAAAAAAAAACGACAGTGGTACCCCTTATGTTTTTTTTTTGGTCCAAAAAAATAAATTTCTCCAATGTTCTCGAAACTCTGGATACTGATAGAGGGCCATGAGACTTAGACCTGAGTGCAAAAATGGAGTCTCTAGACCCTTCCTGAGCTGAGATATGGATATCCCACGTAGCATTTATGCCATTACAAAAATAGTGGGATAAATGCTATGTGGGATCTCAATATCTCAGCTCAGGAAGGGTCTAGAGGCTCCATTTTTGCACTCAGGTCTAAGTCTCTTGGCCCTCTATCAGAATCCAGAGTTTTGAGAAGATTGGAGAAACAAAAATTTTTCACACCAAAAAAAAACGACAGTGGTACCCCTTATGTTTTTTTTTTGGTGCAAAAAAATAAGTTTCTCCAATCTTCTCGAAACTCTGGATACTGATAGAGGGCCATGAGACTTAGACCTGAGTGCAAAAATGGAGTCTCTAGACCCTTCCTGAGCTGAGATATGGATATCCCACGTAGCATTTATGCCATTACAAAAATAGTGGGATAAATGCTATGTGGGATCTCAATATCTCAGCTCAGGAAGGGTCTAGAGGCTCATTTTTGCACTCAGGTCTAAGTCTCTTGGCCCTCTATCAGAATCCAGAGTTTTGAGAAGATTGGAGAAACAAAATTTTTTCACACCAAAAAAAAACGACAGTGGTACCCCTTATGTTTTTTTTTTTGGTGCAAAAAAATAAGTTTCTCCAATCTTCTCGAAACTCTGGATACTGATAGAGGGCCATGAGACTTAGACCTGAGTGCAAAAATGGAGTCTCTAGACCCTTCCTGAGCTGAGATATGGATATTCCACGTAGCATTTATGCCATTACAAAAATAGTGGGATAAATGCTATGTGGGATCTCAATATCTCAGCTCAGGAAGGGTCTAGAGGCTCCATTTTTGCACTCAGGTCTAGTCTCTTGGCCCTCTATCAGAATCCAGAGTTTTGAGAAGATTGGAGAAACAAAAATTTTTCACACCAAAAAAAAACGACAGTGGTACCCCTTATGTTTTTTTTTTTGGTGCAAAAAAAATAAGTTTCTCCAATCTTCTCGAAACTCTGGATACTGATAGAGGGCCATGAGACTTAGACCTGAGAGCAAAAATGGAGTCTCTAGACCCTTCCTGAGCTGAGATATGGATATCCCATGTAGCATTTATGCCATTACAAAAATAGTGGGATAAATGCTATGTGGGGATCTCAATATCTCAGCTCAGGAAGGTCTAAGACTCCATTTTGCACTCAGGTCTAAGTCTCATGGCCCTCTATCAGTATCCAGAGTTTCTGAGAGATTGGAGAAACTTATTTTTTCGCACCAAAAAAAAAACATAAGGGGTACCCCTTATGTTTTTTTTTTGGTGCGAAAAATTAAGTTTCTCCAATCTTCTCAAAACTCTGGATACTGATAGAGGGCCATGAGACTTAGACCTGAGTGCAAAAATGGAGTCTCTAGACCCTTCCTGAGCTGAGATATGGATATCCCACGTAGCATTTATGCCATTACAAAAATAGTGGGATAAATGCTATGTGGGATCTCAATATCTCAGCTCAGGAAGGGTCTAGAGGCTCCATTTTTGCACTCAGGTCTAAGTCTCTTGGCCCTCTATCAGAATCCAGAGTTTTGAGAAGATTGGAGAAACAAAATTTTTTCACACCAAAAAAAAAAAACGACAGTGGTACCCCTTATGTTTTTTTTTTGGTGCAAAAAAAATAAGTTTCTCCAATCTTCTTCGAAACTCTGGAATACTGATAGAGGGCCATGAGACTTAGACCTGAGTGCAAAAATGGAGTCTCTAGACCCTTCCTGAGCTGAGATATGGATATCCCATGTAGCATTTATGCCATTACAAAAATAGTGGGATAAATGCTATGTGGGATCTCAATATCTCAGCTCAGGAAGGGTCTAGAGGCTCCATTTTTGCACTCAGGTCTAAGTCTCTTGGCCCTCTATCAGAATCCAGAGTTTTGAGAAGATTGGAGAAACAAAATTTTTCACACCAAAAAAAAAACGACAGTGGTACCCCTTATGTTTTTTTTTTTGGTGCAAAAAAATAAGTTTCTCCAATCTTCTCGAAACTCTGGATACTGATAGAGGGCCATGAGACTTAGACCTGAGAGCAAAAATGGAGTCTCTAGACCCTTCCTGAGCTGAGATATGGATATTCCACGTAGCATTTATGCCATTACAAAAATAGTGGGATAAATGCTATGTGGGATCTCAATATCTCAGCTCAGGAAGGGTCTAGAGGCTCCATTTTTGCACTCAGGTCTAAGTCTCTTGGCCCTCTATCAGAATCCAGAGTTTTGAGAAGATTGGAGAAACAAAAATTTTTCACACCAAAAAAAAACGACAGTGGTACCCCTTATGTTTTTTTTTTGGTGCAAAAAAAATAAGTTTCTCCAATCTTCTTCGAAACTCTGGATACTGATAGAGGGCCATGAGACTTAGACCTGAGAGCAAAAATGGAGTCTCTAGACCCTTCCTGAGCTGAGATATGGATATCCCATGTAGCATTTATGCCATTACAAAAATAGTGGGATAAATGCTATGTGGGATCTCAATATCTCAGCTCAGGAAGGTCTGAGACTCCATTTTGCACTCAGGTCTAAGTCTCATGGCCCTCTATCAGTATCCAGAGTTTCGAGAAGATTGGAGAAACTTATTTTTTGCACCAAAAAAAAAAACATAAGGGGTACCACTGTCGTTTTTTTTTTGGTGTGAAAAATTTTGTTTCTCCAATCTTCTCAAAACTCTGGATTCTGATAGAGGGCCAAGAGACTTAGACCTGAGTGCAAAAATAGAGTCTCTAGACCCTTCCTGAGCTGAGATATGGATATCCCACGTAGCATTTATGCCATTACAAAAATAGTGGGATAAATGCTATGTGGGATCTCAATATCTCAGCTCAGGAAGGGTCTAGAGGCTCCATTTTTGCACTCAGGTCTAAGTCTCTTGGCCCTCTATCAGAATCCAGAGTTTTGAGAAGATTGGAGAAACAAAAATTTTTCACACCAAAAAAAAAAACGACAGTGGTACCCCTTATGTTTTTTTTTTGGTGCAAAAAAAATAAGTTTCTCCAATCTTCTCGAAACTCTGGATACTGATAGAGGGCCATGAGACTTAGACCTGAGTGCAAAAATGGAGTCTCTAGACCCTTCCTGAGCTGAGATATGGATATTCCACGTAGCATTTATGCCATTACAAAAATAGTGGGATAAATGCTATGTGGGATCTCAATATCTCAGCTCAGGAAGGGTCTAGAGGCTCCATTTTTGCACTCAGGTCTAAGTCTCTTGGCCCTCTATCAGAATCCAGAGTTTTGAGAAGATTGGAGAAACAAAATTTTTTCACACCAAAAAAAAAACGACAGTGGTACCCCTTATGTTTTTTTTTTTTGGTGCAAAAAAATAAGTTTCTCCAATCTTCTCGAAACTCTGGATACTGATAGAGGGCCATGAGACTTAGACCTGAGTGCAAAAATGGAGTCTCTAGACCCTTCCTGAGCTGAGATATGGATATTCCACGTAGCATTTATGCCATTACAAAAATAGTGGGATAAATGCTATGTGGGATCTCAATATCTCAGCTCAGGAAGGGTCTAGAGGCTCCATTTTTGCACTCAGGTCTAAGTCTCTTGGCCCTCTATCAGAATCCAGAGTTTTGAGAAGATTGGAGAAACAAAATTTTTTCACACCAAAAAAAAAACGACAGTGGTACCCCTTATGTTTTTTTTTTGGTGCAAAAAAAATAAGTTTCTCCAATCTTCTCGAAACTCTGGATACTGATAGAGGGCCATGAGACTTAGACCTGAGAGCAAAAATGGAGTCTCTAGACCCTTCCTGAGCTGAGATATGGATATCCCATGTAGCATTTATGCCATTACAAAAATAGTGGGATAAATGCTATGTGGGATCTCAATATCTCAGCTCAGGAAGGGTCTAGAGACTCCATTTTTGCACTCAGGTCTAAGTCTCATGGCCCTCTATCAGTATCCAGAGTTTCGAGAAGATTGGAGAAACTTATTTTTTGCACCAAAAAAAAAACATAAGGGGTACCACTGTCGTTTTTTTTTTTGGTGTGAAAAATTTTGTTTCTCCAATCTTCTCAAAACTCTGGATTCTGATAGAGGGCCAAGAGACTTAGACCTGAGTGCAAAAATGGAGTCTCTAGACCCTTCCTGAGCTGAGATATGGATATCCCACGTAGCATTTATGCCATTACAAAAATAGTGGGATAAATGCTATGTGGGATCTCAATATCTCAGCTCAGGAAGGGTCTAGAGGCTCCATTTTTGCACTCAGGTCTAAGTCTCTTGGCCCTCTATCAGAATCCAGAGTTTTGAGAAGATTGGAGAAACAAAATTTTTCACACCAAAAAAAAACGACAGTGGTACCCCTTATGTTTTTTTTTTGGTGCAAAAAAATAAGTTTCTCCAATCTCTCGAAACTCTGGATACTGATAGAGGGCCATGAGACTTAGACCTGAGTGCAAAAATGGAGTCTCTAGACCCTTCCTGAGCTGAGATATGGATATTCCACGTAGCATTTATGCCATTACAAAAATAGTGGGATAAATGCTATGTGGGATCTCAATATCTCAGCTCAGGAAGGGTCTAGAGGCTCCATTTTTGCACTCAGGTCTAAGTCTCTTGGCCCTCTGTCAGAATCCAGAGTTTTGAGAAGATTGGAGAAACAAAATTTTTTCACACCAAAAAAAAAAACGACAGTGGTACCCCTTATGTTTTTTTTTTTGGTGCAAAAAAAATAAGTTTCTCCAATCTTCTCGAAACTCTGGATACTGATAGAGGGCCATGAGACTTAGACCTGAGAGCAAAAATGGAGTCTCTAGACCCTTCCTGAGCTGAGATATGGATATTCCACGTAGCATTTATGCCATTACAAAAATAGTGGGATAAATGCTATGTGGGATCTCAATATCTCAGCTCAGGAAGGGTCTAGAGGCTCCATTTTGCACTCAGGTCTAAGTCTCTTGGCCCTCTATCAGAATCCAGAGTTTTGAGAAGATTGGAGAAACAAAAATTTTTCACACCAAAAAAAAAACAGACAGTGGTACCCCTTATGTTTTTTTTTTGGTGCGAAAAAATAAGTTTCTCCAATCTTCTCGAAACTCTGGATACTGATAGAGGGCCATGAGACTTAGACCTGAGTGCAAAAATGGAGTCTCTAGACCCTTCCTGAGCTGAGATATGGATATCCCACGTAGCATTTATGCCATTACAAAAATAGTGGGATAAATGCTATGTGGGATCTCAATATCTCAGCTCAGGAAGGGTCTATGAGGCTCCATTTTTGCACTCAGGTCTAAGTCTCTTGGCCCTCTATCAGAATCCAGAGTTTTGAGAAGATTGGAGAAACAAAAATTTTTTCACACACAAAAAAAAACGACAGTGGTACCCCTTATGTTTTTTTTTTTGGTGCAAAAAAAATAAGTTTCTCCAATCTTCTCGAAACTCTGGATACTGATAGAGGGCCATGAGACTTAGACCTGAGTGCAAAAATGGAGTCTCTAGACCCTTCCTGAGCTGAGATATGGATATCCCACGTAGCATTTATGCCATTACAAAAATAGTGGGATAAATGCTATGTGGGATCTCAATATCTCAGCTCAGGAAGGGTCTAGAGGCTTCATTTTTGCACTCAGGTCTAAGTCTCTTGGCCCTCTATCAGAATCCAGAGTTTTGAGAAGATTGGAGAAACAAAATTTTTTCACACCAAAAAAAAAACGACAGTGGTACCCCTTATGTTTTTTTTTTGGTGCAAAAAAATAAGTTTCTCCAATCTTCTTCGAAACTCTGGATACTGATAGAGGGCCATGAGACTTAGACCTGAGTGCAAAAATGGAGTCTCTAGACCCTTCCTGAGCTGAGATATGGATATTCCACGTAGCATTTATGCCATTACAAAAATAGTGGGATAAATGCTATGTGGGATCTCAATATCTCAGCTCAGGAAGGGTCTAGAGGCTCCATTTTTGCACTCAGGTCTAAGTCTCTTGGCCCTCTATCAGAATCCAGAGTTTTGAGAAGATTGGAGAAACAAAATTTTTTCACACCAAAAAAAAAACGACAGTGGTACCCCTTATGTTTTTTTTTTGGTGCAAAAAAAATAAGTTTCTCCAATCTTCTCAAAACTCTGGATACTGATAGAGGGCCATGAGACTTAGACCTGAGAGCAAAAATGGAGTCTCTAGACCCTTCCTGAGCTGAGATATGGATATCCCATGTAGCATTTATGCCATTACAAAAATAGTGGGATAAATGCTATGTGGGATGCTCAATATCTCAGCTCAGAAGGTCTAGAGACTCATTTTGCACTCAGGTCTAAGTCTCATGGCCCTCTGTCAGTATCCAGAGTTTCAAGAAGATTGGAGAAACTTATTTTTTTGCACCAAAAAAAAAACATAAGGGTACCACTGTCGTTTTTTTTGGTGTGAAAAAATTTGTTTCTCCAATCTTCTGAAACTCTGGATTCTGATAGAGGGCCAAGAGACTTAGACCTGAGTGCAAAAATGGAGTCTCTAGACCCTTCCTGAGCTGAGATATGGATATCCCACGTAGCATTTATGCCATTACAAAAATAGTGGGATAAATGCTATGTGGGATCTCAATATCTCAGCTCAGGAAGGGTCTAGAGGCTCCATTTTGCACTAGGCTCTAAGTCTCTTGGCCCTCTATTCAGAATCCAGAGTTTTGAGAAGATTGGAGAAACAAAAATTTTTTCACACCAAAAAAAAAAAAACGACAGTGGTACCCCTTATGTTTTTTTTTTTTGGTGCAAAAAAATAAGTTTCTCCAATCTTCTCGAAAACTCTGGATACTGATAGAGGGCCATGAGACTTAGACCTGAGTGCAAAAATGGAGTCTCTAGACCCTTCCTGAGCTGAGATATGGATATTCCACGTAGCATTTATGCCATTACAAAAATAGTGGGATAAATGCTATGTGGGATCTCAATATCTCAGCTCAGGAAGGGTCTAGAGGCTCCATTTTTGCACTCAGGTCTAAGTCTCTGGCCCTCTATCAGAATCCAGAGTTTTGAGAAGATTGGAGAAACAAAATTTTTTCACACCAAAAAAAAACGACAGTGGTACCCCTTATGTTTTTTTTTTGGTGCAAAAAAAATAAGTTTCTCCAATCTTCTCGAAACTCTGGATACTGATAGAGGGCCATGAGACTTAGACCTGAGAGCAAAAATGGAGTCTCTAGACCCTTCCTGAGCTGAGATATGGATATCCCATGTAGCATTTATGCCATTACAAAAATAGTGGGATAAATGCTATGTGGGATCTCAATATCTCAGCTCAGGAAGGGTCTAGAGACTCCATTTTTGCACTCAGGTCTAAGTCTCATGGCCCTCTATCAGTATCCAGAGTTTCGAGAAGATTGGAGAAACTTATTTTTTGCACCAAAAAAAAAAACATAAGGGGTACCACTGTCGTTTTTTTTTGGTGTGAAAAATTTTGTTTCTCCAATCTTCTCAAAACTCTGGATTCTGATAGAGGGCCAAGAGACTTAGACCTGAGTGCAAAAATAGAGTCTCTAGACCCTTCCTGAGCTGAGATATGGATATCCCACGTAGCATTTATGCCATTACAAAAATAGTGGGATAAATGCTATGTGGGATCTCAATATCTCAGCTCAGGAAGGGTCTAGAGGCTCCATTTTTGCACTCAGGTCTAAGTCTCTTGGCCCTCTATCAGAATCCAGAGTTTTGAGAAGATTGGAGAAACAAAATTTTTCACACCAAAAAAAACGACAGTGGTACCCCTTATGTTTTTTTTTTGGTGCAAAAAATAAGTTTCTCCAATCTTCTCGAAACTCTGGATACTGATAGAGGGCCATGAGACTTAGACCTGAGTGCAAAAATGGAGTCTCTAGACCCTTCCTGAGCTGAGATATGGATATCCCACGTAGCATTTATGCCATTACAAAAATAGTGGGATAAATGCTATGTGGGATCTCAATATCTCAGCTCAGGAAAGGGTCTAGAGGCTCCATTTTTGCACTCAGGTCTAAGTCTCTTGGCCCTCTATCAGAATCCAGAGTTTTGAGAAGATTGAAGAAACAAAATTTTTTCACACCAAAAAAAAACGACAGTGGTACCCCTTATGTTTTTTTTTTTGGTGCAAAAAATTAAGTTTCTCCAATCGTCTCGAAACTCTGGATACTGATAGAGGGCCATGAGACTTAGACCTGAGTAGCAAAATGGAGTCTCTAGACCCTTCCTGAGCTGAGATATGGATATCCCATGTAGCATTTATGCCATTACAAAATAGTGGGATGAGTGCTATGTGGGGATCTCAATATATCTCAGTCTCAGGAAGGGTCTTGCAGGCTCCATTTTTGCACTCAGGTCAAGTCTCATGGCCCCTTATCAGAATCCAGAGTTTCAGAGAAGATTGGAGAACAAAAATTCTGCACCAAAAAGAATAACAGCGAAGGGGTACCTTACTGTAAATTTTTGGTGGTGCAGAAATGATTGTTTCTCCAATCTTCTCAAAACTCCTGGATACTGATAGAGGGCCAAGAGACTTAGACCTGAGAGCAAAAATGGAAGTCTCTAGAACCCTTCCTGAGCTGTAGAATATGGATATCCCCACGTAGCCATTCAGTGCCATTACAACAATAGTGGGATAAATGCTATGTGGGATCTCAATATCTCAGCTCAGGGAAGGGTCTAAGAGGCTCCATTTTTGCACTCAGGTCTCAGTCTCTGGCCCTCATCTGTCAGAATCCAGTAAGCTTTTGAGAAGATTGGAGAGAACTAATTTTTAGCACCAAAAAAAAAACACGACAGTGGTACCCCTTATGTCGTTTTTTTTGGTGCAAAAAAATAGTTTCTCCAATCTTCTTCGAAAACTCTGGATACTGAATAGAGGGCCATGGAGCCCGAGACCTAGAGTTGCAGAAATGGAGTCTCTAGACCCTTCCTGAGCTGAGATATGGATATTCATGGGAGCATTTATGCCATTACAAAAATAGTGGGATAAATGCTATGTGGGATCTCAATATCTCAGCTCAGTAAGGAAGTCTCAGAGGCTCCATTTCTTGCACTCAGGCTCTAAGTCTCTCGGCCCTCTATCAGAGCCCAGAGTTTTTGAGAAGATCTGACAGCAAATATCTTCACACCAAAAAAAAACGACAGCGGTACCCCTTATGTTTTTTTTTTTTTTGGTGCAAAAAAAGAAGTTTTTTCTCCAATCTTCTTGGAACTCTGGATACTGATAGAGGGCCATGAGACTTAGACCTGAGAGCAAAAATGGAGTCTCTAGACCCTTCCTGAGCTGAGATATGGATATTCCACGTAGCATTTATGCCATTACAAAAATAGTGGGATAAATGCTATGTGGGATCTCAATATCTCAGCTCAGGAAGGGTCTAGAGGCTCCATTTTTGCACTCAGGTCTAAGTCTCTTGGCCCTCTATCAGAATCCAGAGTTTTGAGAAGATTGGAGAAACAAAAATTTTTCACACCAAAAAAAAAACGACAGTGGTACCCCTTATGTTTTTTTTTTGGTGCAAAAAAAATAAGTTTCTCCAATCTTCTCGAAACTCTGGATACTGATAGAGGGCCATGAGACTTAGACCTGAGAGCAAAAATGGAGTCTCTAGACCCTTCCTGAGCTGAGATATGGATATCCCATGTAGCATTTATGCCATTACAAAAATAGTGGGATAAATGCTATGTGGGATCTCAATATCTCAGCTCAGGAAGGGTCTAGAGACTCCATTTTTGCACTCAGGTCTAAGTCTCATGGCCCTCTATCAGTATCCAGAGTTTCAAGAAGATTGGAGAAACTTATTTTTTGCACCAAAAAAAAAAACATAAGGGGTACCACTGTCGTTTTTTTTTTTGGTGTGAAAAAATTTGTTTCTCCAATCTTCTCAAAACTCTGGATTCTGATAGAGGGCCAAGAGACTTAGACCTGAGTGCAAAAATAGAGTCTCTAGACCCTTCCTGAGCTGAGATATGGATATCCCACGTAGCATTTATGCCATTACAAAAATAGTGGGATAAATGCTATGTGGGATCTCAATATCTCAGCTCAGGAAGGGTCTAGAGGCTCCATTTTTGCACTCAGGTCTAAGTCTCTTGGCCCTCTATCAGAATCCAGAGTTTTGAGAAGATTGGAGAAACAAAAATTTTTCACACCAAAAAAAAAACGACAGTGGTACCCCTTATGTTTTTTTTTTGGTGCAAAAAAAATAAGTTTCTCCAATCTTCTCGAAACTCTGGATACTGATAGAGGGCCATGAGACTTAGACCTGAGAGCAAAAATGGAGTCTCTAGACCCTTCCTGAGCTGAGATATGGATATCCCATGTAGCATTTATGCCATTACAAAAATAGTGGGATAAATGCTATGTGGGATCTCAATATCTCAGCTCAGGAAGGGTCTCAGAGCTCCATTTTTGCACTCAGGTCTAAGTCTCTTGGCCCTCTATCAGAATCCAGAGTTTTGAGAAGATTGGAGAAACAAAATTTTTTCACACCAAAAAAAAAACGACAGTGGTACCCCTTATGTTTTTTTTTTTGGTGCAAAAAAATAAGTTTCTCCAATCTTCTCGAAACTCTGGATACTGATAGAGGGCCATGAGACTTAGACCTGAGTGCAAAAATGGAGTCTCTAGACCCTTCCTGAGCTGAGATATGGATATTCCACGTAGCATTTATGCCATTACAAAAATAGTGGGATAAATGCTATGTGGGATCTCAATATCTCAGCTCAGGAAGGGTCTAGAGGCTCCATTTTTGCACTCAGGTCTAAGTCTCTTGGCCCTCTATCAGAATCCAGAGTTTTGAGAAGATTGGAGAAACAAAATTTTTCACACCAAAAAAAAAACGACAGTGGTACCCCTTATGTTTTTTTTTTTGGTGCAAAAAAAATAAGTTTCTCCAATCTTCTCGAAACTCTGGATACTGATAGAGGGCCATGAGACTTAGACCTGAGAGCAAAAATGGAGTCTCTAGACCCTTCCTGAGCTGAGATATGGATATCCCATGTAGCATTTATGCCATTACAAAAATAGTGGGATAAATGCTATGTGGGATCTCAATATCTCAGCTCAGGAAGGGTCTAGAGGCTCCATTTTTGCACTCAGGTCTAAGTCTCTTGGCCCTCTATCAGAATCCAGAGTTTTGAGAAGATTGGAGAAACAAAATTTTTCACACCAAAAAAAAACGACAGTGGTACCCCTTATGTTTTTTTTTTTGGTGCAAAAAAAATAAGTTTCTCCAATCTTCTCGAAACTCTGGATACTGATAGAGGGCCATGAGACTTAGACCTGAGAGCAAAAATGGAGTCTCTAGACCCTTCCTGAGCTGAGATATGGATATCCCATGTAGCATTTATGCCATTACAAAAATAGTGGGATAAATGCTATGTGGGATCTCAATATCTCAGCTCAGGAAGGGTCTAGAGACTCCATTTTGCACTCAGGTCTAAGTCTCATGGCCCTCTATCAGTATCCAGAGTTTCGAGAAGATTGGAGAAACTTATTTTTTGCACCAAAAAAAAACATAAGGGTACCTACTGTTTTTTTTTTGGTGTGAAAAATTTTGTTTCTCCAATCTTCTCAAAACTCTGGATTCTGATAGAGGGCCAAGAGACTTAGACCTGAGTGCAAAAATGGAGTCTCTAGACCCTTCCTGAGCTGAGATATGGATATCCCACGTAGCATTTATGCCATTACAAAAATAGTGGGATAAATGCTATGTGGGATCTCAATATCTCAGCTCAGGAAGGGTCTAGAGGCTCCATTTTTGCACTCAGGTCTAAGTCTCTTGGCCCTCTATCAGAATCCAGAGTTTTGAGAAGATTGGAGAAACAAAATTTTTTCACACCAAAAAAAAACGACAGTGGTACCCCTTATGTTTTTTTTTTTGGTGCAAAAAAATAAGTTTCTCCAATCTTCTCGAAACTCTGGATACTGATAGAGGGCCATGAGACTTAGACCTGAGTGCAAAAATGGAGTCTCTAGACCCTTCCTGAGCTGAGATATGGATATTCCACGTAGCATTTATGCCATTACAAAAATAGTGGGATAAATGCTATGTGGGATCTCAATATCTCAGCTCAGGAAGGGTCTAGAGGCTCCATTTTTGCACTCAGGTCTAAGTCTCTTGGCCCTCTATCAGAATCCAGAGTTTTGAGAAGATTGGAGAAACAAAAATTTTTCACACCAAAAAAAAACGACAGTGGTACCCCTTATGTTTTTTTTTTGGTGCAAAAAAAATAAGTTTCTCCAATCTTCTCGAAACTCTGGATACTGATAGAGGGCCATGAGACTTAGACCTGAGAGCAAAAATGGAGTCTCTAGACCCTTCCTGAGCTGAGATATGGATATCCCATGTAGCATTTATGCCATTACAAAAATAGTGGGATAAATGCTATGTGGGATCTCAATATCTCAGCTCAGGAAGGGTCTGAGACTCCATTTTGCACTCAGGTCTAAGTCTCATGGCCCTCTATCAGTATCCAGAGTTTCGAGAAGATTGGAGAAACTTATTTTTTGCACCAAAAAAAAAACATAAGGGGTACCACTGTCGTTTTTTTTTGGTGTGAAAAATTTTGTTTCTCCAATCTTCTCAAAACTCTGGATTCTGATAGAGGGCCAAGAGACTTAGACCTGAGTGCAAAAATGGAGTCTCTAGACCCTTCCTGAGCTGAGATATGGATATCCCACGTAGCATTTATGCCATTACAAAAATAGTGGGATAAATGCTATGTGGGATCTCAATATCTCAGCTCAGGGAAGGGTCTAGAGGCTCCATTTTTGCACTCAGGTCTAAGTCTCTTGGCCCTCTATCAGAATCCAGAGTTTTGAGAAGATTGGAGAAACAAAATTTTTTCACACCAAAAAAAAACGACAGTGGTACCCCTTATGTTTTTTTTTTTTTGGTGCAAAAAAAATAAGTTTCTCCAATCTTCTCGAAACTCTGGATACTGATAGAGGGCCATGAGACTTAGACCTGAGATGCAAAAATGGAGTCTCTAGACCCTTCCTGAGCTGAGATATGGATATTCCATGTAGCATTTATGCCATTACAAAAATAGTGAGATAAATGCTATGTGGGATCTCAATATCTCAGCTCAGGAAGGGTCTAGAGGCTCCATTTTTGCACTCAGGTCTAAGTCTCTTGGCCCTCTATCAGAATCCAGAGTTTTGAGAAGATTGGAGAAACAAAATTTTTTCACACCAAAAAAAAACGACAGTGGTACCCCTTATGTTTTTTTTTTTGGTGCAAAAAAAAAGTTTCTCCAATCTTCTCGAAACTCTGGATACTGATAGAGGGCCATGAGACTTAGACCTGAGAGCAAAAATGGAGTCTCTAGACCCTTCCTGAGCTGAGATATGGATATTCCACGTAGCATTTATGCCATTACAAAAATAGTGGGATAAATGCTATGTGGGATCTCAATATCTCAGCTCAGGAAGGGTCTAGAGGCTCCATTTTTGCACTCAGGTCTAAGTCTCTTGGCCCTCTATCAGAATCCAGAGTTTTGAGAAGATTGGAGAAACAAAAATTTTTCACACCAAAAAAAAAACGACAGTGGTACCCCTTATGTTTTTTTTTTTGGTGCAAAAAAAATAAGTTTCTCCAATCTTCTCGAAACTCTGGATACTGATAGAGGGCCATGAGACTTAGACCTGAGAGCAAAAATGGAGTCTCTAGACCCTTCCTGAGCTGAGATATGGATATCCCATGTAGCATTTATGCCATTACAAAAATAGTGGGATAAATGCTATGTGGGATCTCAATATCTCAGCTCAGGAAGGGTCTAGAGACTCCATTTTTGCACTCAGGTCTAAGTCTCATGGCCCTCTATCAGTATCCAGAGTTTCGAGAAGATTGGAGAAACTTATTTTTTGCACCAAAAAAAAAACATAAGGGGTACCACTGTCGTTTTTTTTTTTGGTGTGAAAAATTTTGTTTCTCCAATCTTCTCAAAACTCTGGATTCTGATAGAGGGCCAAGAGACTTAGACCTGAGTGCAAAAATAGAGTCTCTAGACCCTTCCTGAGCTGAGATATGGATATCCCACGTAGCATTTATGCCATTACAAAAATAGTGGGATAAATGCTATGTGGGATCTCAATATCTCAGCTCAGGAAGGGTCTAGAGGCTCCATTTTTGCACTCAGGTCTAAGTCTCTTGGCCCTCTATCAGAATCCAGAGTTTTGAGAAGATTGGAGAAACAAAAATTTTTCACACCAAAAAAAAACGACAGTGGTACCCCTTATGTTTTTTTTTTGGTGCAAAAAAAATAAGTTTCTCCAATCTTCTCGAAACTCTGGATACTGATAGAGGGCCATGATACTTAGACCTGAGAGCAAAAATGGAGTCTCTAGACCCTTCCTGAGCTGAGATATGGATATCCCATGTAGCATTTATGCCATTACAAAAATAGTGGGATAAATGCTATGTGGGATCTCAATATCTCAGCTCAGGAAGGGTCTAGAGGCTCCATTTTTGCACTCAGGTCTAAGTCTCTTGGCCCTCTATCAGAATCCAGAGTTTTGAGAAGATTGGAGAAACAAAATTTTTTCACACCAAAAAAAAAACGACAGTGGTACCCCTTATGTTTTTTTTTTTGGTGCAAAAAAATAAGTTTCTCCAATCTTCTCGAAACTCTGGATACTGATAGAGGGCCATGAGACTTAGACCTGAGTGCAAAAATGGAGTCTCTAGACCCTTCCTGAGCTGAGATATGGATATTCCATGTAGCATTTATGCCATTACAAAAATAGTGGGATAAATGCTATGTGGGATCTCAATATCTCAGCTCAGGAAGGGTCTAGAGGCTCCATTTTTGCACTCAGGTCTAAGTCTCTTTGGCCCTCTATCAGAATCCAGAGTTTTGAGAAGATTGGAGAAACAAAAATTTTTCACACCAAAAAAAAACGACAGTGGTACCCCTTATGTTTTTTTTTTTGGTGCAAAAAAAATAAGTTTCTCCAATCTTCTGAAACTCTGGATACTGATAGAGGGCCATGAGACTTAGACCTGAGAGCAAAAATGGAGTCTCTAGACCCTTCCTGAGCTGAGATATGGATATCCCATGTAGCATTTATGCCATTACAAAAATAGTGGGATAAATGCTATGTGGGATCTCAATATCTCAGCTCAGGAAGGGTCTAGAGACTCCATTTTTGCACTCAGGTCTAAGTCTCATGGCCCTCTATCAGTATCCAGAGTTTCGAGAAGATTGGAGAAACTTATTTTTTGCACCAAAAAAAAAACATAAGGGGTACCACTGTCGGTTTTTTTTTGGTGTGAAAAAATTTTGTTTCTCCAATCTTCTCAAAACTCTGGATTCTGATAGAGGGCCAAGAGACTTAGACCTGAGTGCAAAATGAGTCTCTAGACCCTTCTGAGCTGAGATATGGATATCCCATCGTAGCATTTATGCCATTACAAAATAGTGGGATAAATGCTATGTGGGATCTCAATATCTCAGCTCAGGAAGGGTCTAGAGGCTCCATTTTTGCACTCAGGTCTAAGTCTCTTGGCCCTCTATCAGAATCCAGAGTTTTGAGAAGATTGGAGAAACAAAATTTTTTCACACCAAAAAAAAAAAACGACAGTGGTACCCCTTATGTTTTTTTTTTTTTGGTGCAAAAAAATAGTTTCTCCAATCTTCTCGAAACTCTGGATACTGGATAGAGGGCCATGAGACTTAGACCTGAGTGCAAAAATGGAGTCTCTGAGACCCTTCCTGAGCTGAGATATGGATATTCCACGTAGCATTTATGCCATTACAAAAATAGTGGGATAAATGCTATGTGGGATCTCAATATCTCAGCTCAGGAAGGGTCTAGAGGCTCCATTTTTGCACTCAGGTCTAAGTCTCTTGGCCCTCTATCAGAATCCAGAGTTTTGAGAAGATTGGAGAAACAAAATTTTTTCACACCAAAAAAAAAACGACAGTGGTACCCCTTATGTTTTTTTTTTTGGTGCAAAAAAAAAAGTTTCTCCAATCTTCTCGAAACTCTGGATACTGATAGAGGGCCATGAGACTTAGACCTGAGAGCAAAAATGGAGTCTCTAGACCCTTCCTGAGCTGAGATATGGATATTCCACGTAGCATTTATGCCATTACAAAAATAGTGGGATAAATGCTATGTGGGATCTCAATATCTCAGCTCAGGAAGGGTCTAGAGGCTCCATTTTTGCACTCAGGTCTAAGTCTCTTGGCCCTCTATCAGAATCCAGAGTTTTGAGAAGATTGGAGAAACAAAAATTTTTCACACCAAAAAAAAAACGACAGTGGTACCCCTTATGTTTTTTTTTTGGTGCAAAAAAAATAAGTTTCTCCAATCTTCTCGAAACTCTGGATACTGATAGAGGGCCATGAGACTTAGACCTGAGAGCAAAAATGGAGTCTCTAGACCCTTCCTGAGCTGAGATATGGATATCCCATGTAGCATTTATGCCATTACAAAAATAGTGGGATAAATGCTATGTGGGATCTCAATATCTCAGCTCAGGAAGGGTCTAGAGACTCCATTTTTGCACTCAGGTCTAAGTCTCATGGCCCTCTATCAGTATCCAGAGTTTCGAGAAGATTGGAGAAACTTATTTTTTGCACCAAAAAAAAAAACATAAGGGGTACCACTGTCGTTTTTTTTTTTGGTGTGAAAAATTTTGTTTCTCCAATCTTCTCAAAACTCTGGATTCTGATAGAGGGCCAAGAGACTTAGACCTGAGTGCAAAAATGAGTCTCTAGACCCTTCCTGAGCTGAGATATGGATATCCCACGTAGCATTTATGCCATTACAAAAATAGTGGGATAAATGCTATGTGGGATCTCAATATCTCAGCTCAGGAAGGGTCTAGAGGCTCCATTTTTGCACTCAGGTCTAAGTCTCTTGGCCCTCTATCAGAATCCAGAGTTTTGAGAAGATTGGAGAAACAAAATTTTTCACACCAAAAAAAACGACAGTGGTACCCCTTATGTTTTTTTTTTGGTGCAAAAAAAATAAGTTTCTCCAATCTTCTCGAAACTCTGGATACTGATAGAGGGCCATGATACTTAGACCTGAGAGCAAAAATGGAGTCTCTAGACCCTTCCTGAGCTGAGATATGGATATCCCATGTAGCATTTATGCCATTACAAAAATAGTGGGATATATGCTATGTGGGATCTCAATATCTCAGCTCAGGAAGGGTCTGAGGCTCCATTTTTGCACTCAGGTCTAAGTCTCTTGGCCCTCTATCAGAATCCAGAGTTTTGAGAAGATTTGGAGAAACAAAATTTTTTCACACCAAAAAAAAAATCGACAGTGGTACCCCTTATGTTTTTTTTTTGGTGCAAAAAAATAAGTTTCTCCAATCTTCTCGAAACTCTGGATACTGATAGAGGGCCATGAGACTTAGACCTGAGTGCAAAAATGGAGTCTCTAGACCCTTCCTGAGCTGAGATATGGATATTCCACGTAGCATTTATGCCATTACAAAAATAGTGGGATAAATGCTATGTGGGATCTCAATATCTCAGCTCAGGAAGGGTCTAGAGGCTCCATTTTTGCACTCAGGTCTAAGTCTCTTGGCCCTCTATCAGAATCCAGAGTTTTGAGAAGATTGGAGAAACAAAATTTTTTCACACCAAAAAAAAACGACAGTGGTACCCCTTATGTTTTTTTTTGGTGCAAAAAAATATAGTTTCTCCAATCTTCTCGAAACTCTGGATACTGATAGAGGGCCATGAGACTTAGACCTAGAGCAAAATATGGAGCTCTAGACCCTTCCTGAGCTGAGATATGGATATCCCATGTAGCATTTATGCCATTACAAAAATAGTGGGATAAATGCTATGTGGGATCTCAATATCTCAGCTCAGGAAGGGTCTGAGAGGCTCCATTTTGCACTCAGGTCTAAGTCCCATGGCCCTCTATTAGCAGTCCAGACTTTCGAGAAGATTAGGGCAGAACTCATTTTTGCACGAAAAAAACACACAGGGGTACCACTGTCGTTTTTTTGGTGCAGAAAAATTGTGTTCTCCAATCTTATTCGAAACTCTGGATTCTGAATAAGGGCCAGAGCAAACTGAGCTAAACTGCAGTTCTAGACCCTTTCAGCTGAGTATGAGACCTCCACGTAGCATTTATGCCATTACAAAAATAGTGGGATAAATGCTATGTGGGATCTCAATATCTCAGCTTCAGGAAAGGTCTAGAGGCTCCATTTTTGCACTTCAGGTCTTAAGTCTCTGGCCCTCTATCAGAGTGCAGAGTTTTGAGAAGATTGAGAACAAATTTTTTCACACCAAAAAAAAACGACAGTGGTACCCCTTATGTTTTTTTGGTGCAAAAAAATAAGTTTCTCCAATTTCTGAAAACTCTGGATACTGAATAGAGGGCCATGAGACTTAGACCTGAGAGCAAAAATGGAGTCTCTAGATCCCTTCCTGAGCTGAGATATGGATATCCCATGTAGCATTTATGCCATTACAAAAATAGTGGGATAAATGCTATGTGGGATCTCAATATCTCAGCTCAGGAAGGGTCTAGAGGCTCCATTTTTGCACTCAGGTCTAAGTCTCTTGGCCCTCTATCAGAATCCAGAGTTTTGAGAAGATTGGAGAAACAATAATTTTTCACACCAAAAAAAAACGACAGTGGTACCCCTTATGTTTTTTTTTGGTGCAAAAAAGTAAGTTTCTCCAATCTTCTCAAAACTCTGGATACTGATAGAGGGCCATGAGACTTAGACCTGAGTGCAAAATGGAGTCTCTAGACCCTTCCTGAGCTGAGATATGGATATCCCACTGTAGCATTTATGCCATTACAAAAATAGTGGGATAAATGCTATGTGGGATCTCAATATCTCAGCTCAGGAAGGGTCTAGAGGCTCCATTTTTGCACTCAGGTCTAAGTCTCTTGGCCCTCTATCAGAATCCAGAGTTTTGAGAAGATTGGAGAAACAAAATTTTTCACACCAAAAAAAAAACGACAGTGGTACCCCTTATGTTTTTTTTTGGTGCAAAAAAATAAGTTTCTCCAATGTTCTCGAAACTCTGGAATACTGATAGAGGGCCATGAGACTTAGACCTGAGTGCAAAAATGGAGTCTCTAGACCCTTCCTGAGCTGAGATATGGATATCCCACGTAGCATTTATGCCATTACAAAAATAGTGGGATAAATGCTATGTGGGATCTCAATATCTCAGCTCAGGAAGGGTCTAGAGGCTCCATTTTTGCACTCAGGTCTAAGTCTCTTGGCCCTCTATCAGAATCCAGAGTTTTGAGAAGATTGGAGAAACAAAATTTTTTCACACCAAAAAAAAAACGACAGTGGTACCCCTTATGTTTTTTTTTGGTGCAAAAAAATAAGTTTCTCCAATCTTCTCGAAACTCTGGATACTGATAGAGGGCCATGAGACTTAGACCTGAGAGCAAAAATGGAGTCTCTAGACCCTTCCTGAGCTGAGATATGGATATCCCATGTAGCATTTATGCCATTACAAAAATAGTGGGATAAATGCTATGTGGGATCTCAATATCTCAGCTCAGGAAGGGTCTAGAGGCTCCATTTTTGCACTCAGGTCTAAGTCTCTTGGCCCTCTATCAGAATCCAGAGTTTTGAGAAGATTGGAGAAACAAAATTTTTCACACCAAAAAAAAAACAGACAGTGGTACCCCTTATGTTTTTTTTTTGGTGCAAAAAATTAAGTTTCTCCAATCTTCTCAAAACTCTGGATACTGATAGAGGGCCATGAGACTTAGACCTGAGTGCAAAAATGGAGTCTCTAGACCCTTCCTGAGCTGAGATATGGATATTCCACGTAGCATTTATGCCATTACAAAAATAGTGGGATAAATGCTATGTGGGATCTCAATATCTCAGTCTCAGGAAAGGTCTAGAGGCTCCATTTTTGCACTCAGGTCTAAGTCTCTTGGCCCTCTATCAGAATCCAGAGTTTTGAGAAGATTGGAGAAACAAAATTTTTTCACACCAAAAAAAAAAACGACAGTGGTACCCCTTATGTTTTTTTTTTTTTGGTGCAAAAAAATAAGTTTCTCCAATATTCTCGAAACTCTGGATACTGATAGAGGGCCATGAGACTTAGACCTGAGTGCAAAAATGGAGTCTCTAGACCCTTCCTGAGCTGAGATATGGATATTCCACGTAGCATTTATGCCATTACAAAAATAGTGGGATAAATGCTATGTGGGATCTCAATATCTCAGCTCAGGAAGGGTCTAGAGGCTCCATTTTTGCACTCAGGTCTAAGTCTCTTGGCCCTCTATCAGAATCCAGAGTTTTGAGAAGATTGGAGAAACAAAATTTTTTCACACCAAAAAAAAACGACAGTGGTACCCCTTATGTTTTTTTTTTTTGGTGCAAAAAAAATAAGTTTCTCCAATCTTCTCGAAACTCTGAATACTGATAGAGGGCCATGAGACTTAGACCTGAGAGCAAAAATGGAGTCTCTAGACCCTTCCTGAGCTGAGATATGGATATTCCACGTAGCATTTATGCCATTACAAAAATAGTGGGATAAATGCTATGTGGGATCTCAATATCTCAGCTCAGGAAGGGTCTAGAGGCTCCATTTTTGCACTCAGGTCTAAGTCTCTTGGCCCTCTATCAGAATCCAGAGTTTTGAGAAGATTGGAGAAACAAAATTTTTCACACCAAAAAAAAACGACAGTGGTACCCCTTATGTTTTTTTTTTGGTGCAAAAAAGAATAAGTTTCTCCAATCTTCTCGAAACTCTGGATACTGATAGAGGGCCATGAGACTTAGACCTGAGAGCAAAAATGGAGTCTCTAGACCCTTCCTGAGCTGAGATATGGATATCCCATGTAGCATTTATGCCATTACAAAAATAGTGGGATAAATGCTATGTGGGATCTCAATATCTCAGCTCAGGAAGGGTCTAGAGACTCTATTTTGCACTCAGGTCTAAGTCTCATGGCCCTCTATCAGTATCCAGAGTTTTGAGAAGATTGGAGAAACTTATTTTTTTGCACCAAAAAAAAACATAAGGGGTACCACTGTCGTGTTTTTTTTTTGGTGTGAAAAAAATTTGTTCTCAATCTTCTCAAAACTCTGGATTCTGATAGAGGGCCAAGAGACTTAGACCTGAGTGCAAAATGGAGTCTCTAGACCCTTCCTGAGCTGAGATATGGATATCCCACGTAGCATCATTTATGCCATTACAAAAATAGTGGGATAAATGCTATGTGGGATCTCAATCTCAGCTCAGGAAGGGTCTAGAGGCTCCATTTTTGCACTCAGGTCTAAGTCTCTTGGCCCTCTATCAGAATCCAGAGTTTTGAGAAGATTGGAGAACAAAATTTTTCACACCAAAAAAAAAACGACAGTGGTACCCCTTATGTTTTTTTTTTGGTGCAAAAGATAAGTTTCTACAATCTTCTCTAAACTCTGCAATATTGATAGAGGGCCATGAGACTTAAACCTGAGTACAAATATGGAGTCTCTAGACCCTTCCTGAGCTGAGATATGGATATCCCATGTAGCATTTATGCCATTACAAAAATAGTGGGATAAATGCTATGTGGGATCTCAATATCTCTATCTCAGGAAGGGTCTCAGAGGCTCCATTTCACTCTAGGTCTAAGTCTCTTGGCCCTCTTATCAGGAATCCAGAGTTTTGAGAAGATTGGAGAAACTTACTTTTCCGCACCAAAAAAAAACATAAGGGGTACCACTGTCGTTTTTTTTTGGTGTGAAAAAATTTTGTTTGTCCAATACTATCTCCCAAAAACTCTGAATTCCGATAGAGGGCCAAGAGACTTAGACCTGAGTGCAAAAGTGAGTCTCTGACCCTTCCTGAGCTGAGATATGGATATCCCACGTAGCATTTATGCCATTACAAAAATAGTGGGATAAATGCTATGTGGGATATCCATATCTCATCTCAGGAAGGGTCTACAAGGCTCCATTTTTATTGATAAATAATCTATTGATAGTCTATTGATAAATTACACTTCTATTGATAAATTACACTTTACAAATTTCCTACCGAGGAGGTAACTGTGATATGTTGAAGTGACCTTGACCTTCTGTAAAACCAGCTGCAAAGACTGGGTATTGTTATTAGTTAAGTCAAAGCGTCACTATTGCTATCACTCATACAGGAGGCTAGAAATGTAATCAAATACACAAACCTTGTGTATTAAACATAATCCACACTATTTGTGCTCAAATCATGCGGCTTGAGGAGAGTACTCAATAGAGACCATAATATCATATTGGGGGTTGGCTCTTTTTGTTCCAGTAAGCAACCATCACTTTAGAGTGCCTTAGCAACCACATAATAGTGACCAAACAACTGATTAGCAACACCCTGACAACCATACACTTACAAATGTGTTTGCGCATTAATCAGAACCCACCACCCTTTCCTTCTTCCTGAATTATTAAATCCAAATTCCAAGAAGTTATTGGCTGTTTACATACAGTTAGTGCAACAAATGTTGGCACAATGTTGAAGCAGATGTAAGAGGCTGTTAAATTATCTCCCTTGCTCACATAGAATACTTAATGGGTCAGTTATTGTACATACAATTATTGTACATCTTCTATCTGTTAAAAGCAGTCTGTACTGATCAATAAATCCAATTTCTGCTCTTTTCTGGATTTTGTCCTGAAGAGTGTTTGCCAAGAGTTCAGCAAAATCTTATAACAAACATTTTCTTTTTTTCCTTCTAGATTTTCCACTCTGTGATGGAGGGCTACGGAACTGTTAGCTCTACTTTCATTAAGTTACTTGGCTCTAGTGGGCGTGGACTGTTGTCATGGCGACCAGACAGTGGCTCCTCCCCATGTTCTGCTTCCTGCTTCATCTTCCACATTAGCTTTACTCTACTCAGACTCGTTTTGCTGTGGCTTTTGGTCTCGGCATTGTTAAGGAACTATCGTCGGGCAAGGGCGGAACTGTACCGTCCAGCCGTTGACCTACAGGACTATGAGATGGTGGAGTTGTTCCTGCGACGCCTCAAAATGTGGATGGGGCTCAGCCGTGCTAAAGAGGTGTGTGTGTTTACAAAATACCCAAGATTTTGTCGTTGTGCAAGTTTTTACCAAAGTAACATGTCTGGTATAGGGGATTATCACGCTGATATGCAGTACTTCCGGATTCAGTGATCTTTGTGCACTGCCACTTCCGTTGAATCACCGATCTCGCTGGCGAACTGATGACGGACTACACTAAGTTTATTCTGACGGCATCCCTGGTAAATTAGTCTGATTCACTGAAAGTGCCGGCTGCAACAAACGTGCTACCTTGTTTTATTTTAAAGTTTTAATCCAGTTCTTCCTTATACTCAATTCAGTCGGGAATCCATGAAAACTTACGTAGGGTTGGCGTTGTTGGTTAAATTTACAAAGTGGAACAGAGCAGTGACATATAAAGCCTTCGCTCATTTAGCCCAGAGTCCCTTGATCCCTACAGTAGATTTTTAGTACAGAAGCTTTTAAGATTTGCAGAGCGGAGAGATTCCCCCTGAAGCATAGTGGCTAAAGCTCATAAATGGTTGCTGGTCAGGCCCTCCAAAAGAACAAACCATGAACAGTTACCTTTTTGCTCTTGGGGACACATTTCCCCAGGTTTCCCCCAACAGATTGCCCATAAAAAAGTGCACAGTAAGTTGCTTTGGATAATGACTAACTTGTTTTACTGACTTTCTAGTATGTCACCAGTCTTTCAGATTGATCCTTCACCATATCTCTGACCCTTTATCCCTTTCTTTCCTGATAGTTCCGGCACAAGGTGCGATTTGAAGGTATGGAGCTCCCGCCTTCACGTTCCTCTTCAACAAGTGACTGCAAGTCCTTGTGTCTTCCTCCTCTGGACACTCCAGAGGCTCCCCCATCTTCCTCGAACAGTGTTGATGGAGGATCTGAGGCCTCCTGGCGGCCCACTTCCAGCAGCCCTTGCAGTCTGGCTGAAGCCCCGGGTCTGGGACTAGGCCTTACCTTAGGCCTTGGGCTGATAGTTGGAGGCCAAGGCTGGAAGAGAGAGCCGAAATGGAGGCAACGCTCCGCAGAATCCTCCCAGCTTTTGATGCTTTGCTTCTCCAGCTGGACCGGGTCACCCATGCCACAGAGGAATTGTATCGAACAGAGTGCCATCTAGAGAGGCTGCTGAGGAAGAGTAGAAGACGGGGCAGTGGGACACGCCGCCACAGAAGTCTGGAGTCTGCAGGACAGAAGAGACATGGATACATGGGGGCAGACAGGAACACACAAGTGGCAGAGAGTAGCAAAAGTCCCCCGAGAACTGGATTAAGTGCATCTGTGTCTGAGAGAAATCTTCACAAGAGAGACAGAAGGTCAAGGAATTCAGGCAACTTCTCACAAATCACCAGTGGCCTTCCCACAAGCCTCAATAAGGTAGACTCCAGTCCCTCAGGACCGATAGTCTCCAAAAGACTCAAAAAATTCCCAGTACCGTGGTGGTAGATGTCAGCAAGACCGAGAAAGAGCCTGACAAGGTCCCCCTCAAAGCAAGTCCCCCTGAGGAGGACAGTAGTCCACCCAGAGTCCAAAAAGCTGACACGGCTTCTCATAAAGTAAAAGGAACCTCCAAGGTTGACCCTAACTTCCAAAGAGACTCTGAGGTTGTTGGCTGTGCCAACAAACCTGCCCTACCCCCATTCCCACTCCAACGTCTACTCCCTCAACTGCTCCGGTTTCTGCAATAACTACCCCAGTACCGATCCCTCGCTCCCAGCGAGTGGGTTCCTCCCAGCAACAGTGAGAACCTTCCCTCCAGTGTATTCCGGCACCCTGCACACACTACTATCGAATCCCACCCGCAAACGCAAGCACAAACCTCCCCCTCTTAAAAACAAGGTGCACCCCAACACAGACAGACCAATCTCAGGGCATCCCAAACCTTGACATCCCAAGGTTTTAACAATCAGTATCCAAGTTAAGGCAGATTGAGTCCTAAAGCTAAGGGACTCAAGGAATGTCTGAAGCTCAAGGGTTACGGCCTTTCTTGAGGAAACGAGGACCTGGTGACAGCAGGTTTTGTAACCAGGCCCTCAAGAAGAGCAAATGCAAGACGTTTCTCAAACAAAACCAAATAATAGACCATAGCTCCAACCCACAAGTCTTTCAATTGGTGACACCTTACTAGAAGTCACAAGATGGAAACTAGGTGCAGGTCACCATGGTTTTTACAATCCTCAAGAAGTTTATTCGATTGCCGAAAGTTGCCCTTTCCCCCCCTCTCGCAGTGACCTCAAGTCCAACCTCTTGACCCTGGTGGTCAACTGAGTTGAAACCGACAAGAGCACAACTTGTGCTGTCGCAGAAACAAAACAAACTCTTGAAAGAGACAATGAAGGACTACAACAGCACGCCTGTTGATGCAGGATGGCTAAAGCTTGATGGTACTTGTCATACAATGTTTTTAAGTTATGTTTAATGAATCGTGTTCTTTTTTTTGTGTTGTTGTTGAAGGAAGCTATCTTAAGGTCATGGGTGTATGTATTGCCCATCGATGCAGAATAGGCACAACTTATTCAGAAAGGCTCACACTGACAGACTCGCACACAAACAGACACAAGACACACCTAGATTTGCGGGTACATATTTGTTACGATTCCATAAATATAGAGCTTTGAGGTACTTATGCATAACTCATGCTTTTTAATATAGGGAAATAGATGCAAAAAACATATCTTGAACATATATAGACTTGTATGATTTCCCCACCTACACACTCACACTAACATACTTCTGAAGAGGCCATCAGGGTGCTAAACAGCTAGTAATCCTCAGGATTTCACATGTATTTCTTCCGACATAATTGCATGTCTTCGCCATTCATAGTTTTTTTTAGAGTGAAATGGACCCGAGGGCAAGTAAGAGAAGATTAAAATAGAGGGAAAACTGAGAGAAGGGAAACGGTGTCAGAAATCGTAAGTACCAAGGGAGTCAAAAGAATTGGGATACGTTAATAGAAGGACATGAAAAGGTCGTTGAAGGGAAATGTTAAGAGAAAGGTATATCCCTCATTTAAGCACAACTCCCAGAATTCTCTGTATGGGGATTTGTTGTTCATTGTTGAAGAATTATTATTGTAAGTAGTTCATGAAAAATCAGCTTATTATATATGGAAGTATTTGTTGCTGCCTTCTATGATGTTTTGAATCTAATTTAAAAAGCACTTTGTATTGATGTTATAAAATGAATGATTGTGAGTGACGGTATCAGTGCGATTTAGTTTGAATGTGTTATGGAAAATGTTTTGCAGAAATAATCAAATAAGCTTGGTACGAACATAAGAGATAGTTACAACAGCGTATCATTTTGCCAAAGCTTGCTACTCTAAGTAAGAAGAGATTAACTTAAAGTTTCTTTTGTACTTAGCACTTTATTTCAATGTCAAGCTTTAGTGCTTCGCCATACTTTACTAGTGTGTAATGTTTCTTCACATACAGCTTTCCAGAACTATTCTCTTTGAGTATTATACACAAGCTGCATCAGGATGATAATTACCATTAATATTTTTCATGTATTGGTTTGTATAATGTGTTGATTTTATGAAGTACTAAAATAATGTTGTTTACCGTGATGACGCTCAGGTACCCTCTTTTTTAAAAACTCAAACCAGGATTTGTTTTTGTTTTTGTTTGTTTGTATTGGCTTCAATCAATGCATGTATTAAGGTCTCGTATGATGAAATTAGAGTAGTTGCGAGTAATTGGATGATGAAGTGATTGAAACAGATCCACTACAGGGAGTTTTGATTCTGTCGAATTTCACGTCCACTACAGTAACGTCCTTATTCAGGCCATTCCAGATGAAGTTTTGAAAGGTCGTGTTTATCTGTACATATTGGTGTGCCCTGATGTAAATATTGCATTAGAGTTTGATTGCATTTTTAAAATCTCATTAGCCTTAACTGCACTGAGAGGAAATTCTACACAGAATGGACGTTGGGATGTACACTCATTTCACACAAATGCTTTGCTGCATATTTCAGTTCACCTTGGCGTTAACCAAAGTAAAACAAAATAACCAAAAGTATGAAATCATTGCTTTTTTTTATCAAACGTTTTTAATAGAACTACACACAGCACAAGCGGCCATTTTAAAATATAATGGCTTTTTAGTAGTTCTTTGCAGGACAGTGCTCCCGCTGAATTATTTCATAGTTTTAGAAGGTGTGGGTCAGAACAAATTTCAAGCCAGTCACATGTGCCAAAACCAACTTGCTTAAAATAATGTAAAGTCCTACATTTTTTGTAATAAATGCTGAAGGTAACGTGCTCGATTGCAGGTTTGCGATTTTGTGTCTGTATTGTGCTGTTGTACTTGTAACTTTGTAGCACTTCGCTTTACACGCTTTTGCACTTGACAAAGTCAATGAAGAGTCTGACAGCTGAGAGTCTCTGGTTTATGTGGGGCTTCGATTCAAGGCTTTTTAATCACTTGTGCCACAACATAAACATTGCATTGCACTTTGAGATCTCTGGGAAATAGCCATCTTTCAAATCACAGCTTAAATCTCCACTCAATGGTATCTTCAATTCTTTTTAGGGCAGAAGTGTCCAAACACGGTCCTGCAGAGGTCAGGATTAGTTCACTTAAAAAAAAAAAAAAACTTGCTGATAATTTACTCACCCCCGCTTTCATCCAAGATGTCCATGTCTTTCTTCTTCAGTCGAAAAGAAATTAAGGTTTTTGATGAAAACATTCCAGGATTTTCTCCATATAATGGACTTCAATGGGAACCAAACGGTTCAAGGTCCAAAGACACTTTCAGTGCAAACTGTTCAAAGGGCTTTAAACGATTCCAGACGATGAATAAGGGTCTTATCAAGCGAAACGAATCACTAATTTAAAAAATAAATAACAAAGTTTAAGTTTTATAAGCTCAAATACTCGCCTTGCTCTGTTCTGCACGTTCGTGACTCTCCTGTTTGAACTCGTTCATCAAAATGAACCAATCTTTTTTTGAGTAATTTCGTTCATTTCATTCATTAAATGAACCAAATGACTCGAAAAAGATTTGTTCATTTTTATGAACAGGAGAGTCACGAACGTGCATCACAGAACAGAGCAAGGTGAGCATTTGTGCTTATAAAACATTTTTTAAATTTGTTTTTATATGAGTGATCGTTTTCGCTTGATAAGACCCTTATTCATCGTCTGGAATCGTTTAAAGCCCTTTGAACAGTTTGCACTGAAACTCATTTGGACCTTGAACCGTTTGGTTCCCACTGACGTCCATCATATGGAGAAAAATCCTGGAATGTTTATCAAAAACCTTCTTTTCGACTGGAAGAAAGAAAGACATGGACATCTTGGATGTAATTGGAGTAAGTAAATAATCAGCGTAGTAACTATCAAAACTACACTTTTAATTGGGGTTGGAACAGTGGCCCTTAAGGAGTAGGATTGGAAATGCAGTTTAAAAAAACTGCATGCATTTTGTGGCAGAACATGGTTTTGGTTGTGCTTTTGCTCTGCAGATGAATATAATTATCCTTCAGCTAATATTTGAGATTGAACGATCTCAAGTGGACCAGCTGAAGATCTTACTTTAGCTTTGCCCGTTAATAGACACGTACATCCTCGAGAATAAATTCCAGCACAGCGCTACAATAACCATAGTGAAATGAGCCTTCACAATAAATAACACTTTACAATGAACTCTATTAGAGAGCTGCATATGACTGTTCACCTTTCACCCATCGAATAATAAAACCTGTCACTTTTAAAACGCATTTGCTCGATAGTAACGCAGCCTTGAGTTTTAGAAAGTTGCTATAAATTAAAATGATTAACTCACCAATATTTCCCTTGAAAAGTTTTCAATTTTCCATTTCCTACACTGGCATCTAAAACAACACTTTCAAACACTAGTGAAAGCAGACTCCGAACAGCAGAAGTATCTTTGCAGATTTCAATGTTTTATTTGGTAGCCCAAGCGCACACATGCACACGTCTGACTTTAGTGTTCTATTAGAAAATGACAGAAAACAAGTGATTAGGTCAGTCATCTTTAAGCACGCTGGATTCACGTCCTCATGTCTTCAGTAACACTTGACAATGTTCAACACGTCAGTTAGCGTGAATAATCCGTATACAGCACTTGATGTACGGTGCTCATTTCTAAATAGTATTTGTAACATTCAAGGTTGCATTATGAAATCACGTAAACCGCATGTGCACATGAACATTAAATGCTTTAAGAATAGTTCATAACATCTAATATAATAATTATAGCGCGTTATTGTGAAGTGCTTCCATGTTGTCTATGAAGCCGTACTGTGGCGTTGGTGTAGTTCATGTTGGTACAGCCGTGTGGATGAGAAAACAGAGAGCGATTGAGTGAGTGAAACGACGTGTGGATGAAGATGGAAAGCGTGTGCGTTGTGTCGCGATACTAAAAATGACGTGCGATAATGCCAGTGTGCGTGTTTACATCCATCCTTGAGCCGACAGAGCGGCGTTTGAGAAATTCATTTATACAGTCAGTCAGTTCATACACCAGCTAAACGGACCTCTTCCTGCTGGCACAATGGGTTTACCTCATCAACTCCCGCCCTCCACCGTCAGGAAAGGGTGACTGATCTCAGTTAAAAGCACATCTTGGGTCTCTCACTACACAAAGTCTGTGAAGTCATCTACAGTGGACACGAGCCTCTTCCTCTGGCCGGCGTCCGGGTCTGGAAGCAGCACCGGTGGGCTGGTGGGCGGGTTTACTCTGCATGGGACCGTGGCTTTGAGTCAGAGATATCCCGTGAGTGGGACGGGACTGGATTTCCTCCTGAGCCTATTGATGGAGAAAAGCCATTCCCACAATGCATTATTCATGCGATACATATCATACATGCCATTATAGAGTATAATGAGCACTCACCCGGGTCCCTGATCCTCTTGATGTGTCTCAATCTTGCCAGCCATTTTGAAGCATACGCGTCCGATGGGTTCGCCCTGGACTGGTGCACCAGCGACGCCATCTTTCCAAGACAAAGGAGCAGATAAAACACTCATTAAAAGGGTATATTCTCAAAACAGTAACTAAGACTGATTAAATTCAACGAGAAACACCTTCCAGATTTGCACTGCCACTGTAGAAACTCATTTCAATATAATTTCCCCAAACCAAAATACTCCTGTCTACAAATGCCTCAAGTTCAGTGGTAACCATGGCAACAAGAACGTCATTAATCCACCCCTAAAAAAGTCCTTGTCCCGAGCGAACTCCGATTTAGCATTTCCACTCCCCTGCCCTGCCGGCCATTTCGTGGCGGCTGTGCTAATTGGCGGCAGAGGCAGTGGGCTGAGACTTCCTGCGGTGATGTGTAGGGTCTCGGAGGAAAGCGTTGGTGTGTGAGTCACAACGAGAACAGCCTTATTACACCGTCTCCACTTATCTCAGCAGGTGGGAAGAGTTGTGAGCTCAACTATCCGGGAGAAGGAAAAAAGCTGTGCGCGGCAAACGGTTTTCCATCTTACGGATACAGTGGCTTTCACAACGGAAACATCATTTGAGCTACACACTTAAATGATACCTGGAAATATGATTTGCATCCAAAAAAAACAGCTAAATGCATTAAATAATTGAGCTGGGGAAAAATATTGATATCTTAAATTCTTAATCAATTCTTAAAGGGATAGTTTATTCAAAAGCTTATATTAGTAACCAAACAGTTGTAGTTAGCTTTTGACTTCCATATGTACTATACTCTTTAAAATATCTTCTTTTGTGTTCAAATGACGACAGAAACTCATACAGGTTTGGAACAACATGAGGGTGAGTAAATGATGTCACTTTTGGGTGTACTGTCCCTTTAAATCCAAATAATTGTAGACTTTTCTTCAGTATTTAATGTATGCTTGAATAAATGCGTCAAGTTTTTATGTCAGCCACCATATTTATATACTACCGGTCAAAAGTTTAAGATTCGGTAAGATTTTTTATAGTTTTTAAAAGAAGTCTCTTCTGCTCACCAAGGCTGCAATTTTTTGATAAAAAATACACAAAAACACAGTAATATTGTGAAATATTATGACAATTTTAAATGACTTTTTTATGTTAATATATATTAAAATGTAATTTATTCCTCTGAAAAAAAGCTGAATTTTCAGCATCATTACTCCAGTCTTCAGTGTCACATGATCCTTCACAAATCACTCTAATATGATGATTTTATGCTCCAAAAACATGTATGATTATTATCCATGTTGAAAACAGTTTTTTACATTTTTATTTCAGGATTCTTTGATGAATAGAAAGTTCAAAAGAACAGCTTTTATCTAAATGGAAAGCTTTTGTTAACATTATAAATGTCTTTACTGTAACTTTTGATCAATGTAACTCATCCTTGATGAATAGAAGTATTGATTTCTTATTTATTTCCCCCAAAAATAAAATACAAATTCTTACTGACCCCAAACTTTTTAAAGGGTAGTGTTTAATGTAACGAAAGCTTTCCATTTCAGATAAAAGCTGTTCTTTTGAACTTTCTATTCATCAAAGAATCCTGAAATAAAAATGTAAAAAACTGTTTTCAACATGGATAATAATCATACATGTTTTTGGAGCATAAAATCATCATATTAGAGTGATTTGTGAAGGATCATGTGACACTGAAGACTGGAGTAATACAGTGGCGTATTGTACGGAAGCGTGTTGCATTCACTTGAAGAAAAAAAAAATCTACTCTGTTTTTCTGAATTAACGAGTTAATTATCTCAGAATTATCAATCATCATATCTCATCATACTCATCATATCATATTTCAGAATGATCAAGCTTCATTGAAAAAATTAATGACTTTAATTTTTAATGAGAAAATTTTTTTTTGCTCTGTTTTTCTGAATTAACGAGTTAATTTTTCATGAGAAAAAAATTCTTTGAATTTTTCTTTGAATTCTTTGAAAAAACAATTTTTGAATTTTTTTCAAAAAAATCTACTCTGTTTTTCTGAATTAATATCGTAGAATTAATTATTCTTCATGAAAAAATTTTTGCTCTGTTTTTATGAATTAAGTTAATTTTCATGTGAAAAAAAATTTTTGCTCTGTTTTTCTGAATTAACGAGTTAATTTTTCATGAGAAAAAAATCTGCTCTGTTTTTTCTGAATTAACGACTTAATTTTTCATGAGAAAATTTTTTTTGCTCTGTTTTTCTGAATTAACGAGTTAATTTTTCATGAGAAAATTTTTTTGCTCTGTTTTTCTAGAATTAACGAGTTAATTTTTCATGTGAAAATTTTTTTTTGCTCTGTTTTCTGAATTAACGAGTTAATTTTTCATGAGAAAATTTTTT
Organism: Hybognathus amarus; assembly: GCA_030378365.1. Taxonomy (NCBI): domain Eukaryota; kingdom Metazoa; phylum Chordata; class Actinopteri; order Cypriniformes; family Leuciscidae; genus Hybognathus; species Hybognathus amarus. The sequence goes on along the minus strand of JAQIUQ010000899.1, from coordinate 538,350 downwards.
TTTGCTCTGTTTTTCTGAATTAACGAGTTAATTTTTAATGAGAATTTATTTTTTTGCTCTGTTTTTCTGAATTAACGAGTTAATTTTTCATGAGAAAAAAAATCTTTGAATTTTTCTTTGAATTCTTTGAAAAATATTTTTTTGAATTTTTTTCAAAAAAATCTACTCTGTTTTTCTGAATTAACGAGTTAATTATCTCAGAATTACGAGATAATTCTTCATTGAAAAAAATTTTTGCTCTGTTTTTCTGAATTAACGAGTTCATTTTTCATGTAGAAAAAAAATCTTTGCTCTGTTTTTCTGAATTAACGAGTCTAATTTTTTTCTATGACGAAAAATTTTTGTTTTTTGCTCTGTTTTTCTGAATTAACGAGTTAATTTTTCATGAGAAAATTTTTTTTGCTCTGTTTTTCTGAATTAATGAGTTAATTTTTAATGAGAATTTTTTTTGCTCTGTTTTTCTGAATTAACGAGTTAATTTTTAATGAGAATTTTTTTTGCTCTGTTTTTCTGAATTAACGAGTTAATTTTTAATGAGAATTTTTTTTGCTCTGTTTTTCTGAATTAACGAGTTAATTTTTCATGAGAAAATATTTTTTTGCTCTGTTTTTCTGAATTAACGAGTTAATTTTTCATAAGAAAAAAGTTTTTGCTCTGTTTTTCTGAATTAACGACTTTAATTTTTCATGAGAAAATTATTTTTTTTGCTCTGTTTTTCTGAATTAACGAGTTAATTTTTCATAAGAAAAAAGTTTTTGCTCTGTTTTTCTGAATTAACGACTTAATTTTTCATGAGAACATTTTTTTCTCTGTTTTTCTGAATTAACGAGTTAATTTTTCATGAGAAAAAAAATTCTGCTGTTTTTCTGAATTAACGAGTTAAATTTTTCATGAGAAAAAAGTTTTTGTCTCTGTTTTTCTGAATTAACGACTTAATTTTTCATGAGAAAATTTTTTTTGCTCTGTTTTTCTGAATTAACGAGTTAATTTTTCATGAGAAAAAAATTAACGACTTAATTAATTCAGAATTACTGTACAATGGCGATATTGCATTCACTTGAAGAAAAAAATGTACTTTGTTTTTCTGAATTAATGAGTTAATTTTTCATGAGAAAAAATTTTTTTTGCTCTGTTTTTCTGAATTGAATTCGAGTTAATTTTTCATGAGAAACATTTTTTTGCTCTGTTTTTCTGAATTAACGAGTTAATTTTTCATGAGAAAAATTTTTTTTGCTCTGTTTTTCTGAATTAACGAGTTAATTTTTCATGAGAACATTTTTTTTCTTTGTTTTTCTGAATTAACAAGTTAATTTTTCATGCGAAACATTTTTTTTGCTCTGTTTTTCTGAATTAACGAGTTAATTTTTCATGAGAAAAACATTTTTTTCTTGTTTTTCTGAATTAACGAGTTAATTTTTCATGCGAAAATTTTTTTTTGCTCTGTTTTCTGAATTAACGACTTAATTTTTCATGAGAAATATTTTTTTTGCTCTGTTTTTCTGAATTAATCGAGTTAATTTTTCATGAGAAAAATTTTTTTGCTCTGTTTTTCTGAATTAACGAGTTAATTTTTCATGAGAAAAAATTTTTTTGCTCTGTTTTTCTGAATTAACGAGTTAATTTTTCATGAGAAAATTTTTTTTTGCTCTGTTTTTCTGAATTAACGAGTTAATTTTTCATAAGAAAAAAGTTTTTGCTCTGTTTTTCTGAATTAACGACTTAATTTTTCATGAGAACATTTTTTTTGCTCTGTTTTTCTGAATTAACGAGTTAATTTTTCATGAGAAAAAAATTCTGCTTGTTTTTCTGAATTAACGAGTTAATTTTTCATGAGAAAAAAAATTCAGCTGTTTTTCTGAATTAACGAGTTAATTTTTCATGAGAAAAAAGTTTTTGCTCTGTTTTTCTGAATTAACGACTTAATTTTTCATGAGAAAAAAGTTTTTGCTCTGTTTTTCTGAATTAACGAGTTAATTTTTCATGAGAAAAAAAATTAACGACTTAATTATCTCAGAATTTACGTACGGTGACGTATTGCATTCACTCTGAAGAAAAAAATGTACTTTGTTTTTCTGAATTAATGAGTTAATTTTTCATGAGAAAAAATTTTTTTGCTCTGTTTTTCTGAATTAACGAGTTAATTTTTCATGAGAAAAATTTTTTTGCTCTGTTTTTCTGAATTAACGAGTTAATTTTTCATGAGAAAATTTTTTTTGCTCTGTTTTTCTGAATTAACGAGTTAATTTTTCATGAGAAAATTTTTTTGCTTTGTTTTTCTGAATTAACGAGTTAATTTTTCATGCGAAACATTTTTTTTTGCTCTGTTTTTCTGAATTAACGAGTTAATTTTTCATGAGAAAAAAAAATCTGCTCTGTTTTTCTGAATTAACGAGTTAATTTTTCATGAGAAAAAAGTTTTTTGCTCTGTTTTTCTGAATTAACGAGTTAATTTTTCATGAGAAAAAAAATTTTGCTCTGTTTTTCTGAATTAACGACTTAATTTTTGCATGAGAAAATTTTTTTTTGCTCTGTTTTTCTGAATTAATCGAGTTAATTTTTCATGAGAAAAAATTTTTTGCTCTGTTTTTCTCGAATTAACTGAGTTAATTTTTCATGAGAAAAAAATTTTTGCTCTGTTTTTCTGAATTAACGACTTAATTTTTCGTAAGAAAAATGTTTCATTCAGAAAAACAGAGCAAAAAAAAATTCTCATGAAAAATTAACTCATTAATTCCAGAAAAACAGAGCAAAAACTTTCTTTCTCATGAAAAATTGAACTCGTTAATTTAGAAAAACAGAGCAAAAACTTTTTTTCTCATGAAAAATTAACTCATTAATTTCAGAAAAACAGAGCAAAAAAAATTTTCTCATGAAAAATTAACTCGTTAATTCAGAAAAACAGAGCAAAAAAATGTTCTCATGAAAAATTAACTCATTAATTCAGAAAAACGAGAGCAAAAACATTTTTCTCAGTGAAAAATTAACTCGTTAATTCAGAAAAACCGAGCATTTCTTCTTTAGTGAATGCAATACGCCACCGTAGAGTAATGATGCTGAAAATTCAGCTTTTTTTCAGAGGAATAAATTACATTTTAATATATATAAACAAAAAAAGTCATTTTAAATTGTCATAATATTTCACAATATTACTGTGTTTTTTGTGTATTTTTTATAAAAAAATTGCAGCCTTGGTGAGCAGAAGAGACTTCTTTTAAAAACAAAAAATCTTACCGATCTTAAACTTTTGACCGGTAGTGTATATATATATGAAGAGATCAGATGCAAAAGCCTCTAAATGCCATTTGAAATTTTCTTCTAAAATGACCATTTTTATCAAGCTTGTATATTTAAGTTCAGTAATTTCACTTAAATGATAATTAATAGGTAATCGTCATTGCCATTTAAGTGAAATTACTAAACTTAAATATACAAGCTTGATAAAAATGATCATTTTAGAAGAAAATTTCAAATGGCACTTAGAGGCTTTTGCATCTGAACTCTTCATATATATATTTTTTTTATGAAAGGGAGTAGAAACATAATTAGTTGGTATTATAACTATTACTATAAAAATGTACTTTAGCAATTTAAGTGTTTGTATACAGTTAATATTAGCCTTCATTATTACATGTAATATAGTGCTAACTGGTTCCCTGTTTAGCAGCTTTAGATTTAAATTGTCTGTATCTGATATCCAAATAAATAAATATGAAAAACAAATTGAATTTTGTGTTAATACCCAGACTTATTAAATACCTTTCTGATTTGTTTTTTTGCATAGTAACGCCCTAAGCAACCACCAGGGGTGTAAAATGTACTGGAAAGTGAAAGTCTAGATACGCTAAAAACATACTTGAGTGAAAGAAACATGATAGAGGAGGTTTTTGAACCATTTTGAATCGCAAAGTGACTGAATTGCATAAAGTGATCCGACAGACAGACTTTTGCTGAGGTGGAAAACATCCATCTATGTTACACAGAACAAAAATCAGCCCAGTTGAGCACAAATGTAAGAGACAAAAGAGGAAACACTGAGACAAATGAAGGAGGAGTCTCACGTTGGCGTGTAGCGCCATCTGTCTCACGAGCAGAGGAAGGTTGCGGTCAGAGACGATTTTTGCCACGCTGGTGTCCACCAAACCCTCCAGATCTGCAGAGAACGAGGAGTCACAGGTGTCAGGCTTCAGCTTCACTATAATACACACATATCTGAATGAAAGCGGGTGAGCTGGACCTTTGCGACATGCAGAGCGTGACCAGGTTGCTCTCGTAGTCCAGTGGCTTTATAAGCACCTCCACAAAGTTGAACTGGCCCTGTCAACATCAACACACAAAACGTCACTTCAGGTAGAGCGAATGTGGCAAAGATGCAGTGTAAAGGGACTGTCTCACACACCTTGATGGTGCCCAGTTTGTACTCCTCCCCGGAGTCGTTGTAAACCACCACCACGAAGTCGTTGCCGATGTGGCGCTTCTTGTTGCAGCAGCCCTTGTCGCTCTCTCGGTTCGGCATGAGAGTGGCTATGTGGAAAATGGCTGATGGGAAGGGAACGACTGCATTAGTCAGACTCTCTTTATGATCAGCTCAACTTACATAGACAAAAGCTCAGATAATAATTCTTTATTTTTATTTCTTCTACCACTACTAAATAAAGTGATGATGATGTGACGCTCTCACCTTGCATGATGTCATCGTGCCAGCAGTAGGTGAACTCGCCGTCGTCCCCGTACTGATCCAGTCCACCCAGGAAGATCTGGTCTGGGTCGCAGTCCTTCAGGTGGATCAGTTTCCCCAGGCCCGTCAGGAACTGTGCGTACCGGTTGGACCCGTACTCGTTGGACAGTATTGACACCTCGTTATTTGCCTGATAATAAACAACCATAGATCATAAAGACTTCCTAAAAACCCAATCTCAAACAGCAAGTTGGAAAGAGAAAGACGTGTACCTGGCCGGCTCCTACAAACACCACACCGATCTTGTGCGTGTCGGTACGGAGGCATCTGATCCAAGACTTTAACGGCATCAATCTTATCAGCTGTGAACACCAGACCACACTACATTAACATCAAGCTCTGCCGCAATCAGGCCAGGGAAAAGAGTTTGGCTCCATCTCACAGACACATGGAAATATTTCACTACAAACTGATTTAGAATAGAAGTTATTTTTGGTTAAGTTTTATTTGCCCAAAAATCAAGAAATTTTCAAATATTCAAGACAGAATGAACGACAGACCGAAATGAAAAAACGAACAAATGACAGACAGAATGACAGAGAGAACAAGCGAACGAACAAACGACAGAGACAGAACGACAAGGAATGACAGACAGAATGAATGAATGGACGAACGACAGACTGAAAAGACAGACAGAACAAAAGAATGACACAAAATGAATGAGCGAACGACATAGATAGAGAATGAAACGTACAGACAAACAGACAGAATGAACAAACAAACGACAGACAGAACAAACAGAATGAAGGAATGACAGAGAACAAACAAACTAATGACAGACAGAAAGACAGACTGAACAGAACGACGGAATGACAGAACGAACGAAACAACAGACAGAATAAAGTAATGACAGACAGAATGAATGAACGACAGACAGAGAGAATGAATGACAGACAAACGGACAGACAGAACGAACGACAGACAGAATGAACAAACAAACAAAATGACAGACAGAATGACAGACAGACAGATCGAACAGAACAACGGAATGACAGACAGAGAATGAACGAACGACAGACAGAAGGACACAGACAGACAGAACAAACAGAACGAAGGAATGACAGACAGAACGAACGACAGACACAATGAAAGAACGACAGACAGAAATGAACGAAATTAACAAAATGACAGCTTAGAATCGAACAAACAAACGACAGACATAATGACAAATCGTACAGACAGAATGAACAATCAATATGACATGACAGATGACAGATAAAACATGAACTAGACGTAATGACAGACAGAAGAATGAACGAACGACATACAGATACAAATGAAAGAACGACAGACAGAATAAATATAGATATACGATGTAAAAATGCAGATACAACGGAATGACAATAAACGAACAAACGAAATGACAGAATAGAAATGACAGAAGTCAATAACAAAATGAATGAACGACGAACAAACAAATGACAGTCAAAGAACGAACAAGACAAAACGACAGATACAGAATGAACAAACGGACATAGACAATAAATGACAGACAAAAATTAAATGAACAGACAGAATGACAGACATGACAGATTCAGAACAGAGTTATAACAGACAGATGAAATGATATACGAAGTACTAACTGAACGAATAGACAGAACGAGAATAACAAACTGACAGAATGACAGAGAGAGAAGGAAAAAATGACAGACAGAACGACTGAATAAAAGACAGAACTGAAAATCGAAATCATAGACATAAATAGAACGAAATTAACTAACAAATGACAGTTATGAACGTACAGACAAAACGTAACAAATGCATAAATGACAGAACAAACAAACAAACATAATGAAGGAACAAATGAACATGACAATGAACGAACAAACAGACAGACAGAATAAATGAACAAATGGAAGACAGAAAATGAACGTCAGAGAGAACAAACAGCAGACAGACAAAAACAAACAACAGATAGAACGATGACAGACAGAACAGATTTGTGCTGAAATATGACGATGTTTTTATGAGATTCATCCCATTATAAGATGTAGGACTCACCTGAGTTTTGGGCAGCAGGAGGGTTTGTTGGAACTCGTTGCCGAAGAAGGGAGAGTGATGAGAGCTGCAGGAAGACGAAACTGGCAGAAAGAAAGAAGAGGATCAAGGTCAGATCGACTGGACCTCCACTCTCTACACGAGCACTAAACACTGAACTCAACATCTTTCCTCTGCCTACACACTCGCCTCAGAGCACAGGAACAGGTCCAAGCTAAAGGAGAAGTTTAGAGAGGATCCGGAGCATGAGGTCTGAAACACCTCACACCTCAGGAGACCCATTAAATACGGCTCAAGACACTTGGGCAAATTAGGATAAAACCCCAGGCTTAAAACAAACCTTGCCATGACAATATCAAAGGGAAGACATGCGGCACTGCTAACAATACAGAGAGACGCTCAAGAGGATGATTAAACACACAACTGCAGAAGAGCTGAACCCACCTCACAACTCATCATTACTAGCCAGCTGTTCAAAACAATGTTACCATATAAAAATATAGTTTTATATCTATCCATCCATCCTATCCATTTATCTAATCATCTATTATCCATTCATCCATCTATCATCCATCCATCCATTCATCTATCCATCCATTCATCCAATCTATCCATCTCCATCCATCTATTCATCAATCCATTTATCAATCCATCAATCCATCTATGGATAGATGCATTCATGGCATTGATAAATGGATTAATTAATAGATCCATCCATCCATCTATTCAATTTATTCATCCATGCATCCATTCATCAATCCATCCATCCATCCATCCATCCATCCATCCATCCATCCATCCATCCATCTATTCTATTCATTTATCCATCCATCCATCCTATCCATCTATTCATCAATCCATTTTTAAATCAATCTATAAATCAATCCATCTATTCAATCTATCAATCTATCTATCCATCCATCCATTCAATCTATCCATTAATCTATTCAATCCATTTATCAATCCATATATCCATCCATCCATCCATCATTTATCAATCAATCCATCCATACATCTATCCATACATCCATCAATCCATATATCCATCCATCCATCCATCCATTTATCATTCCACTTATCCATCCATCCATCCATTTATCAAAGTTTCTGACTAATAAAATTTTCAAATCATGATAAATCAAACATCACTGGCTCTCATGCAACTCATACAGTCATTATTAACAGGTACAGCGAGGGGGGACATTTTTAATCAATAATTGTTACATTTCTGTTAAATAATGTTTAATGTTTAGTTTGTCAGTTTCTCACACAAAGTTATTGCATGCCTTCTGAACATGTAAAATCCACGATTACTGGCATAAAAACAGAACGTTCAAAACTCTTTCCATGGAGGAAACTCCTCGTTTTATGTCTCTTTCTTTTTATCACCCATACAGGAAATGTATTTTGAGTAACATCAGTCCTTATTGGGAGGAAACTGTAGGGTTAATATTGAACATGTTAAAATCTGCTCACAACCATTTTAAAAGGTACTGTAGACAGACAACAGCTCTAAGTGTTTGAGCGAATCCCATCAACAAGAGACCAATATATGTCTCTGATGCATTTCCTCATGATGGAGGATAGTGTTTATGGGAACCTCACTCTGTTTCCTGGTGTCTGTGTATATACAAGACAGCAAGCCTATCGATCTCTTTGACTCTAAACTTCACGAAGATGGATGGTAGTAATTTAAAGTAATTCTAATTCAAAAAGGCAACAATTTGAAAGTGCTCAACTCAAAAAGCGCCTCACTTTTCGAAATGAGCCGAGCGAGCGAAGAACACAGGATGATTTAATGTCAGCGGGTGATCGGATGATGACAGTAATGAGAAAGAATGAAGCTGTCCATATCATGCTTTGCGTCTCCTGGAAAGTGAAGCACTCTGCGCGGTGAGATCAAACGGCTGCCGCTCAAAACACATTACAGGTGTGTTAACGTTTGCGGAAGCGTAATCACGGCTTAACGTAATATCGACATCCATTACACTACTGAGCCCCGGATTTGCCGTTCGCTGTCGTGGATTATTGATGGGTTTCAATTGCAGGGTAGTTTTTTTTAGCAGAAATCAACACACCATTGTGCAGGAGGCTTTTCCACACATTTATATACACCCTGTCCCTGCATTAAGTGCAAGTATCGATAATGCACATCTCAAATGTAAACATCTGCTAAAAATAAGACGACAACCAATAAAAAAGACAGGGCAACTGCTAGTGCTAAACACTTCATCTTCTGTGCCAAACTACAGTTCTATGGATATTATAATGTGCGATTAATACATTTATTGTGTTATTAATGAGGCTTATCTAATGAAAAATTATATCACTGTCCAGTGGTTTAAAGGGGCAGATGCACTTTAGGCTGAAAATCACTGATTTACTAATTTTATGTTCAAACTGGCAATTTAAATAAAATAATAATAATAATACACTACCATTCAGTTAGAGGTGGTGTAATTTTTCTTCTTGCTCATCAAGGCTGCATTTATTTGCTCAAAAATACAGTAAAAACTGTCATGTGAAATATTATTAGAATTTAAAATGACTGTTTTCTATTTTTATATATTTAAAGATGTCATTTATTCTCAAAGCTGAATGTTCAGCATCATTACTCCAGTCTTCAGTGTCACCTGACCCTTCAGAAATCACTCTAATATGATGATTTGATGCTCAAGAAACATTTATGATTATTATCGGTGTTGAAAACAGTCGTGCTGCTTAATATTTTTATGGATTTGTAAAAAAAAAATCCAGGATTCTTTGATGAATAGAAAGTTCAAAAGAACAGCATTTATTTGAAAATAGAAATCTTTTGTATCATAAATGTCTTTACTGTCACTTTCTGAATCAATAAAATGAGCCCCAACAGAATAATTAATTTCGTTTTCTTTAATCTGACTGACCCTAAACTTCTGAACGGCACTGTGTATGTATATAAATACATGCATACATATATGCACACAGTATATATCAAGAATCTTCAGATGCAAAAGCCTCTAAGTACCATTTGAAATTTTCTTCTGAAATGATCATTTTATCAAGCTTGTATATTTAAGTTCAGTAATTTCACTTAAATGACAATGAAGATTACCTATTAATTGTCATTTAAAGTGAAATTACTGAACTTAAATATACAAGCTTGATAAAAATGGTCATTTTAGAAGAAAATTTCAAATGGCATTTAGAGGCTTTTGCATCTGAACTCTTCATATATAACTGATATTCGATATGGTATTGATATATCATCATAAGTCCCTAATACATTTAAGATCCGATTTCATTCAACGATCTCAGTTTACCTGGGACTGAGTCCTGAGCTCTTCTCTGCATTGGATGACCCTCCTCGGTTGTGGTACGAGTCTCTGTCCATCTTCCTCTCCCGGCGGGACACGAGGGTGCGGACACTGAAATGGTGTGTCCGCGGGGCCTGTGTCCGGTGGGAGACTGGGGTCCCGGCTGGGCCGTGGGGAACTCCAGCCTCATCCGGGACGTGGACGATGAAGAGGCCGAGACGCTGGTGCTGGACGGGCCGGAGGACCCGCACGCCTCCCCCGGGCCTCTCTCGGGGCACGGGGCCGTCTGGATCCTGGGGCACAGCACGTCTCCCCCGGGGCACTCTGGGCTTTGCTCAGCGCCTCGGGAAGCGTCTGCAGCTCCGGAGACGAGCTGGACTGTTTCAGGGGCGTGGGGGAGAACGTGAGCTCCGGGTCATGTGGTCCGGGGCTCAGCGTGGGCTGGTCGATCGGGATCCCGCCTTCACTCACCTCCTCCAGAGTAGACTTATCCTCCTGATCTCGACGTTTACGACGACTTCAGATCACAGAAATCACACCAATCAGTCTTTGGTTTATAAATGTCAATAAAGCAAAATTTACTAGCTGATATATTAGCAGTGCTGCGGAGAAACTACACACTGACACTATATTAACTGAAAATACATATCTATGATAAATGTTATTATTAATATTATTATTACCATTAATTCATAGTACTTTATTTTTTTTTTACTAATATTTTATTTACATTTATATACATTATTTACACTTAATGTTATTATGTATAACTATTAGCTCCTTCTCTGTCATATATGTGTATATTAATGGGTAAAAAATTATATAGATATTATATTAATTATTATAAATATTATTAGACTAATATTGTATATATATATATATATATATAATAACACTAATATGGTGATTATTAAATTGTATAATTACATGAATATTGATAATTATTAATACTACTATTTTATTCACATTATTAATACTGATCAATATTCATGTAATAAATATTATATATATACATATGACTAATATTGTGATTATTGATATATAATTATATGAATATTAATAATGTGAATAAATATATTTGAAAAACAAATGTGAATTATAACAAAAACTGTGTGTGTATGTGTATGTTTTATATATATATATATATATATATATATATATATATATATATATATATATATATATATATATAAAAAACTGCATGTGTGTACAAACATAATATATGTACATATATACACACACACAGTTTTTGTTATATATATATATATATATATATATACACACTAATATTATATTTATATATATATATATATATATATATAAAAAACTGCATGTGTGTACAAACATAATATATGTATACATATATATACACACACACAGTTTTTGTTATATATATATACTATATATTAAATGTATATATATATATATATATATATATATATATATATATATATATATATATATATATATATAAACCACACTAATATTGTGATTATTAAATTATATAATTATATGAAAATTGATCATATTAATAATGTGAATAAAATAGTGAATATTAATATTGTGATTTTTTTATTATTGTCTGATAATGATTCCATGCCTAAATTATGGTGATTATTATTGCATTTATGAATAAACAGCAACAATAATATAATAAATGAATGTTATAATTGAATATTAATAAATGAATGTCCTTTACCCGGCTCAGCATGCCGGCTGGTGTCGGAACGGTGCTCATGAAGATGGGTTCAGAAGGAACGGCCTCGAACTCCTCCTCCTCCTGCGACTCCGCCGGTGACGCGCGCCTGTCCTGCTCGGCACACCCTCCTCCAACACAACAGAGTCTGTGGGACGGCAGCGAGAGCACAATCAACACGACGGCAGCGGACTGTGCTGGACCACGAGCAGAGGAGCATCTACCATTAGTCTAGGAACTCTCCTAGAGTCACTCTAATACATGCACAGCCAAACCTGCACTAACACACTCTGATCACACACAAGCTGGACACATAAAGCAGGATCAGTACGTGATTGAACACTGAAAGGCTTTACAGAACATGCTGCTTGAAGAGTGTCATCTGTATGCTAATGTACCTCTAAAAGTTAACAAAAGCAGATACACACTTTTAACGGTCTCTCTTTCCTGGGAATATAAATCCAAAATAATGATGACATCATGTTGCACTCATTGGTGCATCTACTCTAAATGTTTACTCAATTAAATGCTTACCTTTAAATTAAAAAAGGTGTCTTACTGTAGCTAAAAATTATTTACTGTAAGAAAAATATTTTAAGTATGCAAGTAATAAAATGTATGTCTTATTATTAGCATCAAGATCAAGTCATTTAATTAATTAATTGCAATATCTAATTCAGTTAAATTGACTGACAGCCCTAATTTAAAGGTAAATGCACGTACATACAATAATTTATTGATATAATCATACATGATGAACATTAATGTACTTTAAATAAAACTGTCACAATAGGAAAACGAAAAGCTAAAAGTTGATTAAAGCAGGTGATAAATCTGAAACATAAAAATTTTCTTACACATTGTTCATTTTTAACCTAAAATATTGATGCTGAATGAAAAATCTTCACATAAAAGTGAAATGTCAGTTACTCTTGATCTATATACAAAGGCTGAAACCTTTCTTTCTATCTGCACGGTCCGTCTCTCGCAGAAACACTTTTATCCGAGTCAAATTCAAATCACGCGCATAAAGGGAATACATTACCAGATGACAGAAACTGGGCAGCTTTAGAAGAGAAAGATGCCTTTCAGGTCAAATTCATGGATGAAAGAAGAAGAGCAAAGGGAAGAGAACAGAGCTCCAGGAGAAAAAAAAATCAGGAATCATCCCATCACTTGTTCTCGCTGATTGGTCGAGTTCACCTTTGATTAGTCGGTTTGTTCTGGTCTGTTGAGTGTTAATAAAGAGCCACATCAAACTAGTATATATATATATATATACCTGCCCAGGAAATACTCCTGTGAAACCTGCCGGGTGTATCAGGGGAGCAGAGAGAGCTGAGCGCGCCCACTGTAGCGCACACACACACACACACAGACAGAAACCAACACAGGGACACCCATCAACATTGCATGGACCCAGAAGACAGAACAAAGCAACAGTCTCAGGCTGAGAAAGCATGATCTGTAAAGAGGTCTGGATGACAAACGCTTTCTCATTGTGTTTATTTCGTTTGTTTCGTTCTTCTAGTGTAGACGGCGGCAGGAGGTTCGCTGAACAGATCATCACTGCAAATGTAACTTCTTTTTTACTTCTAAGCAAAGAACTTCACGGCGAGCAGATCACATTCAGTCTCTGGTGCGTTATGTGAAGTTGCTGGCTGACAGTTCACGTGCTATGGCCACCGGTGTCGCTATAACAGGGCTTTCTGAATTCTCCATCTAACCCTTTTAACGGCACAATTATGGAGGATATCTCAAATAACCGAGATTAGACGGTTACTCTAATCCGACAGGCCAAAGAGAAACTAAATATCATGGATGGTGATGTTTCTGTTGTATATTGCACATTTTCGCAAATGTTACTGGGAATGTCCCAACAGAAAATATTCAGTGCACAGTACACACGCTACATAAATAGTGTCTGATGGTATAGCAGTGGGCTATTCTGACACAGCTCATCATACTTTCTTAAAGGTAGGGTACGGGATTTGCAAAACGATTTTGAAAATACACAACTCGAAAGGTCCTACTCTACCCGTTCGAAGAACATGGACGTGCAATCATGCATCTGCAAAACTCAGATGCGCGAGATTGCACTTTCTCTTTCTCTGTACCGGGCGAACTTGCACTTACTGTGACTGGGTCACAAGTTTTGAGTATGTGGTGCATGAAGGGGACACGCATGTGGAGTACGAACCGTTTGATTGAGATATTTTCTGTCCAATGATTCAAGGTGGTCTTGGAAAATGATTGGCTGGGGGTTTTCGAGTCCTGCTTTTTCCACAGCTGGTTATCCTTAGACATGCTCTAAAGCTCTTTAGATATGGATTTTACAAAATGGGAGAAATTAATGGGAATTTTACTTCCGGGATCAACGCTCTCTCGGGCCTGTGCGCGGACTGTGATGCTCTATAGGATTTCAAGTGATTTTGAAAAATGGTCAAAAAAGAACATCACATACCCCACCTTTAACATACTGGAGCACCCGATATACTCTTTGAACTCATTTCAGCTGTGTATAAACATCAGAGATCAGTACGCTGGACGTTCACCGGTGTTGGACCGCTGGACTGGGACAGGGCCCTGCCCTGCGGGGGCTCCAGGACCTCATTCCGGGCTCCTTCACTCCATCCATGGCCATCAGTACGCTGGACAGCTCCTGCAGCGGCAGGTCCCCAGCTCCGAGGAGAAGGGGCTCGCGGGTTTTCCAGACACATCAGCCAGCTGGTGTTCCCTGAACGGAGACAACACACAAGAGCAGATTTACACAATCAAACAAATGCCAACTGGACAGTCACTGTAATGTCTGTGCTAATGCAATAAGGTAGGAGAGGCTGTGCTGTATCGGGAACAAGTCACGGCTGAAGGGGCTCAGGGATTTGTTTATTAAAGCCAAAAAACATGCATCAATGCAACTTTCATGAAGTAAAATCACTTAAAGAGCTTCTGTCTGCTGGAAAAATAGTCCCTGACCATGCAACAGCAAGAGAAGTGACATTATTTCATAATTGCACAATCGAGCGGAGTTTCAAAAACGACGAAAATAGGGAATCGATTAAAAGCCGTTTTTCTTTTTAACCAAAAATGTGTTTTAGGTGGACAGATCAATAAAGGACACAGACATGTAGGATGTCTTTTCGGTTATTCGCTGATAACTTTAAAGGGGTCATGAACTGGCTTTTTAATTGTATTATATTGTTGTCAACTTATGACGTTCGCTTTGGTTTCTGCATTAAAAACATTAAAACTAATAAAGTAATAAGCTATTTCTACCCTGAGTTTTTGAATCTTAGCTCAAAACGTTGTTAAGTTTTTACTGTGGCGTCTCCGCACTGAAGACTTGGAAGTAAACGCCCACTGCTGTGATTGGATAACAGTTTTGCATATTATAGTGAGTCTCAGTCTCGATCCGGTTTGTCATCACGATGAAGGCATCTATGTTATTTAGATTAAACATATAAACACGCCAGATTGGCTCGTGATTTGACAGCATTTCCTGCCAAAGTTCATTTTTACCCGCATTTGGCGGGTTCGAAGGTGTTAATCTAATCCCTGAATGATGCGCTCCTGTTTGTCATTGTTCACGAAACTTCACACCAATAATCGTAAGAAATACTGCTGACGTATTGCGCACTTCTTTACGCTTCTGCCCTAATGCCTGTTAGGTGTCTGGTGGATTTGCCTATATTTGGTGTTGAAAATGGAAACGTCTTTAGACATGGAAAATCAATTTTACAATTGATTCCAATGAACACTTACGTTTAAAAAATCGAACAGTATTTTTTCACAAAAAGTGACAGCCCTGAGTGTAAATGAAATAATTTTGATGAACGCACTGAAATGCCCAGGTGTAAACAGACAATCTGCAACCTTTACATGCAATCTACAAGCAATCACATCATTACCGCAAGGCGCAAGCTGATTGGCCTCTGCTGATCCTGCAGCCAATGACATTTAAACAGTCTGGTTCAGTGTTTGCTGTAAGCAGCAGCATATCTTACACACTCTACAGCAGTGTGTCTGTGTATCCAAGTCTCATACCACCAAAACATACCAAAACGACTTTGAATTTGAAATAGTGCATGTTTATGGCCAGCACTGAATTCAAGTTTATTTATGTTAACAAACATAACATACAGAGCGGAAACAAATCCAGCAGAGCATGAGCAAGTGCCATCTGTCTTTAACCAGCACACACAAACACACACACACAACAGAGGAGGATTAAGACCTCCAGCTGTCTGTTCACACCTTCAGCTATGCCCATTTATCCACTAAACCAACATCTGCATCAGCATCTGCCCACTCCGGCATCGACACACACGGAAAACTCGATTACACACACACTAATGAAATATTCTGCCGAGTTTATCGCCTCGAGGAACCAGTGCCATTTGGATCTTTATTTATAAAGAGAGAGAAGCAGAGAGAGAGATGTGTGTGTAGTTAAATTAACATTTATATATTAATTTATAAATACTTTATTGGATTTGAGCTTATTTCTTGGTTACTTGATTTAATGTTTTATTTTTGCACATATGAAGGTCAGAATAAAATTTGACTAAAATTAAGATTTGAGGAGGCCACTTTGTTATGTGTTGAATGAAAAATCAAGAAAGAAAAAAAGTCAAATGAAATATTAGCACGCATACAGCATATTTTGTACATATTAAAAAAAAAAACATTTATATGTATAAAAAACATTTTGATTTTTAAAAATATTTTATATTTTACACCATTAATCACTTTGCACTCAATGCACTGGTATATTTCTTTTACTACAATACATTTTTCATTGATCAAACTTAGCTAAACACTGACAGAGAGCGAAAGCCAGAGCTGGAAGGACAGAAAAATAAGAACACACTGAATCTAAAACACACAAAAGCTGTTGAGACTGCAGCAAGAGCGCTATAAAGCAACCTCAGGAAGAAAGAGACGGACAAAGAGAGAGAGTAACAAAACCGCAATAGCAGCGCTCTGAAATCCTCCAGGACTCGTACTGAAGGAACATCAGCGCCATGTGTTCTTCTCTCCGGAAGCAAAGCATTTAAGGACACGTCACAGTTAATGAAAATATGGATTCTGCGAAGTGCTCCGGAGCTTCTTCATTCTGACGGCGCGGACGGAGGAGAACCAGGCCCATGGGCGACGGCAGGTGTGAGTCAAACTATTATGAAGCAATTAAAATGGCATGAGCATGACCCCTGCGGGCTGCATGTGCGGCTCATGCGCCGCTGAAACGGCCCCTGGATAGCAGTTATTATGATTTAATTTTAATGCTGTGCTCAAATGTGTCAAAACTGGGGGGCGAGTGAGGGTGAGTGATTCGGCCCGGGCCAAGGTTCCGAGGTAAAGCACGCTCTGGTTATTTCCGGCGTCTGTGGTACCTGAAGGTCTGCGGATGAAGATCTCTGCCCAGCCCTGCGTCAGCATGGGCACAAATTCTGCCAGACAGGACTTCTCTCTGACGGGGCGAGCTGTGGGAGGTGGAGGGGCGGATGGTCCTCCATTACCTCCTTCTGGGACCCCAGGACGTCCCAGCGGCGGCCGGGCGGAGGCGACGGGCCGACTGTACTCGCCCTCGGGGAGGCGCCACCAGGGACTGCGGACTGTGAGCTGGACCGGCCCGGACAGAGCGTCACCACCTGGAGCAGGAGTGAACGAGTGAGTGCTTCGAGATAATGAATGTCAATCTACTGTAAACTAATAATACTGGTATATACCACTGCTCCCGATAATACACAACAAGATACTTTGAAGAGCGCTGGAAACCAAACTATCTATCTATCTGTCTGTCTGTCTGTCTGTCTGTCTGTCTGTCTGTCTGTCTGTCAATCAATCAATCAAATCTAATCAAATCCGTCTGTCTGTCCGTTGTCTGTCTGTCTGTCTATCTATGTCTCTGTCTATCTATCTATCTATCTATCTATCTATCTTGTCTGTTCCATGTCTATGTCTATGTCTATGTCTATGTCTATGTCTATGTCTGTCTGTCTATGTCTGTCTGTCTATGTCTGTCTATCTATCTATGTCTGTCTTTCAGTCTATATATAGAGGTCTTAAAGGTACAGTAGCCAACTTAATGGGTCAGACTGTGGAAAATGATCATGACAACTCTTTGAAGCATGAAAAAAAAAGCCTTAAGAAAAAAAAGCGTAGCATAAGTGATATGGCCCATTTGATTGGATGCGGAGGATGTGAGCACTGGCACCTGATCTGGAGCGGACTCGTTCGCGAGCGGTGTTGTCTGATCTGCTGGCCGGACTGTGACTCCAGTATAGCCGGAGCCTCTTCGTCTGCAGTGTGAAGAGACGGGTTCGACCTGCAGAACATTTTTTCTATATCTTTAGACTCTCTCTTCCGAGACTCAGAGCCAGTAAGCACTGTCATATGAGGCTATTGCTTTTCCTGTGTCAAAACAACTTGTGGCAAACAAGGTCTTTTGTGTTCAACTCTTTACACCCCATTGACGGATATTTCCGGCTGATACGGTGCAGGCGCTATTACACATATTCTGAAAGAGACCTGATCAAAACACGTGCAAAGAAGATGCAAAAAAACAAGCGATCTCTTATGTTATCATACGCATATGTAAAAAGAATGTATGAAGCTACAACAAAACATTTTTTTTTGTTTAAAAGCAGAGTTTTTTTTTTTTATCTTTTGCATGTTCGAGTAACAACTAAAGTATTCTGCGGGCCATGAAAATTGTTTACAATGCTCAATAAAACATAGGTGGTGGCTGGTGGCTTTTTTTTTTTTTAACACTGGCGGGGAAAGAATTAAATGTTTGTAACCTGGTCATTTCTCCTCCTCCGGGTCTCTCTACCATGTCCAGACCGAGAGGGCTTCGGGTCCGTGAGGCGCGCCACTGGTTGTTATAGTGACTAACTTATTCCCAACCAGCCAAGTCATACTGGGTCCACCGGATAACAGGAACTTGGCAATGGGAGACCTGAAAGAGAGAGAGAGAGAGAGAGAGAGATGGTTTATGAAGCCAAAAACTTGTCACACATGGTCACAAGACACTGGAGATGCTATTGTAGAAAAACACATTAATCTATGACACAAGTTTACCGTTCTACGCTCAAAGTAGATCTCACACTTTCAACAACAACTGGCCGAATGAGGATATCTGTTTATTTGACTATTCACAAAACAACTGAGAATTAAGTTTGTTCTGGAATAAAAGGTGGATCAATGGCGTGTTCGGCCAGTCTGTTTCGGCAGAGATGAAAAAACTAATATTATTCGAAGATTAGAAAGCAAACAAAAGGATGAAGGTCAAGCAATTACAGCTCTGCCTAAAAGCAATTAAAGCTCTGCCTAAAAAACAAAAGAAGAAAAGCAGAAACAGCAGCATCTTCAATGCATTCGTTCATTTAGTCGACAATTTAGTCGATAATTTCATTCAATTGTAACTTACTTTGAAACAATTCCTTTCGTTTAAAGTCAGACGGAAAAGAGCTTTTGGTGCATTGATGCTGTGAGATAAAAGATTATACTTTATTGGCCAGTGAGATTTCCTTGCCATACAAACATGAATAATGACTTCTAGAAATAAAAATGTTGTAGTTTCAGTTTGAAGTAGTTGTTTCAATATTTTTAAAATATATTTTAAACAAATGTTCACAATAATTCATTATTTAAGTTTAACTTAAGTATTTACCTACCACTTTAAGGTAGCTTTTAGGGCTGTGAAACGGTTAATCGTGATTAATCGCATCCAAAATAAAAGTTTGTGTTTACATAATATATGTGGGTGCACTGTGTATAATTATTTTGTATATATAAATACACACATATGCATGTATATACTTAAGAAAAATGTGTTATTAATATATCAAATATTTATATTTATGTATAATATTAATTTTGTATAAATATATATAAAGTATATACATGCAAATATCTCTTAAATATATATATGCATGTGTGTGTATTTATATATAAAAAAATAATTATATACAATACACATATATTATGTAAACACAAACTTTTATTTTTGGATGCGATTAATCGTGATTAATCGTTTCACAGCCCTAGTAGTTTTATTTATTAATTTTAAACAATACAAATGAATAACTACTAAATGTGCCAGTTTAAAGTAGAGCAATTTTTATTAATACTATTATTATTATGCATTACATTTTAAAAATATCAATTTAATAAATTTAAATAAATGCTAGAAAATTAATAGTTAATCAGTTTAAGTTTAGGGAAATAGGAAATTAATTAGGGAAATTATTATTATTAATTATTTTTTTAAATCTCGTCTTCTTTAAACATGATAAAATTTAATGTGTTACATTCTCTTGTTAGATGAAAGCGTTAAATGAAAGGCATGATTTATTGTTTTTTTTTATCGTGTGTATATTTTATATTATATTATAGTAATTATATTATTTAAAAACACAATAATAATATATAGTAATAAAAATGCACTAAATTAACACATTTAATTATCTTCACTCTATGGTGTTTCTCATCAAACACTGATATTCAACTGCAAATATTGACGCATTGAAACGTGATTAATTGACCTGATAAACACTGAAACTAATGTGATTAAACTAGAGCAGTGATTGTCCAGCTGGGCACCTCTTGGGCAGCGCAGAGAAGTTGGAGAAGACGTATCGGGCCATCATGTCCAGGCAGGTCTCGGTCAGCTCCAGGTGGACCGTCTTCAGCGCGTCGTCTGCCTGCATCACCGCGTTCTCGTCGGCCGAGCCCAGGCTGCAGGTGGTGGTGGACGTCTGCATCCTGCAGAGGACGGGGGTCAGGGGTCACACACATGGGGTCAGGGGTTCGGAGGTCAGATTCACAAACTGGTGCTATGTGAAGTCATAGCTAATTCTCTAACACAGTGTCCTAACCAGACATGATGCCAACGAAATGTTCAACAACGAACTGATCCCAGTTCTGATTCACTTGATTCCGATTATGACATCACAGTGTGGGCGGAGCTACACTGTGTTTTTTCTTGTCATGGAGTCACTGCTGTTTAGGACACTGTGTGAAGCCAGAGAGTCAGTAATGAATCAGATTCAGATGATGATTGAAGCTGGAGTGACCCACTGAAAACACACACACACATGCAGTTAAAACTCCACACAGACTCACACTCCATGAATCAAATTAGAGACATTATGTTTGTTCATCTTTGCTTAAAGGAATAGTTCACCCAAAAAAAAGGACTCACTTGGCAGTGTTATCTAAACCTGAGAATAATAAAAGTTATTTTATTTAAACCGTTAATTGAAACTATGTAGGTGAACTGTTTCAAATTCAATTAGAAATGTTGCCTTGGCAACTAACGAAAATTAAATGATTTGATAGAATTAAATGATAACGATAGAAATGAAAAAAAAATATAAAAAAAAATTAAACTGATATAAAAATAATTTGTGTACGGTCAAATCGATTCATCACATCTAACATAATTACTAAAAATTTATTAGAACTTAAAATGAAAACTGAAAATTACTCCCATGTCATTCTAAAACCACATGACTTTATTTCTTAACAAGAAAAAAATGAGCTTCAAAACAGTCGTAAAACATTTAAAGTTTCCTAAAAGTGGCCCATATGAATCACGCACTATATTCAAAGATATATATGAATATATCTATATAGATTTTTTTTGCAAGGAGCAGACCCAAATTAAAGTAATTATTCACTGTAAATCTCATTTGCGCTTTACACCATTGTGTTTTCATTTTTAATATGCATTCATTTTTAAAATAATTTTAATTTTTGGGTGAACGAATTCTTTTTTCATTTTTAATTGAAGTGATTACTACTTCTCTCTAAAGTGACACAAAACTGGGTCTGTAACAGGGACAAACTTTGAGCAAAGAGAGAGAGAGAGAGAGAGAGGGCATAGCCAGACAAAACCACACCAGACACGTTCAGCTGCCACACACACACACACACACAGTCGTGTGATTATCCAGATGATCACATTAATCTGAGACCCGCCATCAGCATCCTGCCTTTCTGTAACCACGGCAACCGCATCCCAGGGGAAATCAACTGAGTCCACATCATCTTCATACAAGACGACACACACGACACACACCTTTGAGCTAAAGCACTTCTGACTTTTACATCAGGAACAGGTGAACTCCTCATCCAGAAATCACAAACTTGACGTGTGTGTGTGTGTGTAACAATACTGGCGAGAGTGTAAACAGCAGCCATTTATCACCAACAGACCATAAGCTCCAGACATCTGAGTTTAAGGAGACGTGGACATCCTTAACAACTGCACAAAACCATCCAGAACAGCCTCCGATAGCAACACCTTCACCACCACCTACAACAAGCCTGAGTCATGATGACATGTACACATCTCAATGATGACAACACACACATGCACAGGTCTACGCATGTAATCAACAAAATGACATTTCCATTGTATCTCAACAGGAACGAGGGAAACGAGTCCATGTGGGCGTCAGAGAGACGACAAGCGCGCTGGACATAATACAGGAGTTTCAGTGTGACCTGCGTCATCTGATGTCAAACTTTTATAAACTATCAAAATAAAACTATATTCTATCTGGAGAAACGCCACCGCGAACTTCACCTTCAGCAACCTGGACTTGGGAAGGTCAATATCTTCACACAGATAAGGCTGTGACGCAGATCATCTCTGGTGTGCAAATGTCCTCTCTACACTATCCGATTCAATAAAGACAGACAGAAACGCATTTAAAAAACATTTCAAACAACAAAATATTAAATACATTTATTTTAAAGATGTAGGTTGTCTTAAATAAAATTAATTTTTTTCAGATTATAAAGTCAATAATTATATTTTAATATATAGTAAAATATACATAACACATGATTATTAAGTAGGTAATTATTATATTTTGATAGTCAATAACATTAATTATTTTAAATATAAATATTTGTATTTACTATATATATTATTTTAATTATTTTACATTATTAAAGTTAGTAAATAATAATTACTGTATATCTTACGTAAATTAAACATACACATTTTAATTATTTTTAAGTATAAAATATTTTTATTTACTTATTTCAAATAATTCTCTAAAATAAATGAATACATAATTCTACATAAAACTTAACTGCACATTTTGAAAGGTAATTTCCAGCAAATGAAATGCATATTTGTAGGCAATCACTTGCTTTCCTTGTCATAAAACCACTAAATAATACTAACACCATTTCCAGCTTAAATAGCAACATTGTTTGCAGAGAAAAAAAGAAATCAAGCATTTAAGCCCTAAAAGTGAACAACCCCTGTTCACTTCCACATTAAATGTGTTAATGTAAACAAACTCAACCTGATTGGAAGAGGTCAATGCTATCTTCTGTAGTAATTGACAAATGCTGTGGATAAAAGATTACAGCTGAATCAGAGAGCATTCCTTCGGTGCTTTTGCTCAAGGGCACAATTGACTTTTTTCCTCACCGGGATCGATCCAACAACCTTCTGGTGTGCCCGTCCTGTGCCTCAACCAGCGCACCAGAGCAAATCAGCTGGAGACGTCCATCTAACACACACACACAGTCTGGTTTACTATCTTTGTGATGACTCTCCATAGATGTAATCTTCGTTTTTTATACTGTACAAACTGTATATTTTACCCCCTGACACTAACCCTGCCCATCACAGGACACATTCTGTATAAATTCTGTATGATATATAAGTGCTGTTTACCCATGGAGACCTCAATTTAGGTCCCCACAGTGACACAGAGTCCCCATGAGTCTGTGCATTCAGGTCCCCACCGGGATAGAAAAACACACACACACATACAGAGAGAGAGAGAGAGAGAGAGAGAGAGAGAGAGAGTTTGTCCCAGTTTGTGTCCAGGCTGAAGTGGACGCCTCATCTCAGAGTTTGAACTACAATGCTTTAATGTCAAGATTACTCAGCAAATCTGTTAGCACAGTGAAATGCATGCACATCCCAGATTAGGAAAACTCAAATAAAAGCAAGATAAGAACCTATCAAATATACACTACCAGTTAAAGGTTTAAGGTCGATACAGATTTTTTATGTTTTTAAAAGAAGTCTCTTCTGCTCACCAAGGCTGCAATTTTTTGATAAAAATACACAAAAAACACAGTAATATTGTGAAATATTATGACAATTTAAAATGACTTTTTTATGTTAATATATATTTAAAATGTTAATGTATTCCTCTGAAAAAAAGCTGAATTTTCAGCATCATTACTCCAGTCTTCAGTGTCGCATGATCCTTCACAAATCACTCTAATATGATGATTTAATGCTCCAAAAACATGTATGATTATTATCCATGTTGAAAACAGTTTTTTACATTTTAATTTCAGGATTCTTTGATTAATAGAAAGTTCAAAAGAACAGCTTTTATCTGAAAATGGAAAGCTTTTGTTACATTAAACACTACCCTTTAAAAAGTTTGGGGTCAGTAAGAATTTGTATTTTATTTTTGGGGGAAATAAATAAGAAATCAATACTTCTATTCATCAAGGATGAGTTACATTGATCAAAAGTTACAGTAAAGACATTTATAATGTTAGAAAAGATTCTAATTAAATAAATGCTGTTCTTTTGAACTTTCTATTCATCAAAGAATCCTGAAATAAAAATGTAAAAAACTGTTTTCAACATGGATAATAATCATACATGTTTTGGAGCATAAATTCATCATATTAGAGTGATTTGTGAAGGATCATGTGACACTGAAGACTGGAAAATTCAGCTTTTTTCAGAGGAATAAATTACATTTTAATATATATTAACATAAAAGGCTCATTTTAAATTGTCATAATATTTCACAATATTACTGTGTTTTTTTGTGTATTTTTATCAAAAAAATGCAGCCTTGGTGAGCAGAAGAGACTTCTTTAAACACATAAAAAATCTGATCATAATTAAACCCTTCCTTTCAATATCATGATATTATCTAAGCAAGTCGATCAAATCCCAACACAAACATCTTTTCACGGCTGTGTCACACACTGAAAACATTTCACTGTTCATCAAGCCCGTCTATCCTCTCCATTAGCGGATGATTGTTGATGTGTGGAGTAGATGATGATAATAATTTTACTCTATTGATGCATTAAGCATATTCATTTCATCATAGGTATCTAGTGAGCAATTAATATTTGATTCATTTCGAGGGGAAAACTGAAAAAGTTTCATTTCCCAGTTGATTTATGCGACAAAACCAAAGCGGTACAGTTTCTTCATGTTGACTTTCAACTCAGGCTTGCGATTTAAATCCATCCAAGCATAATTAGCTTGCCAAAAATGTCATTAAATCATAAAGAGCAACCTTGGAATGGTCCAAACACAAAACCCCTTGGCACGGAAATACTTAGCAAAGCAATGACAGGGTAATCTAGATAATAAAACAAATATGCTGTATGAAATCCCTGTGCTTGCTAATAAAGGACTTTCTATTCTCTAACCATCCTTTAACTTGTAGACACTGAACTAATTAATAGATTTGATGGTAATTAGATGCACTGGGTTAATAAAACACTGCGAGTGTTACTGCGAGTCTCTCTCTGATGCTACAGCTGCCCTCTGCTGGTTATGAGTTACTGAGTAGCAGGAGCACATGGAGATCAGACTTCATATTTAAATGTGTGTGAATGAAGTATGTTGAGTGGAAAGACCACAGATATGTTTCATATGGGTTTGACATGACATGAGGTGAGTAAATGATAACAGAATTTCCATAAGTGCTAAAAAATACTTATTTTTTAAAAAATTGGGTGAAAACAGGGCGTCAGTGTAGCATTTTCAGTGTGTGTGCAGCGTTTTCTGCTCTATGTTCATGGTTCAAAATGCACTTTGATGAAGCATGGATGTATACTTACCTGGATAATGTGTAAAGAGAGTGTGAATAATATGATGTGAGTAAGTGAAGGTTAAAACAGGCGGCAGGCTGAGAAAGTTGAGTGCGCCCCCTAGAGTTTGGGAGCTGAATTTCTGCTGTTCATTTCGCTCAACAAACGGCAAAGACAGAAAAGCGTGACGCTAAGATTGTGTGACTGTCCCTCTACTTCCGCTTTTTCAATATCACATGCTTCCTGTGTACAGTACAGAGCCCTTGAAGGGACATGGAGAAGGGGGAAAATAGTTGGGAAGAAATGCTACATTTCAATGCTTGTGTGCTTGCAAAACATTTGCATTCGTCTCACAGAAATACTGTGTTCCCCGGAAAGACTGTGTTCACTGGCAAAAGAGTTATAAAACTATTATTTCCATCACAAATGTTTTGCGAATTAACGCAAATTTTCTCAGTGGAACGTAAAGGTTTTGTTAGAGAGCGTAGCATTTTTATGTGAATAAACGTGAAGCATCTTGTTCGAACGCAAAAGTTTTGAATTACGAGAAAGTAAAAGTTTTGAGATCGAGCGCAAAGTTTCTCAGGGAAACGGAAAAGTTTTGCACTAGAATGTAAAGTTTTCCGATTGAACGCAAAGTTTCTGCAAAGAAACGCAAAGGGAAAAAAAATGTGAGGGAAAAAAATATTTGTGAGAATACAACTTTTCTTGGTGGAAAACAAAAGAAAAGCAAAAACCAAAGTTTCTCAAGGGGACACAAAATGCAACCACAAAGCACTAAGTTGTGCGAGAGAACGTAAAAGTTTAAAAGTGAGGTTAAAGCTTTGTGAGTGAATACCAAAGATTGTCAGGGGAACACAAAAGTTTTGCGAGTAAACGCAAAAGATTTGCAAGAGAGCGTAAAAGTTGAGAGTAAACACCAAGCATAGCGGGCGAACAAAAAGTTTTGCGCTAGAGTCGTAAAAGTTTTGCGAATGAACGCAAAGTTTCTGCAAAGAAACGCAAAGTCTTGCGAGAGAAAGTAAAACTTTTTTGTAAAGGAACGTAAATATTTTGTGAGAGAATACAAAATTTGGAGAGTAAACACAAAAGTTTTGCAAGAGAACGTAAAAGTTGAGTAAACGTAAAAGTTTTGCGTAAAAAAAGTAAAAGTTTTGTGATTGAACGCAAAGTTTCTGAGGGAAAGAAAACGTTTGCGAGAGAATTTTCTTGATGGAAAACAACAGTTTTGAGACTAAACGCGAAGCTTCTCGGGCGAACAAAAAAGCTTTGCGCTAAAACGTAAACGTTTTGAGATTGAACGCAATGTTTCTGCAAAGAAACGCAAAGTTTTGCAAGAAAACGTAAAACTTTTTTGTGAGGGAACATAAATATTTTGTGAGAGAATACAAAGTTTGGAGAGTAAACGCAAAGCTTCTCTGCCGATTAAAAAAGTTTTGCACTAGAACCTAAAAGTTGAGATTAAACGCAAAGTTTCTGCAAAGAAACACAAAGTTTTGCAAGAGAACGTAAAAGTTTTGAGATTGAACGCAAAGTTTCTGCAAAGAAATGCAAAGTTTTGCAAGAGAACGTAAAAGTTTTGTGATTGAACGCAAAGTTTCTGAGGGGAAAGAAACGTTTGCGAGAGAATTTTCTTGATGGAAAACAACAGTTTTGAGAGTAAACGCAAAGCTTCTCGGGCGAACAAAAAAGCTTTGCGCTAAAATGTAAACGTTTTGAGATTGAACGCAATGTTTCTGCAAAGATACGCAAAGTTTTGTGAGAAAACGTAAAACTTTTTTGTGAGGGAACATAAATATTTTGTGAGAGAATACAAAGTTTGGAGAGTAAACGCGAAGCTTCTCGGCCGAAACAAAAAAGTTTTGCGCTAAAACGTAAACGTTTTGAGATTGAATGCAAAGTTTCTGCAAAGAAACGCAAAGTTTTGCGAGAGAACGTAAAACTTTTTTGTTTTTGTGAGGGAACGTAAATATTTTGTGAGAGAATACAAAGTCTGGAGAATAAACGCGAAGCTTCTCGTCCGAACAAAAAAGTATTGCGAAATATTGCAAAAGCATTGAAATATCACATTTCCTTCCATCTCATTTTTCTTCTCATCACCATATCCCTTTAGGGCCTCCATAATACCATCATTTGTTCATGATTAAAAAAAAACAACAACATTCGAATGAACACCATCACAAACAGCACAATAAAGCACGGTAAAAGCAAATACGGGGTTAGGTTCAAATCAAAACAGGTGCACGCAAGTCAGTGGCCAGGCTCAGCGCATGCAGTCAACGTTTCCACCAATGACACGAAAGAAAAAGACAAACCCCCCCCAGCATGCACCCTTTCCTGCCCAATCAGAATTAGCCCAAACCAGACGTCCACGCCCATCCCGCATCGCCCGCCCCCAATGCCCAAGCCCCGCCCACTGTCCCTGCATACAGAAAAAGGAAAGTAGGGATATAAATCGGTTGCTGATGTTACCAAAAATGCTCTACCTGCGCACCGCATGCTCGGACACACTGATGCTTCGGGAGCGGAAGGCGTCCATGGCCGACAGATCTTTCAGGTCTTTAACGGGAGAGTTTGCGCTGGGGCCTTGCTTCGCCACTTTGGTCGTCCCGCAAACTGCCCCGAGGGCAACACGAGGTCAGGAGTGCGTCAGGGTAAGGTCGTGACCAGGGAGAGTTGGGGAGAATTTGGGGAATATTTTAACCACGTCGGCATGGGTGGATGGGGGAGTGCGATTGGTTGTGGAGTGTCACGAAAGGGGCCAGCGACCAATCACAGGTGACGGATCCGAAGTGTCGGCACCCCCAAACCACACCCAATCAGAGGAGGGGGGAGGGGTCAAATAAGGAAGTGAAAGGAAAACAAAAAGGTAACTTGGTCAGCAGTGCACACTGAGAACCGGAAAACAGGGACGACATTTAAAAAACGAAACAATAACAGAGGAGGAAACTGAAAACTGGAAGGAGAGACAGCATATAAAGATCAACAGACACATGACAAGGCATAAAGTAAGCAATATACTGTCAGCATTCTACCAAAGAAACGAAAGAGTTGGAGAAAACAAAGAATAAACTCATCAGAGAGCACAAACATACTGGTACAGGGGAAGAAAAAAGCACTCAAGACACTGCAATGATCATTATACTGGAAATGAATAGCAATAGGAAAACAGTGATGTGATCATGTGTATGTGTGTGAATTAATACAGCAAATAAACACACAGATGA
Organism: Hybognathus amarus; assembly: GCA_030378365.1. Lineage (NCBI taxonomy): Eukaryota > Metazoa > Chordata > Actinopteri > Cypriniformes > Leuciscidae > Hybognathus > Hybognathus amarus. The sequence continues at coordinate 509,562 of JAQIUQ010000899.1, read as the reverse complement.
ATGACGGGATGAAGTTAAACTAGAAGCTGGAATGGAGAATGTGATGCCTGGTATTTGAAAATATATGTTTGAAATAAATTTACATGCATATCATTTTCAGATAAGGTTGATTTTCTGGTGAAGCCTTAATGTTTAATAAATGTTTACATTAATAATTTAACATCGCATATGCATTTTCATAGCTCTCGGATACAGTTTGTGTTATAAAATAAAGGTTTGTGTTTACATAATATATGTGGGTGCACTGTGTATAATTAATATATATATATAAATACACACACATGCTTGTAGATATTTAAAAAATATTATACTATACATATATTTATATATGATTTATATTATTTATAAATATTTTATGTATAAATAATATTTTTTTCTTAAATATAAATGCATGTGTGTATATTTATCTATACAAAATAGTCTTTATAAATAGTATTATGTAAACACAAACTTTTATTTTGGATGCGATTAATCGCAAATAATCGTTTGACAGCCCTAGAATAAAATAAATAATATTTTTAGTTAGCGTTTTATGACTTATTTGAAAGTTATTTATTTAATTTGCCTTTTTTTAATGTAATTGTTTGCTTTTTATCAAAACGCAACCCCACAAGTTTTTTTATCAACATACTACACTGCATTAAATTAATTATGTACAGTACTTTTATCGACTATTCATGTTATTATGGTTATGTTTGAAAATGCAATTAAAAAAAAATTTAAAAATCTCCTCCTCACTCAAAAATGGGTAAATTTTTCACCCAGAATTACCTTTGTGTGAACATGTGCATATATAATAAAAATGTTCAGTTATGAATGATATTCTGAATAAGACTCTAACATGACCCAAAAGTCTGATTAATACAAGAATAAGTATTATCATATTTACAGAAATGTATTAAGAGACTATAATACGGCTCTTAATATGGTGATGGCAATCAGGTTATTGTGTTAACATGAATCCTATATAATCATAATATGATCAAGTTCTCATTTATATCTCAATATTTGTGTGCATGTAAACGCATTGGTTGATCTTTCTCTCGTTCAGGCTTGTAATTCAAAGTTCCAGCTTCAGCGTCAGGACAAGACACAGGAAAACAATAAAACACTGAAAATTAACCTGGAATTTGTCATGACAGTGAGATTAGATGGCTCTGGATGTAGTTGATCATGGACATTATTAATGATAAGCCTGGTTACGGTGGTTTATTAAGTCATTACCATGGAAATTTCCTGTCAAATTAAAATGGTTTATGAGATACTTTCGGTCTTTAAATGAAGAAAAGTGGAGACAGAGAATGAATGAAGTAGAAAGAGTCTGCTTAATGCAAAAATAATATGAATAGGATTGAGTTCAAATCCACACCGTTACGGTTAACCTGTAGTTTACGGAGTATGGCTCATTAAACATCAACACAAGATTTAGAGTCGTATGTACTTCATAATCAGGTGTTTCTTCAACTACGGCCATTTTAAGTGCTTTTAGAAATTAAACTCCATTAACAAAAACTTTTTAAACTTACTAACTTAGTGAATTTACTAGCAACGTCCAACATTGTATAAACACACTTCTTTTATGAACTTTCACAAATATTTCCATCACATCATCTTTCTGTGTTAGAAATATAATGATTTATATTTTTTTGGAAAAAAAAATGACCAAAATCATAGACAGCATTTTATGGAGCCTTACATCAAAATTAAGTGTATATGTAAATGAAAAAATAAACAATACCTTAAATAATTAATATAAATAAATTTTAGAAATATATAAATATATATATAAATATATATATATATATATATATATATATATATATATATATATATATATATATATATATATATATATATATATATATTAAATATATATTATTTTTATGATTTTTTATTTTAAGATAGAATTGCATAGAAGGCAGTTGAAAAGTATAAAAACTAAAAAGTATTGATAAAAAAAAACAACTCCAGATCAGTTTTAATGTGAGCTTCATGTAACAGATAGTCAGAAATCAAAATCTATTAGTCTGGATAAAAATCAGTCCCTAGGACATTAAACAACCGCAGTTGAAGAAACACTCATAAATGAACGTGTTATTGGTTTTGATGTGATAGTCACAAATTCGAACAGATGATGAAAGAAAGAGAGAAACAGAAAGAAACGACACCGATAAGAACAGACAGAGAGAAAGAGACGAGTCGGACTAGCATCCGTGAGTCGCATGTGACGAAATCGGACAAAGCTAACGACACTACCATCAAAAAATGAACCAATGAGGCGCCTGAATAAGGGTGAGTCTTTATCGGTGAGTCCACCGGCGAAACCTGACATGATTGTGAGTGTGTGAGTGTGTGTGTGTACCTCTTGGGTCTCTCGTTCAGGCTGGTGCTGCGCGCTCTGAAGCTGCTCTGCTCGTGTGTGTCGTCGAACGGCAGAAGAGCGTTGAACGAGAGACCCTGACGACACAAAAACAACAAGTCAACACAAACCGCTAATTGAAACTGACGCACGAGTCCCACCACACACCTTGGTGATGTACTGCACAAAGTCTTTCCCTGAACGGCAGCCTGCAGCGGATGAACCACATGGCGATCACATGATGGGCTAGAGACACGATGTACTGATTAAACCTACAGAGGATGGAAGAAAAACACAATTATATGTCGTTTAAGACCAATCTGCCCTTAAAATAGGCAAAACACCCTCACAGAGGAGGAATTTACTTGATTAAACATACAGTAAAATCAGAATTATTGTGAAATATTATTACATTTTAAAATCTATGTTAATATACACCACCGGTTAAAAGTTTAAGATCGGTAAGATTTTTTATGTTTTTAAAAGAAGTCTCTTCTGCTCACCAAGGCTGCATTTTTTTGATAAAAAATACACTAAAAACACAGTAATATTGTAAAATATTATGACAATTTAAAATGACTTTTTTATGTTAATATATATTAAAATGTAATTTATTCCTCTGAATTTTCAGCATCATTACTCCAGTCTTCAGTGTCACATGATCCTTCACAAATCACTCTAATATGATGATTTTATTCTCCAAAAACATGTATGATTATTATCCATGTTGAAAACAGTTTTTTACATTTTTATTTCAGGATTCTTTGAATGAATAGAAAGTTCAAAGAACAGCATTTATTTAATTAGAATCTTTTCTAACATTATAAATGTCTTTCCTGTAACTTTTGATCAATGTAACTCATCCTTGATGAATAGAAGTATTGATTTCTTATTTATTTCCCCCAAAATAAAATACAAATTCTTACTGACCCCAAACTTTTTGAAGGGTAGTGTTTAATGTAACAAAAGCTTTCCATTTCAGATAAAAGCTGTTCTTTTGAACTTTCTATTCATCAAAGAATCCTGAAATAAAAATGTAAAAAACTGTTTTCGACATGGATAATAATCATATACATATCAGGATCATGTGACACTGAAGACTGGAGTAATGATGCTGAAAATTCAGCTTTTTTTCAGAGGAATAAATTACATTTTAATATATATTAACATAAAAAAGTCATTTTAAATTGTCATAATATTTCACAATATTACTGTGTTTTTTGTGTATTTTTTATCAAAAAAATGCAGCCTTGGTGAGCAGAAGAGACTTCTTTTAAAAACATAAAAGTATACCAAAACCCTAAACTTTTTGACCGATAGTGTATGTTAAAATTAGGGCTGTCAAACAATTAATCGCATTCAAAATAAAAGTTTGTGTTTACATAATATATGTGGGTGCACTGTGTATAATTATTTTACATAAATACACACACATGCTTGTATATACAGTATTATATATACACAGATTATTATACAGATTATTATCAATGTTGAAATCAATTTAATTCACTTTTATTCAGGATTCTTAGATGAACAGAAAATTATTTGTATTTGTAACATTATTTGTAAAGTCTGTGTGTGATGATACTCAGCTTTGAAGGGTTGGTGTACGGCAGGGATATAGCAAACACCTGAACGTACTGCTCAGCTACGAAGTTCAGCATAGAGACGCGGAAGCCAGCACCAATGCTGCAGACAGAAAAAGACAAACTGTGCTTTATTCTGATTGGTCAGTGGGTGAGAATGGGCAGGGATTTAGAAAGAAAGGCGTGCGCTCACTGGACAGGAACTCCAGCATGGGAAGACGCCATGGCCACGGTGGCGGAGATGTGTGTGAGCTTGACGATGAGGGCGGGCAGGAGTTTGATCATGATGTCAGGCATCTCCACGGTGCACATGGTCAGAGCCACCCACACACTGCTTAGCACAGCGGTAAATCAGGCCTTTCTCCAAACACTGGACCAGCTCCCTCTGAAACACACACACACGACAGAACACCTTTAACAAACCAAATCCTACATGAGTCATGTGACTGGATCATTCGCTCGGATGACTGCCTGCCATCAACTCAGAACTGAATAATACACTTGTATGTCATTATAAATGTGAATAAATTCACATTTAATTGAAATACACCAACACAAAAAAACATTACGTTTGGATTTCATTTTAAATCCTAGATCTGACTAAACCTTCTTCTGGAGACATGCTCAATATTACAAATGACTCATAAATACAGCAAATAATGCTTTATTTGTGGTTTAGTATTACAAATATAGTATTAGTAAATATTTGAATAAATAAATAGAATTTTAGTCATTTATTTTCCTATTAGTACATTTATTTATTTATCTCTTATTTTCTGCATGTTTGGACCTCCATATGTTTTTATTCTCAGTTTAATATAAAAAATATGATGATAAAAAGTTGTATCGAATTTATTGGTTTCAGTTTTTTAGTTATTTTCACTTTTAGTACTTAAACGTAACAAAATTTTTAAATGTTGCCTTGGCAATAACCTGAAATATCAATTACCTTATTCAAATTTATTTTATTTTCAACTAACATAAATGTTTTTAGTAGGGCTGTCAAACGATTAATCACGATTAATCGCATCCAGAATAAAAGTTTGTAATTACATAATACATGTGGTGCACTGTGTATAATTATTTTATATATATATATATATATATATATATATATATATATATATATATATATATATAAATATATATAAATACATACACACACATGCATGTAAATTTACTTATATTATATTATTTATTAATATTTATATATAAAATATTAATATTTTGACCAGAATCTCTTGAATTAATGATTGAATACACTTTTTAAGTCACTTGTCGCCACCTACTGGTGTAACAATGTAATTGATACAATTGGTATTTACATTTATGCATTTGGCAGACGCTGGTACACATTTCCATTATCAGTTCTTGCTTTCCCTGAGAATCAAACCCGTGACCTTGGCGTTGCAAGCTGAGATACGCAGTTACTTTACAAAGGTGATTTGCTCTATTTTGATTGCTACGAAGAGATCACGGTTTATATCCAAAATATAAACTTCTGTAATAATATACAGTGTGTGTGTGTGTGTGTGTGTGTGTGTGTGTCACCTGTCGGGACTGTTCTAGGTAGCTGTGGTAGGAGGTGAGGGCAGTGAGGACAGGAACCACAGCCAGCTGAACATCCGTGAGGGAGAATCCATCGGGAGTCTTCTTTAAACGCTCCAATATTAGCCGGTCCGTGACCTGCAGACAAACACACTCTCTCAAATCAGCCCATATGGTTCATCTCATCCAGTCACTGCAGGTGTTTATGTTTTGTAAGTGTGTGTGCGGTACCATGGAGCACAGGGTGGAGCAGAGCTGATCGATGCTGCACGGAGACGACAAGATCAGCACTTTATACTGGATTGTGCACGACATCTTATCCAGAACCAGCTTCAGGACCTTCCAGTCAGTCTCCTACACGCCAAACAACACATGATCAGCACTTACAAAGGGCTGTTTATGATGGTATATACATGTAGTGTGTTTAACATAATGTGACCTATTTTTACTGTTGTAATAGTATTAAAACTGTATTTTGTGGCGGAATATCTCCGCGTGTGTGTGTGTGTGTGTACCATTTTCAGGCACTGCAGCAGCACGTTGAAGGCCAGGTTGTAGGGCAGATTTGCGATGCGGATGGATGAGGGCGGAGCCGCTGGTGTCGGACTCCCAGTCGGGGGAGAGACCGTTCCCGCCGGCTTCTTATCCGACACCTCTTCTCCGACTCACTGAAAAACACATTTTTAAAGATGACTTATTTAGAGAGTAAAATTATTTGTATCCCTACCCCCAGTTTATCGGATAGTGTCGTGACATTCACGTTGCGAAAGGCACAAAAAATCTTAAATGACTCCAAACTTTACAAGCATTTAATTCTTCTGGCCGCAGGTATCTAATATCTAAACGAGCTCTAAGTACAGGAAATCGGCCTTCGAGAACGTCACGTATTCTCTTGTTGCTGTTTTTTTTTTTTTTTTTAGATGTTTATATGTTCATGCTCTTATTATGTTATATATGTGTGTTTGTATTATGTACGCATCTATGGTGGAAACCAATTTCCTCTCTGAGGACAAAGGATGAATAAATCATCATCATAAGATGTTTGAGGAGAGATTTGATCAACCTGAATGCCCCCTTAATCATGTTATGCTTAGTTTAATTTTAATAATAAGTTTAAACAAGTTAATACTTTATTTAAAATTAATATTAGAATATGCTCCTTAATAATTTATAATTTATATAATAATTAATATTAAATGAAATATAAAATAGTATTTCATTTATTTTAATACATTTAAATAAATGTATACTTTATTTGGATTGAATTGTTTTTTATGTCATTTAAACTTAATCAATTGAAAAAAATTTAACCATTTAAAAATGAATGATAACTTCTAAATAACTTCTAAAAACATTTTATAAATCCATTTTAACTGCATTTACATGTAATACAATTTTTACATTTATTCAACCTGAATACTTTTAATAATAAAGAATGAATTAATAATATATTTATGAGTGTATATTTCATTTAATAATACATTTTAATAATTAAGTAAAATATATGTTTAATTTGTTTAAATTTAATTAGTCTAAACACCACTCTTAATACTTTGTAATAATTTAATTTTACAAATACATTTAAATAAATGTATTATTATTTTAATTTAATACATTTTAATTGGATTTAAAAATATGTTAAAATACATTTATACTTTAATTATTACATCTAAATATTGTCTATATAATCTAAAATAATATAATCTTAAATAATCGAAATACCCTCCTAATGGTTTATACTTCATTTAATTCTCTAAATACATTTGTATTGTAATTTAATTTAACAATACATTGTAAGTTAATTTTAAAATATATTTATACTTTATTTACATTTAATAATAAATATATTCTCCTTAACTATTTATACTTAATGTCATTTTAATAATTAATTTAAATAAATATATTAATTTTAAAGTAATAATAACTCTGGTAAATATCCTCTTTAATAAGTATGTGTGAGAAAACGGCAACAAACACACGTGTTTGTGTCCTTACCCCACGTCACAGTGACAATAAGGGCTGAATCTCAGAACTCCATCTTTATTGGGAACGCCCAGGCGATGAAGGGAGTCTGCCCTCATCAGCAATAAGAAATCAAAGACCTGACACCGAAAAACGAGAGAAAACAACACTTTTACCTTTTCTGAAGTCGAGTTGTTTCTATGAGTTGTTAGTTATTAGCTATGTTAGTTAGCTATGGTAAGTCTTTACTAACTCAAGTCAAAAGTCTGACCTTATTATTAGCTATGTTAGTTATTAGCTATGTTAGTTATTAGCTATGTTAGTCATTATCTATTAGTCATTAGCTATGTTCATTAGCTATGTAAGTCATAAGCTAAGTATGTTCATTAGCTATGTTAGTCATTAGCTATGTTAGTCATTAGCTAAGGTGCTGCTTTACTAACTCTGACCTTCAGCCGTATGGAGCTTCCGATGGCGCTGCAGTATTTGTTCTTATAGTGAAGCTGCAGATGGGAAATCAGCAGCTCGAACACTCGACTGGCATGACTGGCGGGCAGACTGTACAGTTTACTCTAGAGAAGCGTAGAAACACAGTCACTGGAGCTGCTACGGAGAATATTCATGATCCCTCTGATAAAGCGGCGAGGTGTTGCTGTACCTGCAGTATGTCTAGCAGACCCAGTATGGCGGTTCGGACGTCCTCCATGGGCGACTCCACACACAGCTCCCGTTCTCCCTCCACAGAGCATGATAACGGACGGCTGGCAACCTACAGGAGCACAGGAGAGTTGAGCTTCATCCACATATTGCTGTGCCAATTCTGAGATGCTACATAAAGAATCGAAACATGAATGAAAAAAAAATATAAACGCTTAATAGTGATTGTGTGCTAGAAGGACTTCCTAGCTTTAAAAAAATATGACTGAATAATTTGCTCCAGGTAATAGTTGTCGATCACGAGCAAACATGCAAGCGCTTTTAAACGACCAATTAAAACTTAATATATATGTATTAATACAGTTACATAAATATATACTAATGTTAAATTTAATAGGCAATCTAAATAAATCTACATTTAAATTTGAACTAATTAATTATTTTAAATTCTTGAGATTTATCACATTAAATAACCTCATATTAATTGTGACGTGCTATTTAAATGACCTGAAAAAGAACACATTTAAAAAAATGGAATTTTCGAATTTAAATTTCAAACAGGAGGAAAACGGAATGCATGGAGTTCCGTTAGTGATGTCATCATCATCATCATCGTGATCAGTGAGCACCTTCTCTATGATGTCGAGCAGGCTGCTGAAGTGATGCGTGTTGCAGCCCTCGGCGAGGTCCACCAGCAGCTGCGTGGCTTGCTTCCTGACGGACAGGTCTCGATCCTCAGCGATCTGACCCAGCTGAGGAATCACCACCACCTCGATCAGTTCCTCCTGTCCGAGAGAGAACAGATGTTCAAGAATAATGCTGCTCTCACGAACGCGTGGAGAGATCCGTGTGTGTGGTTGAGGACTGACTTCATAGAGCTGACGGTTTGTGCTGAGCACGAAGGACAGGATGTGCAGAACCTTGATCCTGATCATAGTACGGCTCTCGTTCCTGACAGACAGAGATTGGGGATTTGTTAGAACAGCTTAAATTCAAATTAATTTTACAACATGTAATTTTCTTGTTTTATTCCCTGTGAAGCTGCTCTGAAACGATCTGTGTTGTCTAAAGCGCTATATAAATACATAAATGTTGACTTGAAGTTTCCAGACCTGAAGAACTTCTCCATGAGTTTCAGGAGGTTCTGCAGCCACCCGTCTTTGGCCGGCTGGATGGACTGAGCTCTGTAGGAAATCAGAGTCAACACGGACACGTCCTGCCAGAGAAGAGTCACCGACAGTTAATCGAACCAGATGGCGTCAGAAGAGGACAGATGTAGAGAGGTAGAGAGAGAGAGGAAAAGGTAAAGAGAGAGGGAGAGAGGTAGAGAGAGAGAGGTATAAGGAGAGAGAAGTACAGAGAGAGGGGCAGAGGTAGAGAGAGAGGTAGAGAGAGAATTTGAATGTGAAAACCCCTTTATTACAAATATTCTTTTCTTTTTTCAAAACATTAAAAACAACCTAGTTAAAATAAATTACATAAATTGAATAAAACAAAGATTGTCATCTACAACAGAGCACAAAGCCTCTCCATAACACCAAACATCCTCAAACATGGCAAGACATGAAGTAGCTTTATAAAACCTAAAATCAATCAAAATTCTTGACTTCACCATGGCACCAAACATAGACATCAGATTAAAATCTTGATTTTTTTCAATTTTTTCTTTCCAACTCATATATATTGCCATTTTACTTTTGCCAAAACAAAATTCAACAACTGACACACTCTCTTTCTTCTCTTTGTCTATTTTACCCCAAAGATAAAAGCTTGCATGGAAAATTCTTCATCAAAAGACTTAAACAAATTTTGTAAAAAAAAAAATTAAAAAAAATAAGGTTTAAGTCTATGACAACTCATAAAAATATGACAAACAGTCTCCCTTTGTGGGCCAAATGGGCATTCATGGCCAACCTCAGGATTCAACACAGATATAAAGGCATTTACTGTAATAAATGTAAAACCCTCCTATAGAGATAAGGAGAGAGGTAGAGAGAGAGATGAACTCACGGGACGTTTGTCAGCACACTTCTCCACCAGGCTGAAGAACCTCTCTGAGGACCCGTGGAAGTCGTTCTGCTCGTACAGCTCCTCGACGGTGCTCAGTAGCTCATAAACGATCACCTTCAGATCAGGACTGCCCATCGTCTGCACACAGGAGAGATTAAAAACCCAACATCTGAATTACTCATTTGGAGCGTTTTCTCCTTTAGTTAATTTTACATGCATCAGAGGGTTAAAACACCACCTAATTGCTCTTTTCCGAAATATGATTCAAATGTTGTCCCAATGAAGCTTTGATTCCTGCTCAAACTATTACCAAACTATGGTTCGATTAGAATTATTGCCTTGTGAAAGAGAACCAAAACCAAGAAGAAATTGCAACATTGCAATAACTTTATCCCGTGTTTCAGAACAAAGCAAATGATCTTAAAAAAAAGAAAGAATTTGAAAAGTTTGTGAGTACCTGTATCTGCTGCAGGAGTTTCTCTATGACGGACAGCAGGATGTCCCACGTCACCACCTGCAGCTCTCGCCCGTACTTCTTGATGAGCCGCGTGATCGACAGCACGATCTCATAGGACACCACCTCATTAGAGCAGCTCATGGCCTGGGCACAAAGGTCAGAGGTCAAACAGTAGTAGGTTTAGATGTAGATAGACAGAGACTGTAGATAGGCAGATAGATAGGCAGGCAGATAGGCAGATAGGCAGATAAATGGATGGATGGATGGATGGATGGATGGATGGATGGATGGATAGATGGATAGATAGATGGATAGATAGATGGATGAGATAGATGGATAGATAGATGGATAGATAGATGGATAGATAGATGGATAGATAGATGGATAGATGATGGATAGATATGGATAGATATGGATAGATATGGATAGATATGGATAGATAGATATGGATAGATATGGATAGATATGGATAGATATGGATAGATATGGATAGATATGGATAGATATGGATAGATATGGATAGATAGATATGGATAGATATGGATAGATAGATATGGATAGATATGGATAGATATGGATAGATAGATATAGATGATCTGATGGCAAATAGGTAGACACCTTGTAGAAGGAAGGCAGGACCAGAGTGGGTGTGTTTTGAGGGCCGGTAGTCTGTGAGCCCCCACAGCGCCATCCCAACAAAAAACACTGCACCCCTGAGGAGAGCGGCGTCCTCCGAGTACACCCTACACACACACACACACACTGAGATCACCAGTGCTGCCAACATCACAGTGGTTAGCGCATTCATTGATTTATGTCAAATAAGGTATTACAAATAGTCATAATAATATAAAAATATGATATGTATCATGAACAGTGTTGTAATCAGATTACTTTTTTCAAGTAACTTGTAAGTAACGCATTACTTTTAAATAGAACCAGACCGATATTATCGGCAGGCCGATATTATCGGCCGATATTAGACATTTTCCAAACTATCGGTATTGGCAGTTATTATGGCCAATAAATGAATATTTAAAAAATAAAATAAAAACGGACAAAACATGGCTGGAACCATGTCATAAGTGTTGGAGTTGTATAGTTTGTCCACCAGAGGGCACTCTACACCGTCCCTGTTGGCAACACACATGAAGCGGAATTAGCTAGTAATAGTTCACGTTACATTATTACAGTGTAGTTGACTGACTGTCCTTTTAACTTTTGACAATGTGACTGAAATATTTCTTTAATAGCGCGTGACCGTTATAGCAATGAGACGTATCATCTCTCCTTGGCCTGTTATATTGAAAATGTAGCTATGTTTTACCAGTTGCAGTATGACGTAATCGATTGCTAAATTATGGCTCATCATAGACTAGCTAACCACAAAGCTAGCTAATGCCATCATCATCAGTCTGTTCTGTTGTGACAATAAAATAAACAAGTTACTTTTTAAAAATGCATTATCATATTATTTTAGTTAAAACTGGGAGTCTGGGAAATCTGTTAATGTTTTGTTGCGCATTTCTGAAATAAAAAAAATATATAAAAAAATATCGGCCGATAATCGGAATATCGGATTTTAAAACCAACAAATATTTGTATCGGTATCGGCCTTCAAAATCCTTTATCGAGTCAGGCTCTACTTTTAAATGTACTTTTTCAAATAGGTAACTAAAGTTACTTTGTTTTCCTATTCATGGACTGATAGCTCTCCTAAAAAAATTAAGCAATAGAGATGAAAATGATAAAAATCAAGCATTTTTTCAGGTGTCTAATATTAGTATTGAGTATTCAAGTAAACATTCAGATAACGGAAAAACAAAAGTAATCAAACAACTGAAATTATTTTATTAACAAAGAAAAAGTATGAAAACCATCAAACTCAAAATAGTCATATATTATATTTCTTACACTATAGTCACTTACATGTGACACTTAAATGTGTCACAAAAAGCTGAACATTATTTCTTAATGACTTTCGTCCTCTTTTAGTTACTAAAAAATGTGTTGTGTGGCTATATGTGGTATTAAAAGAAAAAAAGGTTTTTGATGGTCTTTCGCTGTAATATTGATAATAATCACAGACCAAAACCAACTTGTGTGGACATCTGTATAAGTCACTCCGTACCTCTCCTCCATGATACGGCACATGGTGTATATGGCACTGTGACCCAGGTGAGTCCCCAATACTTTACGCATCAACTACACACACAATGAGACAAAAAGATCAAGTGAGAGGAAGTCAAAGCATGCTTAAAACAGACACATTAAACACATGGAGCATCAATGTTTTCTTAAAACGGGCTGGTTTTTCCAGGTACCTTCCAGCAGGATTCACAGAACTCCTTCACATTAACAGTTCGGCACAGCGTGATGATGAACATCGTCAGAGAGTCCGAGGGCAGACAGTTATAACACACCACAGCGTCTAACACCTGCAGCGCAACCTACACACACACACACAGATAAAAGGATCAGCTACCACTGGTTTGATGGTAATCCTGAAAGACTGGATCTGACGTACCTCAATATCGGTGGAGGAAGTCGTCCGGTTACACAGAAAGCAGATTTTCCTGTCAGAAACAAAGATTCAACGATGTGAGTGAAAAAACATCGGTAACACTTTACAATAAGGTTCATTTATTAAACATTAGTTCATGCATTAACTAACATGAACTAACCATTTGTTACTGTATTTGTTATTCTTTGTTAACGTTAGTTAATACAAATCTAGCTGTTCATTGTTTGTTCATGTTAGTTCACAGTGCATTAACTAATGTTAACAAGATTTTAATAAAGTATTAGTAAATGTTGAAATTAACATTACCAAAGATTAACAAATGCTGAAGAAGTATTGTTCATTCTTTGTTAATGTTAACTAATGTAGTAACTAATGAACCTTATTGTAAAGTGTTACCAAAACATCTTACATTTCGATTTCAGCTCTGCATATTCATTATCCACTTTCATGGGACCCTTTTAGAAATCTAAAATGTTTTCTTACTGGACCATGAGGGAGACGTTCTCATCCAGGTAGCACGAGTTGAATTTGACCAGGTTCACGAGGACATGCAGGAAATCAGAGGACAGACCGATTTCCATCCACAGCAGGGCGAACCGAGCTGAAAGAGAGAACACACACAAACACCATTCACATTCATTATTCAGAAAACAGCGGCTCAGACAGACACAGGAGAGAGAAAAATCACACAGGTTTGGAAGAACGTAAGAGTGAGTAAATGAGTTTTAGGCCGTGTTTACTCCTGGTGTTAAAGGAGTAGTTCACGTTAAAAAAAAAACCTTTGCTGATAATTTACTCACCCCCATGTCATCCAAAATGTCCATGTCTTTCTTTCTTCAGTCGAAAAGAAATTAAGGTTTTTGATGAAAACATTCCAGGATTTGGGCTTATAAAACTTAAACTTTGTTATTTATTTATTAAATGAGTGATAATTTCGCTTGATAAGACCCTTATTCATCGTCTGGAATCGTTTAAAGCCCTTTGAACAGTTACTCATTTGGACCTTGAACTGTTTGGTTCCCATTGAAGTCCATTATATGGAGAAAAATGCTGGAATGTTTCCATCAAAAACCTTAATTTCTTTTCGACTGAAGAAAGAAAGACATGGACATCTTGGATGACATGGGGGTGAGTAAATTATCAGCAAAGTTTTTTTAAAAGTGAACTACTCCTTTAACACCAGGAGTAAACACGGCCTAAAACTAATTTACTCACTCTTATATAGTTTAATATAAGAGATAGTTTAAACCCCGTCTGCCTAGACCACTTCATAATGTTATGCATCAGATCAGTAGACGCAGAGAAGACGCTCTTTTGTGGCTGTTTGAACACACTCGACCATATGGGCGTTTACACTACTAAAGCAATCCGGTCGAATGTGTTTTCAACTTCCTTTGGAAATGGTGGAAAATGGACGAGCTCAAAACCCCGTTTATTAACACCTTGTAATCAGATTGACGAAAACACATCTTAATAACAGGTGTAAACAGGCCCATATATGTATATATGTCTGTGTGTAAGTAAATACATTATGTATAAAGTATAAACAACATTTACCGATCTCCTCCTCTAGGTAAGTGATGTCTTTCCCGTTCTCCGCTGAGGGCCTTGAACACCTCCAGTCTCTCGGCCAGATCTTCATTAGAGGGCTGATAGTCCAGAATGATCTTGAAGAAGTACGCTCTTAATGGACCCAACCGCTCACCCTACACAAGAAGAAAACGTGATCTCTGTTCACAGGGCACAGCACTGTTGTTCCTAAAGTGTTGAAAATACACACCTGTCCTTGTATAATGGCTCTCAGCAGCACCAGCACTGCATGATGGGCTTCAGGCGGCTGGTCAGGGTGCATCATATCCTCCACGGCCTTCCATAACGCCTCCACCGCATGCTGAAACACACACACTTTAGATCCACTCATCCACACATATACATTCAGCTGCACATCTACGATCTCACCTCCTCAAACTTCTTGGATTTGGCGAGCTCACACACTTGGTGGATGACTCTGATCCGGTGGTTTAGGCTGAACTCTGGAGTGAGCTCCTGAATGATGGGATAAGAGAGATTATATGAGGAACACAAGAAGTATAGAAGATGTGAACGTTCAGTTAGAGTATCTCTGACCATGAGGATTTCCAGCGTGATGATAAACTCTGAGGGTTTGTTCTCCGTCTGCTTGCTGTGGGGCCGGGGCGGGCCGAGGCCAAACACTCCCTTCAGCCGGTTCCCGCAGAGACTCTTTACTAGGCTGTTTATTCATCTTCACGCCTGTGACAGACCCTGAACGAGAGAGAATGAGATACTTTAGACCTATATCTATATAAACTGTAGTTTTTTCTCCCCTAACCCTGCTTTTTCTTCTTTGTAATATACCTTAAGAATTACGAATAAATGTTTCTTATGTTATTAATGAAAGATATCACACATATTAAGGGGCCGTAGGCCGTGATTTCTGACCTGTCATTTCAAGTACATTTGACCTCAGGAGACCTGCGCGTGCACGTAAAGGTTTTAAGACCCCACGAGACGTCATAAATTAAGTCATGACTCATTTTGCGACATAAACAACTGTATATTCCAGTGAAATATTGCCTTTTTTTGTTATGAAAACAGGGCAGAAAAACAATACACAGAAGTCAGACGTCTGACATCTCGTGACAGTTCAGCCCAAGCTCTCAAAAAGCATGCATTTAATTGAATATTTCTCTGACTGTCACAGAGAACAATAACTGAAAATAAACAAGACAAATACACCGTTTAAATACACGCAGATACCCGCTGTGGACAAATAAACAAGGCGAAATAAATAAATAAAACAGTCTCAATACATAAACAAGCCAATGCAACAAATAAACACTGTTATTTACCGTACTGCGGGTGATAGAAGTGGGCTGATATTGAGAAGATATAAACTAAAAGATAAAGCTGAATCGCTCCAGATTTCTGCATTTATATATGACACTCAGTGTCTCACCCAGCAGAAACTGCCCCAGCTCTTACACCAACCCCCTTTACTGCCCCCCGGAAGTCATGTTTATTGCACTGACATGGACTTCCTACAAAAACAAGTCAGTGACTGCCAATGGCCGGGAATTGTAGTTCCGAGAGCAGCGAGTGGGCGTTCACTTTACACACGCAGGCTGTGTTAAGAAACTACAAATGGTTTACGCTTATGAAACTGTGTAGTCCGAGAATCTGTTCATGGTTTTCAATGAAGCCAATCAAACAGTCGCTTCAGTGATTCCCTTTTTGACATTCCCCTCGGATCCATTCAATCCGATTTCTAAACGATTCGCTCAGAGAGGTTTTGTGATTGTGAACGAATTCATTCTAAAGAATCGGCTCAAATGAATGATTCACTCAGGAGTCTGGCATCGTGTTCTTTCGACAATATGGGTATTGGTGTTGTGTTTAGGAGATGTGTTATATAAAATTGAGGTTATATTTTTAACGTAATGTCAACTAATGTTGGCTCCAGTCCGAAGCTTATGTGTTTGTTTTCGTCGTTTGACTGTAAGAATGAACTCTCCATATTTCACTGATTCAACATCTGGATTAGACATTTCTGCAAATGATAGTATGGGGAAAAGAGCTGTAAATCAAGGAGGAATCCGTAGATTGAGAATCCAGAATGGCTCAAGGACTCAAATCAGAAGATGATCCTCCAAAAGTGAAAGCAGAAGTACTCGAGCAGAGTATTTCACTGCAGACACATGCACAGCCTCCTGCAGGTGAGATGAACTGCACAGGTAGAGCTAAAATTATTTTAAACAATGCTATTCTAAATATTTTATATGCATAATTATTTATTTTTTTTACAGAGACTGTGTCAAATTTCAAAAAGAAAACCATAAAAGTGAAGGAAGAAGTAGTGGATAATCAAGCCATTCTGACGTCATCTAGGAAAACAAGGCGGGGACGTTTAAAGGTGGAGTATGAAGAGGAAGGGGCGGAGCTAAAGAGGGAACCGTGTGATTGGAGAACACAGCTGTCATTTATCAGGGAGATGAGGAGCAAACGGGACGCTCCTGTGGATCAAATGGGAGCGGAGAAATGCTCCGACACAGAGGCCCCGCCTGAGGTGAGTGAGAACCAATCGCAGACCACCGCAGGTAATCGACAACCAATCAGCTTTCTCTCTTCCTTCCTCAGGTGCGTCGTTACCACGTGCTGATCTCCTTAATGTTGTCCAGTCAAACGAAAGATCTTGTGACGGCTGGCGCTATGCAGAGATTACGTGAGCATGACCTCAGCGTGGACGCAATACTCAACATGGATGAGGAAACTCTGGGCAAACTCATCTACCCAGTGGGCTTCTGGAGGGTAAATGTCACATAAGTGTTCAAATACATGTGTATAATTAGAGCAACAGATTTCTAGAGTCAAAAACTCACTCAGCGTCCTCTCAGACAAAGGTGAAGTACATCAAGCAGGCCACGGCTCTGATCCAGCAGGAGTTTGGCGGAGACATTCCTGACACGGTGGAGGGTCTGATGCGTCTGCCGGGCGTCGGCCCTAAGATGGCCCATTTGGCCATGGACATCGCCTGGAACCAGGTTTCGGGCATCGGTAGGGGAGGAAGCTAACTTTTTTCTTGACTTGACAATGTTTCTCTCTGTTCTGACTTAGGTTGCTCTAACTTTTCTACCCAATTAGACATACGGTTTTCCCCATAATGAACGGAGAAAAATCATCACAGAACATTCTTGCAACCACATATAAGACAGCCAGAACACCCTAGCAACCATCTAATAGTCTGAACAACCAATCAACTACCTATAAAACATCCAAAACACCAGCAACTACCTATAAAACAGCCAAAACACCCTAGCAACTACCTATTAAACCATAAAAAAATCCTGACAACTAGCTATAAAACAACAACAACCAATAAAACAGCCAAAACACCCTAGCAACTATATATAAAACAGTCAGAACACCCTAGCAACTACCAGTAAAACAGTCAGAACACCATAGTAACTACCTATTAAACCATAAAAAAATCCTGACAACTAGCTATAAAACAACAACAACCAATAAAACAGCCAAAACACCCTAGCAACTATATATAAAACAGTCAGAACACCCTAGCAACCACCTAACAGTCAGATCAACCTAGAAACCACCTATAAAACATCTAAAACCCCAGCAACTACTTATAAAACATCAAGCACAACCTAGCAACTAGATATAAAACAGCCAAAACTCCCTAGAAACTACCTATAAAACAGCCAGAACACCCTAGCAACTACCTATTAAACAGCAACTACCTATAAAACAGCCACAACTCCTTAGAAACGACCTGTAAAACAGGCAGAACACCATAGCAACCCCCTAACAGTCAGAACAACCTAGCAACCACCAATAAAACACTCAAAAAAACAGCAACTACCTATAAACCATTCAGAACAACCTAGCAACTACATATAAAACAGTCAGAACACCCTAGCAACCACCTCTAAAACAGTCAGAATACCCTAGCAACCACCTATAAAACAGTCAGAACACCCTAGCAACCACCTATAAAACAGTCAGAACATCCTAGTAATCACCTATAAACCAGCAACTACCTATAAAACAGTCAGAACAACCTAACAGCAACTACATATAAAACAGTCAGAACACCCTAGTAACCACCTATAAAACAGTCAGAACATCCTAGCAACCACCTAGAAAACAGTCAGAACATCCTAGCAACCACCTAGAAAACAGTCAGAACATCCTAGCAACCACCTAGAAAACAGACAAAAACAGCAACTACATATAAAACAGTCAGAACACCCTAGCAACCACCTATAAAACAGTCAGAACACCCTAGCAGCTACTTATAAATTAGCCATAACACCCTAGCAACTACATATAAAACAGCTAGAACACCCTAGAAACTATGTAGTAAACAGTAGATAGCTACGCCAAAAAAAATATGTAATTAAATACCCTTGTAATTGCCTAGCAACTGTTTAGAATACCATGGCAACCACCTTGCAGTTCCCTCTAAACTAGCAACCAATCAGAACTCTTAAGTGACACCCTACATTCTAAAAATATTCAAATCTTTCTTTAAACTTTGACAAGTTTTAATTTTTTTAGTTGTAGATAGTGTATTTATTTTCTGTGTGTGTGTGTGTGTGTGTGTGTGTTAGGCGTGGACACTGCACGTCCACTGTAAATCTCAAACAGGCTCGGATGGACCAGGAAAGAGACCAAGACACCAGAGGAGACACGGAGAGCTCTCGAGGAGTGGTTACCACGGTAACCTCTATTTTCGTCCTGTTGTTTCCAACATTCATTTCTAAAAGAAAACATCACAACAATTTCATTGAAGTACCACAATTTCCTCTTCTGCCCTTCCCCTTGTTGCAGAGATCTGTGGAGTGAGATCAACTGGCTGCTGGTTGGTTTCGGGCAGCAGGTGTGTTTACCTGTTCGGCCGCTGTGCTCCGTGTGTTTGAATCAGCACACCTGTCCTGCCGCACACCAATCCTCTCCCAGCAAGAAGCTCAAGGCCAGTCCAGCATCTCCAACACCAAAGGTTAAAGGAAACCTGGGACAGGAGAAGCCCAGAGGAAACCGACGGAAGGGAAAAGCAGCAGCGCCACCATCAGGACAGACCTCTGTCTTACATTCAGCTTGAACAGAGGACACTAAAATTCAACACAGACATCACATCACATTGATCACTGTTTGTTATCAAATATATTGTAACTAAATGGAAAATGTGTTTTATATATAGTTTTAGATTAAAGGACATTGTTAGAAAAGCATACCACTCTTATTTCAAATTTTCCTTCATAAAATATCATAAAAATGGCCGAAATATGCATTGCGCTTAACCTTTTATTGAGTCATTTTTCCATATAAATTATGTAGTTACACTTTATTTTACAGTGTCCTTGTTAACATGTACTTACCATAGTAATAACAGTAAAATTAGGCATAATTACATGGAACTAACCCTCAACCAGAAGAACCCTAATCCTATAGTAAGAACATTTTGTTAATTAATATTGCTCTATATATTACTATTATATAATTGCACTGTAACACAGACACCTTAAAATAAATTGTAACCCATGATTAGCGTGCTAGTATTCAATATAGAACAGCATATTAGTGTACATTTGCACATCTGTGTTTATTAGGCACAATATGCAAATTGTCAAAAAATCTGAATAATTAATGTTTTTGAAAGAGTCTCTGATCACTACAGTAAGGCAGCATTATTTGATCAACAAAACAGTAAAAAAAACAACACATTAATATTGTGAAATATTATTACAATTTTAAAATAGCTGTTTTCTATGAGAATATAGTGAAATGTAATTTATTCCTGTGATCAAAGCTGAATTATTATGCTCATCTGTGCTGAACAGAGTTAAACTGCTTAATATTTTTGTGGAAACCGGGATGCATATTTTCAGGATTCTTTAATGAATAAAAAAGTTAAAAAGAACTAAATTTATTTAAAATGGGAATATTTTGTTGCACTTAATACGTATTTGCTGTTACAATTTAATGCAACCTTGCTGAATAATTTTTTTAAAATTATTATTACCCCAAACATTTTAATGACAGTGTGTCACAAATAATAACCATTTCTTCTGAAATATGTTCTCGGTTAGACGCGAATCACGGATACACGTGTCTCTAAACTGTTTGCAACATTCAGTAGGTATTCAATATACGCTATATTTATTAATTTTTTTAATCTTTTTTATTTAATTTGAGCCTTAACAGTTTTTGTCAACACTAGAGGGCAGACCGGTCAATAATCACTTTAAAATTTGCACCTACACACATTTACAGATGTGGAAAGCATCAGATTACCAAATACAGTCCATATATAGCGACCATGTATTCATTGTACTCATTGCAAATCTTATTGGTTTCTTACTTAATGATTTATTCGTTGTGTTTTGGTGTTGAACGTGTAGGCGCAGCTGGCCTGTTTTAAATGCAGTGGGTCATAATGGACCATATACAGTAGTTGATTATCACTGCTCCAGGTCAGTTATGTATGTGTTATTAAATCAGTGTGGGTTATGATGAGCCTGATCTTAGATCTGTCTGAAAGAAGCACACATGAAGAGGAGAGAGTTCCGCATGGATATCTGTGACTTATCCAACATCTGATCTTAAATCCTCCTCCCTCTCATCTCTCTTACACACACACTTTACAGTTTTTCTCTCATCCTCTTCCACCTGTTCCGTTCTCACACTCGGCACACTGATGTCTCATTTTGACTATTATCTGATTGATTATATTATTTCTGAGAAGAAAACGCATCCTTGTAATCATTGGGAACGCTAGTGGAATGCGTCGCGACTGACGGAACGCCTACTGAACAAAACTTATCTGACTGTAAGTGTGATGAAGAGGGTCATTTTGTGGACGAGTACACTCGAGTAAAGATTTTTCACCACAAACTGAAGTAAAACATTTTTAACACGGCGGGATCATTAAGCAAACGGAGGACACGGTTTTAAGCGCGTTTAGCGCTAAAGTGTACGGTGTTTTATGTGTTATTTAGTTTGTATTTTATTTGTATTTTATATTAATATAGGCCTACAGTAACCTAAATTTATTTTAAAATTAGTATTATTTTTAAAATAGTAAAAAAAATAGCCTATTATGCTATGTTGTTTATTTTATCAACGGCTTAGAAACAACGGCTGCAGACTACAGCATGTGGAATAATGCACCTTTAAAACTCATCATATAGCCGCATATAGGCCTATTCATGTTGTGACTGAACTCAGTGCAGTTGGATATGGCGAACACTCTGGAGAGAGCAATCCTGGAGCGGGAGCTTCTGTCCACGGCTGGTGTCATTTGACCAAAGGAGATCGTGGGTACGGGTTTCATCTGCACGGGAGCGCAACAGTGGAGCGCAGTTCATCCGCAATATTGAGCCGGTCTCTCCGTTTACCTGTCTCGGCTCTGGTCCGGCCACCGGGTGGTGGAGGTGAACGGGGTGAACGTGGAGGGAAGAGACGCATCACCAGGTAAATGAGAGGAGAACCTGTTGGACCACTTCACCTGGGGTGTCCGAAAAACCGAGTAAGACGCCTACCCTAAGACATCATCTGTAAAACACGCCATTCCTAACGCGCATGTGACCCGCAATGCTGTCTGATACAGGCATCTGAAGTGTGTTTCCGAGACACCGGTCGTGTTGTAGGCTTTTCCAATAGGGCTATTCCACACGAAGCGTGACAAGAGTTAATGTATATTTGCTTAAGATTGTATCATTGTGTGTAGATGTTAAGAAAACAGTTCAGTCTCGCCTCTGCTGCAACCTTTCGCCTCCACCGAATACAAACATTTAACGTGGTAACCGACATTTTACCATATCACTTTACTGGGGGAAACTAGCGGACCGCCTTGAAATAGTGCAGTAAGTTTATAGATGTTCTTTCTTTACTTTTTAATAGTGTCTTCATATATAAAAAATATGATCCATATGGTACAATAAATATTTTAAATGCCATTACCATGCTGAATGACATTCTTCATGCACCATAGCTTTTGGTATGCAGCCCTAAGGGCAGTGGTTCTCAACTCCAGTCCTCAGGACATCATGTCTCTCTCATCTGACACACTCAATTCAGTTCATAGAGTCTATCCTGAACGAGCTGAGGATCTGAATCAGGCGTGTTAAATAAGGGATACATACACAAAATGCAGAGCAGTAGGTCCTGAGGTCCTGGAGTTGAGAACCACTGCCCTAAGGGACATGGTTAATGGTAAAAAATAAATAATAAATGAATAAAATAACATAAAAATGTAATTTCTTCTGCTTTCTCTCATAAATCTTTTGTTCCCAAAGAAACTATGCAAGAAACTTTACTTTCGCAAGTGAACCTTCTGTGCTCCCGTGAGAAACTTTGCGTTCGCTAGTGAAACTTTTGTGCTTCCACGAGAAACTCTGCATTCGCTTGTGAAACTTTTGTGCTCCCTTCAAGAAATTTTGCGTTCCGCTAGTGAACCTTTCTGTGCTCCCGCGAGAAACTTTGCGTTCGCTGAGTGAACCTTTTGTGCTCCCGGCAAGAAACTTTGTGTTTGCTAGTGAAACTTTTTTGCTCACACAAGAAGCTTTGCGTTCACTAGAGAAACTTTTGTGCTCCCTTCGAGAAATTTTGCATTCGCTCAGTGAAAACCGTCTTGTGCTCCCGCAAGAAACTTTGCGTTCACTAGAGAAACTTTTGTGCTCCCCTTCGAGAAATTTTGCGTTCGTGAGTGAAACGTTTGTGCTCCCGCAAGAAACTTTGCGTTCGCTAGAGAAACTTTTTTGCTCACACAAGAAATTTTGCGTTCACTAGAGAAACTTTTGTGCTCCCTTCGAAGAATTTTGCGTTCGCTGAGTGAAACGTTTGTGCTCCCGCGAGAAACTTTGCGTTCGCTCAGTGAAACGTTTGTGCTCCCGCAAGAAACTTTGCGTCACTAGACAAACTTTTGCGCTCCCGCCTAGAAGTTTTGCATTCACTAGAGAAACTTTTGCACTCCCGCTGAGAAACTTTGCGTTCGCTAGTGAAACTTTTGTGCTCCCTTCAAGAAACATTGCGTTCACTAGAGAAAGGTTTGCGCTCCCGCAAGAAACTTTGCGTTCGGTAGTGAAACGTTTGCGCTCTCGATGAGAAACTTTTGCGCTCCCGCAGAAACTTCACGGTCCCCCAAGAAACTTTGCGTTTATTTGCTAAATGTTTGAGATTAAAATAACATGAGGTGGGAGGGAAAACTTTCAGTTTCAGTGATTATCCAAGAGAATGCAACATTTCGGCTTTTGCGTGCAAACACGAAACCATTAAAAATATAATTTTCCCTCCCATGTCTGTACTGGCACCCCACGGTACCTCAGAAGATAAAATACTATGATTAAATCTTGTCATAGTACCAAAAGTGAGTGGTAATGCCATGGTACAGTGTGATACGTTTCAGTGGTTCCTCTTCTCTCAGGTTGTGGAGCGCGATCCTGGAGGTGGAGCACCGCACCAGACTCCTGGTGGTGGACCGGGTCACAGACGAGTTCCTGAAGTTTCGCGGGCTGCCGTGTACAGAGGAGAGGGCGATTGAGATGGGCTCTCTGTCTGCTCGTTCCTCTGCGGCGTCTTCTCCGCGCGCCTCCCGCGGCACCCCGCCACGCCTATCTGACAGCAGACACAGCTCAGAGGTGCATCTTCATCAACAAGGTATTATTCAGAAACAGGGGACCTGGAAGCAGACATGCCAGTCCTCTGTACATGCACCTTCTCTTGTGGGAGACCTCCGAGAGGAAGTCTAGGGGAAATTCAGCCCAGAGAGAACTGTGTGCTATGTTTAGATCATACTGTATGAAGGAAAGGGTTGGAGATGTTCATTCAATTCCATGTGCCTCATTTAGGTTCATTCCAGACCTTTATGAGCTCCAGAAGGTTATTTATGTTATGCATGTGCTCTTCAGGGAATACTACAAGTTTTGGTCTCAATCCAACCCTCAATGTAAAACGCGGAGGAAATTAATGTGTCACTTGATAGAAGCTAGTCAAATTAGGTGCGTGAACATGTCAGGTAAGCGTAACATCTTTGGGAACCAAAACTATGCAAAGCAGGATTGTTATTATTCTAATTATTAATTCTAGTAAAGAAAAATCATTTTTTCATCACTCAAAGTACAACATTAATTGAAATGAAATATATATAATATATAACTAATAAAACCTAATAGAAACCAGACTCTTCAAAAATTTAAGAACACTCTTAAGGTCCTCATAAGAAGAACATTTAACACCAATGGAACCTTTCAATTCCACAAAAGGTTCTTCATATGGAAAGGGTTCTTCAGTTTAGATTATTTAAAACAAATTCACTTGGAAAAAAATGGTTCTTAAGAGGGTTGAACATAAGAAATCAACATAAGAGGTCTTTGTACCATTTAAGGCATCCTTAAAGATAAAATCCTCATTATGAACAAAGAATTATTCAATCAAAGTCTAAAAACGTGTTTGTTTGGATATTGCGGGATCTGTGGTCTCACAGGCAAATACATTTGCATATGACTGCCTTCGAGCAATACATGGACCAATAGTTTTACATTATTGGACCATAGGCCCCGCCCACTGAGCATTCAGTCACTTAACGGCTAACATTTGGTTACACTGTATTGTGAGTGCTGCGTCAAAAGCAAAAAGAACGCATTATAATCAGTGACGCTGTGACGCTGAAAGCCTGACTGGAATACACAGTATAGTGAACCTCAAGGGAACATATTATTCACCCTTTAATGGCATCACTGGAAAACCCTCTTTCTAAAGAGTGTATATGTTTTAAGAAAAAATTATGATTATTATAGGTCTGCAATATTTGATTTTGAGGACAATCAGACCTTTTGATTTGCACAGATCTAAAATCAGCCAAGCCTAAAATTACATGTGCGTTAAGATTAAGAAACGAGGGACGGCGTTGAATCACAGAATACACTTTCTGCGCCTTGATGTGTCCAGTCAGGTGAGGTGTGTTGACAGCAGACGGGTATAGGATCAGGCACACAGCAAGAGTCCTGTAAGCCCAAATCCACTGATAGTCAACAACATGCAATCATGTTATCGTCTGCCTTTATGCAACTGCAAACTTTCTAACGCCATCTGCGAATGGCGATTCAATTCAACAACCACTGTAAACGCTGTCTAGAGAAGCTAAAGTAACTGAGAAACCAACTAAAAAGTGTTGCTTTTTTCCAGTAGCCAAGTAATTTCTGTAACTCTTCTCTAATATCTTTTATAGAAATTTGAGTCGTTCTAGCCGTTTATTCAAGGCTGGTCTAGCTCGCCAACTACATTACTTTGGCACATATTTTGCCCTAATTTACGGCTATAGGTCGAACTTTACTGTGCCAAGTTGCTGAAGAATTCAGAGCCTTCGGAATTTGGTCAATATCAGCTAGCCGAACAGATTTCAGACTTTTAAAGGTTTCAACGCGATATTGCAAGTCACAATAGCTGTATTCCGAGCCATTTGAGTTATAGAGTGTTTTCAGTTCTGATGCTGCGAGCCTTCACTTGAACTCTTCCTTTGCTCATGTAAATATTGATCGATTTGTAAAAAGCTTTTGTAGATGTAATCTTGTAATTAGATGAGCCATATTAATGGGCTGAGTTGAACAGCCTGGAATTGACCTAATTGACTGATATTGCTTGAATCAAGTCTTATTACAGCATCAACTTATTAATCCGAAATTTACCCAAATCATGTATGCATGCTATTCAGATTGCCGTTGTCGATCGTATGTACAGAAAATGAGCCACCTAAGGACGATGTTGCTGGCCATGTTTTTAACCAGTTAGTTCCCCTTTGGTGCAAAATCATACATTTATAGAGCTGTTATGTATGTGCTCTAGTGTTTTAAATACTGATTCGAACAAAACAATGTGTAGATTAATAACATCAGATACTGTATTGGACAAGTCTAAGGAACATGACCACACACTAACCAATAGCATATCGATCGTAGTGGATCCTCTTGAGCTGTAGTGAGTGGAGCAGGGCCATGGTTGCATATTTCAGTGGGACACATTTATGTATGAATGAATGAGCGGATCGTGAAAAGCCACAATTAAAGCTATTTCAAGACATGAAAATTTTTCAGTCAAAACATTTGAACAAGTACTTAATTTCGAACTAATAAAGATGCCTATTTTGAGAGATAATAGCATTATTGACAATGGACATGGAGAAGCTTCAGGAGAACACTTTATCTATTTGTGGGTTCTGTTCTATAATTTTATATAGGTCTTTTGGTTATGACACCGAACTTGTATGGAAACCGATCATATCTTCAAGAGGCTAGTTTGACTGCTGATTTAAATTATGAGTAGGTTGTGTCCTGGCAAACAGCAGTTTAAAAGCAGCTTCCCAAACACTGGCATCTGACCTCTCACAACACAAACAATACTGGTATTCACACACCTGACCACTGAAACCACCGAGTACAGAACCGACCTCAGACTGTTTTCTCTTCTGGTATTTCTCTCAGAGTCCCAGCAGTCCTGGAAGAGTGATGAACGGCTCCCCGCTCTACAGAGCTTGTGCCCGTCTGGCGTCGCCCGTGTTCCTGTCTCCGCCGTCTCCCCGTGAACCCAAGACTGATCCCTTCACCGAACTCACTGTCGAATCCAGCGCCACGCCCGAGCCTGACCCCGTCTGTGACCTCATCACTGACCTCAGCACATCTCAGACCAGCACTCAGGTACAGTCTGTGTGAAAGCAACAATGTCTTTATTATGTGGATCTGTGAAGTCCTTTTCAACACAGATTCGTATTAGTATTGGTAGGTGTTTGTACATAAAATCCAGAAATCAGAAAATGTGTGTACTACTAATGCATCCTTGCTCAATTTAAGTATTAAAGCAACACTATGTAAAATTTTTTACCTTAATATAATGTTTTAGTGGTTCATCAAGTCGTAACAGGGTGAAATGCACTTCTGCCATAACCTGACGGGGTCTGTATTGCTTTTACTGGCACTCACGAAACCCCGGGGTTCGGGTTTTAACCCGAGCACAAAAACAACTACAAAATCTGACTGCTTTGCGTCAAGCGTTACAATAGTCATTATTGCGTTTTCTTCGTTTCTGATGTCGAAATACATCATGCTCTACCTTGTCTGTGGACATCATTCATTCTGAAGCCTGTGTTGGATAAACAACGAGCTTGCTGTGCAACGAATAGGCTAAATTATTTATGGTAATGGACAATTTCGTTTCCGAACCAGCAGGGTGACCGCAGAGGAAAACTTCCATGGTGTTGCTTTAATTTCTTCATAATTTGTCCCCCGTCAGTCAGTCATTTTATCCTTTAAAACTCATCTTTGATCACCGAAATTACATTTAAGTGTTTTTTCCTTAAAATAGCTTGAATGTAACTTAAAACACCCTGCATCATTTAGTATACGATGATGCTATGAATATGCAAATGACCCCGCCTCCACTCGTTAATGATCATACGTTAATCTGATTGGTTACAAGGGTCATGTGTGCGAATTCAGAAACACCAGCGAATTTCACACCGTGTGTTTTAGAAGAAATACTCAGCAATGCCGTCGACTTATGAATTTACACATGGTTTGTCGTAAAGCGCATTAAAAACACCACATAGACACATAAACAACATTAAAAGCTTGATTTTCACCACAGGGGACTTGAAATTAAATAATGATAAACAAAAATGTGTCTTACTGAGGCCAAACTTTTGAACAGTAGTGTATATGGTGGGTACACTGTATATACGGAAGCCTTAAAGGTCCAGTAACAAAATCAGACTGTTTATCAAACTTAATTATGACTGTTAATCACGCAAGAAACTTCATTATACACTAAAATAGGTGCTAAATAATTTGAAGTTAAGGTTGAAATAGCTCTTTAAGGCAACACATGCAGGTGGACCTTGGGAAATGCTATAAAAGCAGATCTGCCCCCTTTAAGTGAAACTATATGTCCATCTCTCTGTGTCTCTCTTTCATTCGCTGTTCCTCATCCTCTCTCTTTCTCTCTCTCGGTGACCTTAATTCTCATTTACCTGCTTTGTTCACTCACTTCTCTGGTCTTGGGGTGTCTGATTTCTGGGAAATTTTCCCAGAATTCAGTGAGAGCGTTGTTTTACGTGTGTGTGTAAGATTAGATTAAGCGGTCTTACCCTCAGGAGGTAAAGCACATGTGTGTGTTTGTAAGGCGAGGTTCTGCAGTCACTCTTCCCCATGGGACACAAACAGACACCACCCTTGTATTGTCTTGGAACAGGAAGTGACATGGTGTCTCACAGAATGTCCCTTATTCCTTCTGGGCGTCTTTCACTTCTGTAAGGAAACGAGCCACTGGTCACGCACACACACACTCGCACGTCCTCGTGGAGGTCCAGCACATTGTCACGGGCTGGCTGAAGCAGGAAAGGATGCAGGATCTTAATTGCACCAGTGTTTATTCAAACAAACTTGAATACTCGCAAACTAGAACAAAAGAAACATGAACAGAACAACCAAACATCAGCAACGACGTCAGACTGAAACACAGTACAGATAATGAACTAAATGACAGTTACCATAGAAACAGATGAGTGGCGGGAAAACAGGACAAAGGAAGACATAGGGGTGACTGAGACACATATATGATGTAATATACCAGACAGGGGCTGAAGTTTTCATCCAATGTCTGTCATTAAACCAGAAGCTCGATTGATCTCTGTTGGTAACGACGGATCCTCGACCATAGGAAACGCCCCTCTGAATGAGAAAACTGGCTCCCCACCTAAACATTGGTGAGAGCATAATCATAATATTGCTGAATATAGAATATTAATTATATGAGCAAAATGCAATTTGGCATATTATGATTTTTACGTTGACCTTAATTTATTTTAGTGAGATAAATAAGCCTAAATGATTGCACAAAATATGTATAATGTGATTAAAGACAGTTGTACCATTGAATATTTTCAATGAGGGGGTTTGGCATCACGGCATCTTAGTTTCCAGGTGGATCGCTAAAGAACGCGACACACACGTCCTGTTGAATTCAACCAATCAGAAGTGTTTCCTGAAGTGTGCTGTTTGCATCAGACGTTCAGCCGTAGGTCCGTGGTCATGACGTCTGAGGTTGAGACTAACGAAAGTGTCTGACGTGACTTAAAAGTAGTTGTGCAGCGTGGTTGCGTTCACACGGCGTGGGTTTACCGATAATGGGGTTACGAGTTCCTGATAATTACTGGTGCAGAGTTCGCCCATTTAGACTGGAAGTGATCATCTGAACAACATGTAAAATGATCAAATAGATACAAAAATATTAAAGGAGTAGTTCACTTTTAAAAAAACTTTTGCTGATAATTTACTCACCCCATGTCATACAAATGTTCCACGTCATTTTTTCTTCAGTCGAAAATAAATTAACGTTTTTGATGAAAACATTCCAGGAAACATTATTTCTCCATATAATGGACTTCAATGGGAACCAAATGGTTTAAGTGGTTTCAGTACAAACTGCAAACTGTTCAAATGGCTTTAAACGATTCCAGACGATGAATAAGGGTCTTATCAAGCGAAGCGATCGCTCATTTAAATTTGTTTTTTAAAAAGTTTAAGTTTTATGAGCTCAAATGGTTGCCTTGCTCTGTTCTGTGACGCGTGTTCGTGACTCTCCTGTTAGAACTCATTCATCAAAATGAACAAATCTTTTTCGTTTAATTTGGTTAATTCAACAAACTAAATGAACGAGTTGACTCGGGAAAAGATTTGTTCATTTTGATGACTGTTTGATGAGAGTCACGAACATGCGCATACAGAACAGAGCAAGAGCTTATAAAACGTTTTTTTTTGTATTTTACATTTGCGATCGTTCGCTGATAAGACTCTTATCGTCTGATAATCGTTTAAAGCCCTTTGAACAGTTTGTAGTTTGCACTGAAACTGTCTTTTGGACCTTGAACCGTTTGAGTTCCCATTGAAGTCCATTAAATGGAGAAAATCCTGGAATGTTTTCATCAAAAACCTTAATACTGTAAGGACTGAAGAAAGAAAGACATGGACATCTTGGATGACATGGGGGTGAGTAAATTATCAGCAAAAGATTTTTTTAAAGTGAACTACTTTAATGTCTTAAAAGAAAACACCACTCATCCCAAGCGTCATATACTGACGGCTTTGACATTTCGTCTACATCCGACACACATGGCACCCTTTCAGCGTCAATATGAGACGCAGATATATATGAGCCAGAAGGCGCCTCCTAGTGGTCTAACCCTAACCCTACCCCAGACCTAAACCTACTCATAACTGAAGCGTGTTATATTGACGCTAAAGGGTCCCATGTGTGTCGGATTTCAGACGCAATGTCAAAAGCGTCACTATATGACGCCCAAGGATGAGAATGGGTTGAAAACACAAGTAAATTTGTGAAAAATGTTCATACCTAATAATAGGTATTAAGTAAATAAAAATACAGAATATAGTGTTAATGTGGACTGATTGCACATCCAGGCAATCAGTCTCGATTAACTGATTTATTAATCGGGTTTCATTAGCTAATTATTAGCCTGAAACAGTCACTTTTCCAGTTTTGTTGACGTAACGGAGCATTTCCTCTCCATTTCATTTCTGTTTTGTTGTTTCTCCTCTCCAGGAGGAGGCATTGTCGGAGGTGGACGCGGTACACGGAAGACCTGCGTCCTCGACTGTGTCACATGACCCTGG
Source organism: Hybognathus amarus (assembly GCA_030378365.1). NCBI lineage: Eukaryota > Metazoa > Chordata > Actinopteri > Cypriniformes > Leuciscidae > Hybognathus > Hybognathus amarus. The sequence continues at coordinate 478,244 of JAQIUQ010000899.1, read as the reverse complement.
GCGAGCATGGCTACGGCTTCAACCTGCACTGCAAAAAGTCCCACCCGGGTCAGTACATCCGCTCGGTGGACCCCGACTCTCCAGCGGAGGCGCGCGGGACTGAGGCCGAAAGACCGGCTCATCGAGGTGATCGGAAGGGATTACACGAGCCCAGATTAGCCCAGATTAGCAGCTCTGGATTAGATTAAACCGCTTCAGGAGAGAGACAGAGATTAGCCAATCCAAGAGAAACGCCTGGAAGTTTGTCAGTTTGGTTTGTTCACTTTGTGAAGGGAGGATCCCGTTTTAGAGCAGGGAGTTAGTTTGCTTTTATTTCACTTTGTGTGTGTGTGTGTGTGTGTGTGTGTGTTTGCTTGCATGTTTGTGTGTGTGTGAGTGTGTGTGTGTGCATGCGTGTGTATGTGTTTGTGTGAGTGTGTGTGTGTATGCCTGCATGTGTGTGTGAGTGAGTAAGTGTGTGTGTCTGTGTGTATGTGTGTGCGCATGCATGCATGTGTGTGTTTGTGTGTGCATGCATGCATGTGTGTGTGTGTGTGTGTGTGTGTGTGTGTGTGTGTGAGTGTGTATGTATGTATGTGTTAGTGTGTCAGTTTGGGTGTGTGTGTCTGTGTGAGTGAGTGGGTTTGGCGCTTATTTCCTGTCAAATGTCGAGAGTGCATTATTGTAGCACGAAAGTACATTTAATGTGATGTGTGTGTGTGCGCATGAGTGAGTGGAATGTATGTGTGAATGAGTGTGTGTGTGAGACACCGTGATCGTCAGAGACAGCAAATCCCTCCTAATGGATTTAATTTGCAGCCGTTTTCTGTAATTATCAGAGACAGATCAGTAATTATGACTGACGACACAAGCTATAATCCAGTAAGCTGTGTTCATCCCAGAATGCAATCGAGTATAAATAGCAAAACACTTATTTTATAGGAAGTAATTCACTTCACAAATTGTTCATTCACAAAATCATCATGAATTAATGTTTTAAGATTTAATAGCCCGTCTCAAACGCCAGATTTCAAACTATAGTTGTGCATTTCTTTGATCACTACTGGTGTGGGACGTCGAAAGATTAACACGTAAAATTACATTCAACATTAATTAATCTCATAGAAACTTAAAGGGATACTCCACTTTTTTTGGAAATAGGCTCATTTTACAACTTCCCAGAGTTAAAAAGTTGAGTTTCACCGTTTTTGAATCAGAATGGGCCAATTTTCTGATATTTAGAAGAATATCGAGAAACCAGATCGTTTCTGGTCTCATTGACTTCCATTATAGGAAACAAATATACTATGGTAGTCAATGAGACCAGAAACTGTCTGGTTACTGAAATTCTTCTAAATATCAGAAAATCGGCTGAATACATTCGAAAATGGTGAAACCAAACTGTTTTAACTCTGGGAAGAGTGGTAAAATGAGCCTATTTCAAAAAAAGTGGAGTATCCTTTTAAAAATGCTGTTCAAAGCAACAATAGGAAAATAAACGTCATGTATTTTAGACGTTTAGACACTTTCTGAACAGGATTCTTCCGAAGTCTTGTGACATGGCGGCGGCGCCCTGCGTGTGTGTCTGCTTTATTAATAATCCACTGACAAACCGTGTATTATTATTCCACGGTAGAACACCCTTCCTCCTGTGTGACGCAACTTCACATTACATCAGTTTTCATGTGCCTCACCATCCACAGGAACACACACACACCCCAAACACTATTATCAGGCAGAGACAGCTGGAAAACAAATGCCAGATGAAAGTTTGTGAGTTACGTAAGACTTCTTCAAATAGAGGAAGAGGAAGAGGAAGTGACACGGCCTCTCTCTCCACCTGCTGGACGAGCGCTGTGTGTGTGTGGCACTCCTGGATGTGTTGAGACATGTTACATGTATTGGATATTATATTATATTATGCAATATAAATAATTATATTATATTTAGTATATTACAATATAAATAATATTTATATATAATAATATTAACAGATTATGTATAAATGGATATATTAGTGCTGTCAAATCATGATTAATCACATCTAACATAAAAGTTTGTTTTGTTGTATAACGTAAATTATATATTTACAAACTTTTATGTTAGATGTGATTAATCCATTTGTGATTGATTGTTTTTGACATGATCAATCACATCTAACATAAAAGTTTGTATATGTACTATATGTATGTATATATATATATATATATATATTTGTATATATTAATTGATTTGACAGCACTAATATATTATGTATATAATCGATATGTACAAAGTCAAATGATACATACATTTAATAATGTAATATATTAAATGATGATGTTATAAAATAATATATTTAGTATTTTATAATAAAATATATTATAAACAAATAAATATAATCAATAATGTACTTAATTATAATAATATTATAATATACTAATGTAAAATACAAATATTATATTTTGTGATATATTTTATTGAACTTTAAGATTTTTATATAGTATTTCGTAAAACAGATTATATTAAATTATATAACAAACAATATTATAAATAATATAGTTCTGTATAATAAATGTAATATTGAGTGTCAGTCTTGTTTTAAAATATTGAGACAAATTATGTATTATACATAATTTCATTTAATATTATAATATATGAAATTATGTTATATCAAAATAATATTATATTATTTATAGTATATTATAATATATTTAATTCTTTTATATATAATATTATATGATTTAGTATATAAAAAGAATATGATGAATAAGTAATATAGTGTGCATGTGTGTAAGATCATGTTCAATCCAGAAACGCACAGGTTCGGTCTCTCTTGGTCGTGTTTTCGATCATGTGACACTGGAATTTAATGCATTGGGATTCGAATCAAGGCTTGGATTGTAATCTTGTATATTATACGTGACCCTGGACCACAAAACCAGTCTTTGTGGCAAAAACAATCCACACAGAATGGATAAAAAATAAAAAAATAAAAGAATCGAATTTAAAGAAAATTTAAAGAAATGTTCCATGAAGATATTTTGTAAATTTCCTACCATAAATATATAAAACTTTTATTTTTGTGAGTGGATCACAATCGCGAACACGAATGGACAACTTTAAAAGGCGATTTTCTCAATGTCTTTGTATCTCTGCCACATATGGTCCTATCCTAACGATTAGTGTGCAGTCAAACTGACCTGAGGTGTGTGTCTCCAGGTGAACGACTGCAGCATTGAGGGTCTGCGTCACGCTGAAGTGGTGGCGCTGGTCAAGGCCGGCGGGACAGAGACGCGTCTGCTGGTGGTTGATCCGGACACAGATGAGCTCTTCAGTCGCCTGGGCATCGTCCCCACATCTACTCATCTCAAAGGTACACCACCGACGTGTCACATGATCCTTCAGAAATCACTCTAATATGATGATTCGAATGTTCAAGACACAGTCGTGCTCTTTCATATGTGTGTGGAAACCGTGATCATGAGCTCAGCTCTGGCTTTATCTGCAACACAAACACACACATGAAAACATTAGAGTAACACAGCTCGAATATAGTGTGTGTTTGTCAACTAAAATCACCTTTACTTACAGCGCTTTTTACAACACAGATTCAGTTTCAAAGCAGCTTTACTGAAATAACAGGAAAATAATGCTAGTTAAAGTTAATACGTTTGTTTCTGGAGGAAAATGGCGTCACAGTTCAGCTTAAAGTTATTAAGTTAGTTAATTTATGTATACAGCCTCTCTGGAGTAAGTTCAGTTCTCGTATAATGGTGTCAAAGCGGGCGAAGCAAAAATATTGTTGAATGTTAAATGAGATGTTCATAAAACATGTAATAAACATGCTCATAAAACTGGAAACTACACTGGAAAGATGATTTGTTTTTAACATCACCTGACTGGTGCTGTTCATTAAAAGGAAACTTTATGCAAAACACGGCGATGCCCTATGCAAACATTACTAATGTTCAGGGCAAACACTCACGTGTCATATGTGTGTCATATGTATTATACAATCAGTTATGATGACTGTAATTATTTGTCTGTTTAACAGAGGACTGTGTTGACGGGCCGATCATCGAAGGCACAGAAAGCCCTGTATCTGCTAACCCGGGATCTCTCGCGCAATCGTCAACATCACACTGACAGATCCACCAATCACAGACGGCTCTCCAGACACCAGAGTCACAGGAGCTCCTGGTCTCGCTCCACTCTCTCCGAGACCAGCGCTGAACTCAGCAGCTTCAACACCAGCAACAGGGTGTGTGTAGTGTGATAAGGAAACACGGCCTTCAGTGGCTTTTCTTTATATATATATATATATATATATATATATATATATATATATATATATATATATATATATATATATATATATATATATATATATGTGTATTTTATTGGTATACAGTTCAAACAATATTTGCAACATAAATCAATATATACAGTGTCCATTTTGTGTTTTCAGAAAGAACAATTCTTCAAAACAAATGTGTTTAGCCTTCAGAACTTTTAACAAACTTCACGAACTTTTATTGTCCTTATTATTATAGTTGCCATAATTATTGTTGGTAACAATTTTATGATGATATATTATTGTTGTTCTAATAATTTATTTAATATGGTAGGTTAATTTAATAGTGAATATAGTGTTGTTGTTGTTGGTTACAATAATAATTTAACAGTATGAAATATTATTCATGAATTAACATAATTATTAGGATAGTTGTTATTGTTGGTATATAGTAATAACTGATTGATATCATATAGTATTATTATTATTATTGGTACCAATTAAATTGGTTATTATTCAAATTTTAAATAAGATTTATTTTAATGTCTCTCATGGCAGAATTTGTCATGGATAAAGGAAATTATGTTATAATAATAATACAATATATTATTTACAATAAGTAATAATACATTACAATCTCATTACAATAAGAATTATTATTAGAGTTGTTGATTTTAATAATAGTTTATTGATATATAATTAATTCATTTAATAATTATTATTTATTGTTGATTAACAATAATTATAATAATTGTACTAATAATAATAATAATGATGATATATGATGATTATTGTTGTTGTTCCTTTTATTAATAATCATCCTCATATTAATAATAATTCAACATTATTTTTTATATTGTATATTATTACTAAATGTAATAGTAAACAATTTGCATTGTTTTTGGTAACACTAATAATAATTTAACAATTATAGTTATATTTGTGCTTTTTGATATTAATAATAATACATAATAATAATACATTGGTAAATATGTTATAATTACATAGAGTTATTATTAATTTTAATAATAGGAATCATGCTAATAATAATTTAATAGTATGTAATATTATTAAATCATTAATTTATATATCATTAGTATATATTATTAGTATAGTGGTAACAAAAATAATAATACTTTGATAATTATACATTATTATTATTAGTTATTTTTAATGTCTCCCATGGCAGAAATATGTCTTGGATAAAGGAACTTCAGTTACAACAATAATAATTTATTAATATGGTTTAATATTAATTTAATAACACAACGTATTATTAATTAATCAATTAAAATAAGAATTAGATCATAATTATTATGTGCTTCACTGTGACACACAGTACTTTCTGGTGAAAAAATCGAATAAAAAAACACAAAATATCTATACCTTGAATGCAGAGTTTGTCACTTTGAATATAAGTGTTAAAATGTGCAAAGTATGTACAGAAGGAAATATTTACTGTAATGTTGCTCATGTCAGATTAAGTTAATTAAAATGCACAATATATTTTATTCTCAGCAATCATGCATGTGTGTTTTAAAGCGTGTTGTAACTTTTCATAGCTCACAGATTCTGACCATCAGTCCAGCGATGACGCCCGCAAACCAAACCGAGATGTCAAATCTGATCCGTTCTGGCAGAGCGGTCTGCAACTGAGCCTGACCGCGGCCGAGGCCAAGCAGAAAGCCCGGGCCAAACGGGCCAACAAGAGAGCGCCCCCTATGGACTGGAGCAAGAAACAGGAAATCTTCAGCAACTTCTGAGGAGCGCACACACCTGAAAGCACAGAGCAAAGACATGCATCTCGGATTAGATCCACTTCCTGAAAGGACTGACATCATGCTGTGTGTTTCAACTGAGCTTCAATTGACATTTTGTGGCTAGTAAGGGTTTAACTGACAACGCAATTCTACTGGTCAGTAGTTTCCACATTGACAAAATGGGTGAGAAAACGTAGTTACAAGGCAGAAACGTTAAGAAGGAAAGGCAGAGTGAAAGAAAGTGTCATTGCGATAGTGAAAGTGAACAAAAGATGGGAACCCTGACTCTAACATGTAGACTGAACATCGAGCTGGAAGCCGAAGGTTGCAGGTTCAAGCCCCTGAAGAAAGAAGCTATAATCTCAGCGAATGTGTACAGTAAGTGTGTTCTGAAAGGATGATGAGAAGAAATAACAGTAGACGAGAGAAGGTTCAGTCAGAGATCTTCACACTAGACTCTTGTGACTAAATGGAGATCTGAATTGAGTTCATCTATTTGCTAAAACCTAAAAAAAAAGAACACTATTAACAGACAAAATCTTTTTTCTTGAGGAAACAGATCCAAAAATATCAATGACATCATCTTGAACTCCACCGATTCTCAGCCAATCAGAAGCTATCTAGAATAAGAGCTTTTAAAAAAGTAAATAAAAAATAAGCTCCTCCCACACTAAACTAATATTTATTTGTTTGTTTTCTTGTCTTATATCAGAAATGCTGGTTTTATTTTTCCATGTGATACTGATGGTTTATTATATTATCACTCGAGAGTATTTACCTTTATCAACCAAAAATCAGCTTGTATAGATTAATATTAACAAGGCTGTTTGAGCAGTGAACTTCTGGGGGGGGGGTTTGTTTGTTTTTTACCTCAATCTACACGATTTAACAATCAAAAGTGAAACACTGGCTTTATCACGAGAGTACAGAAATTCAACTATGTGTATTAATAATAATAACCTATATATTCTGAAAACTTAAGGTAACACAACAATAACTGATTACTGGAAAAGAAATGTCCTTATATTTCCATCCGATTTTGTTTCTTGTTAATGTATATAAATTGTTCTCATCTGGATGTATGTCAATTTTCACACACTTATAAACTAAAATAAACGGAGTATTTTAGAGAAAAGTGGTCTTGATTTGATGGTGCAGCTTCACGGTCTCTCTGCCGGCCGCAGTTCTTCTGTCGCCCGCTAGAGACACACAGTTCATGAAGGGGAAAGAAGAAATGAAATCAGCACTAATCCATCTGAAAACTTTCTACAACACCTTCAAAGCATTTAGGATGTCTATTATATCTGTTATGTTTGCAGACAGATTCATGTTTCTCAATAGTAATGGGTTCGTGTTTTAGAGAGAGAGAAAAAAACGGTTTCCTCTGCTAATATCACTTCGTTTACACTTCTTTCACGTCGTCTTCTCTCACCTCTTATGATCTCTTCATCTTTCTCTTCTCTTCCACATGAGTTTTACTGAGTTACACCCATGGTTACACCGACCGACTGTGAATTCAGCTCACTCTCACTGATGACGAATTGTGTCCGAGCGGGAAACTTGCCTAGCAAACTCCTCACAGCTGTTGTAAACGAGCAATACGTAGGTCTAAAACATAAAAAAAAAAAATCAACGTCTAATCAGTATTTAATTCATAATTATTTATTTAAGGTTTCAACAATACAATGCAGAGACCGTTATAAATTCCGTCAAATAACCGTTATTTTGAACTGATGCAGGAGAGACGATTCGCAAACTAAAGCTGTAACTCGACCGTTAGGGACTTTGAGCAGGAGTAAAACTGTGAAGTTACGATAAATTATTGTTAATTAAATTATTAATATTGTTTATATTTACATAAATAATATCAATAATTTTATAAATAATCCTTCTGAATAGTACAACATCCCAATAATGGAACATGGTACTGATTCGGTCCTTAAAGCTTTGTGCACTATCCATTACATAGCCTAATTTCCTCAAACTAAAAATTAAAATGCATCTTTTTTTCTGTTTTTTTTTTTTATTTTATTTTTTACCTTCTGGTACTGCTCACAATGTCAAAAATTACCAATATATATATATATATTTTATTTATATAAAAAAAATATATATATATAAATATATATATATATTATAAATATATATAAATTATATATAAATATATATATATATATATATATATATATATTATTTTAATGAAATGAATGCTAATATATTTTACTTCTATATTGTTTTATTTAATTTAATATTTTTGTATTTTTAGGGGATTTTAACATACTAAATTACTATATTTATGGAATAGTTGATCCATTTTACCTGTTAATCACCTTTAGATTTGGAAATTAAGTTTATTTCACCCAAACATTTAACTTTAGTCATTTACTCACCCTTGAGTTGTTCAAAACATGCATTTCTGTCATTTGTTAAACACAAAAGAAGATAATTGGAAGTATCTCGGTAACAGTAATGGAAGTAAATGGCTACCGTCTGGTTACCAACATTCTTCTTCAAAACATCTTTTTTCTGTTTATTAATACTTTTTACTTTTATGAGTTTCTCATCTTTTCTGAGAAACTCAGCAAACTAAATGTCAAATAGACGTTTAGAAGATGTCAGTTTAACATGCATTCTAAATCATTACATCTTAAAGACATCTTCTAAACGTCTATTTGACATCTGACATGAAACGTCCTATAGACGTATTGCTGATGAGCAATAAAAATACATCTTCCATATGTAACATCACATCAAATAGACTTGTGCTATCTGGGTGTAGTGGTCATCTTAGCTCATTTGCTGCCCTAGGTGCTCAGACATAAATTACCAATTAAAGATATAAAGTGCATTTTTATTTGGGGGTTAACCATAACTTTTAAATAATCAAGAATTTTGTTTATATATTAATAGCACACACACACACACAACTGCTGTTTCTCAGTGTTATCTGTTGTTTCTCTTGCATGTGATCAGAGTTTCTTCCTCTTTACAGTGGTTTAGTTAGTTCCAGCCCTCCTGGGTTTCACTTTAATAACGGCTACTGTCACTCACACACCACACACACTTCAACATCTCACCTTCTCCTACTGCACAGTGCACACACAGCTCGGGTCCTTTCTTTTACTGTCTATGCTCGGGTCTCATCGCAAAGTACCCGTTAACAGCAAAACAAACTCTGTAAAAGATCTGCCCCTCTGAAAGTCCACCAGACATGTTTATTCCTCACTTGAGTTTGTTCTTGTTCCTATCCTCTATTTGATGCAAATGCAAGTTTAAACCTGTTGATGAAACACGATTTCTGTGAGAAAACATCAATACACAGGGTTTACACACAACACCACGAGCGTATCCGAGTTCCTGAAACTATTTGAATATCTTCTGTTAATCATCTCATCATTTGAGTGTACGGCCAATGCACAACGTTTGCACAGTAAAAATGTTCAGGATACGTCAAACCTAAACTTCCTGCTATTGCTCATCTGTTTCCTGGATGTGGGTTAGTAGTTATGGTGTGCAGTGAGATGGTGATGGTTTCACACACACACACACAGAGAGATAAGGTTGGGTCATCATCTCAGAGACTGTCAAAACACAAAGAGAGTGTGTGATCAACATGTCTGGCTCGTAAACACTTTTCAGATGCAGAATGGTTAGATTTCATTATAAAAGGTGAGTCTAATGTAAATCATCTCCATTATTACATTGCAAAAAAAGCTTGTTTGCCTGGTTGAGTGGTTTAAAGGGACACTCCACCCATTTGCATTAAGCTTGCCATTGCTAGAAACCCAGTTATACTATTAAATGGTCGTGCAACACAAATTTTTCCCTGATCTGCTAATTACCTTTTTCACTTCCTCCTACAATGACGCAAAAATAGTCATTTTACGTCATTGTAGGGGAAGTGTAGGAGAGGGGGATTTCTGTAAATACTACAAGCACTAGATCACACCCTTTCAAACCCGCCCATAGGGGGTTGGGCCTAATGCGCTAACAGACCAATCACAGATCAGTGCCAGTGCGTCTGATTTCACCGGCAGAAACGTTTCGAAAATATGGACGAAGGTACTGAATACGCAGATGGATGCATTATGGAGGATTGGGATTACAGCCAAATTTTTGCTAGGTCAGCCATCTGTCCATGAGCTCAGGAGCAGGAGAAACTTTTGCTAGGTATTCGGATTAATTATTTTGTCATTTTGCCTCCACGTTTCCCAGATTGTCCGCGAGATTCTCCTCCTGTCCATACGGTAATCTCTCTACTGTGCGACAGAGTTCGCGTGGGTATGACGCAATCGTTAGCCTACTTTTACAAAAAACTGCTTCTACGGGCCATAACATAAGCTACAAGGTAATGGAGCATTTTATACATTGTGGTGTTTCTTTAGAAATAAATAATGGACAAATGGAGTCTTTAAACGCCTCAGATGTAAAGTTATTCGCCATCAAAGTGACGCCAAAATGAATGGGAGTCAATGGAAATGCTAACTCAAGTGAAGTTCTGCTACAAGATGGCAACTCCCGCGAGGCTTCAACTTCCGGTCGATGGATTACCCCTTGATTATATCGCATCTGCAGATATAATCATATTCAATATTTTGCATATTCAAATTCCAAACACACGAGAAGTCTCGGCAAGACCGTTAGAGATGACGAAGTAGTATGTCCAAAAGCTTGCCTATTCTTTTGCTACACACTCAAAAGTATGGAATTTTTCTTCACAGAGTACATACTTTTAGGGCGTATAAGTAGGCGAATTGGGACACAGCAACTGTTTGAAATCGCTGGTGTTTCTGACGTCACACTCTATCTCGTAACCAATCAGATCAACGTGTGATCGTCAGCGAGTGGATCTCTGAGTGAGTGAGTGGAGGCGGGGCTCATTCACAATCGCATATGCTAAATGAGGCAAGTGTACAGTTACATTCAAATTGAAGAATTTTTTTTTTTCATTGATAAACACTTATTTTGGTGATCAAAGAGGAGTTTTAAGGAATAAAATGTTTAAGGGGACTTCAAGTTTGTCCTGGAGAAAAAAAAAAATAAAAAAATAAACAAAATAAAAAAATCGAAAAAAAAATCGAAAAAAAATCAAGAACTCACAAAAGACAGAAAACATTTCTTTAGCTTGGTAAAAAATCGTTTTATTTTTCCTGGCAAGGTAAAGAGAGAAAGGTGTGATTGTTTTTGTCTTTCAGAGTCTCAGTGCAGATTTCAACACGCAGCAATCGTTCCCCGCCTCGCCATCCTTCCAACTGTCACTTCCTGTCTTTGCTTTCAGCTTGCTCTTATTTCAAATCTTTCAACCAACAAATAGTCACAGAGAAAAAACAAGACACATGATGAATCCAACAGTTTTATCAGTAAATTTACCAGCAAAGTCCTTACAAAAAAAAAAAGAATAAAAACAGACACAAAAAAGTGCATGACAAGCGATAATCCAATTTAAATTATGCATTTTGCACCAATAGAATTTAAATGTTGTGAATTCAGTTCTATTCATCAATCAGCAATAGCAGCAAAACTAAAAAACCTTAACCTTATTGTTGTAAAACTATATTTGATATAGTTGTAGTTGGTTGGATAAGCTGATTAAATCACTAAATACCAAATATCAATATGGCATCAAAATTTCTCGGTACAAATACATTCACACACACACACACACTCACACACTCACAAGCGCACGCACATCGTTGGTCACAGTTTACAGGTCAATAGGGATCCAGGAGTCAAGTGTAAGGTACCTTAAAACAATTAACAATCTATTCACGCAGAAGACACGTATGCGAAAGTACGAAAAAAATACATGGCAATGACACTAACAAAACACACTTAAAAGCTCCCAACACAGCTACTGTTACACACACACACACACACAACGCAAGTCATGGTCGTTATACTGTGGAGTTTCCGTTCCAGCTCCTTCACGACGAGACCGAATCTCTGGAAATCACGACAAGATTAAACTACGGATGTGATTGAAATCTGTAAACTACGATGAGTTTCAACAGCGAACACTGACCAAGCCCAGGAAAAAACTACAAGCCAACTACGCAAAAAAGTGAGAAGAAACATTGTAAAAGAAACGAATACGAATAAGAGACGCAAGCAGAGAATCATGACGACAATCGGACAGGACGACGACAAAGCCGATGAGGATGATGATGAAAACTGTGAATTCATAAATGCTCCCTTACTAACGATCATAAACACAAATTCGCCATCACGCGCTAACCATCTTTTTTTTCTCGTTTCCTCAAATGGTAATTATTAAAAAAAGAAAACGACACTAGTCTTTACTAGATAGTCTCAGTGTTAAAGTCTGATTATGCTATTGCTACGGCAGCGCTGGCACCGCAGGCTGCTCGTAGTTATTGCAACTTCATGTGCAAGAGTTTCTATGGTCAGTCTGCGTGTGAATGCGTTTGATTCTTATGCCTGGGATTAACTTGAGATTAAAAAAAGTTGTATAACAGTTGCTGTCTAGCTTCCCTCCCTAATCTTAATTTCCCAGATAACTGTCTATACCTCCCTCCCAGTTTAAACCTACGACCTCCCTCCCGCTCGCTTAAGTTTTCGCTCTCCCTCGGTTACACTATCTCTCGTCTTCCCTACGTTTTTAGGTTTATTCCCGTGATTGGGTGCATTCTGCAGTTAACTAGAGGAGTCCCCTCCCCCCTCCCACCCACCCACCCACCCTCATGGACACACAAAGGGCGTGGGATCTGTCCGTCAGGCGGAGCGGCCAATCGCGTCCCTCTCCCCCATGATCAGGGCAGTGCAATACACAGATGGATGAGTTCCCCCCTCCTAAAGGTTCAACTGAAAAGAGAGAGACAAATAAGAGCAAAGTAGATTCTAGCATTTCTTTATTTAATTTTTTTGACCGATTATCGGTTTGACAATTACTTTTATACCTAATCTTAAACAAATTTGCGTGAACCTGAAGTCACGACTGACTTCGGTATTTGAGCATTTTCAGAGTGAAACGAGTTTATTTATTTTGGACCGATATCGTTTGACAATTATTTTACCTAATCTTAAACAAATTTCGTGAACCTGAAGTCACGACTGACTTGGTATTTTGACGCATTTTCAGAGTGAACGAGATTTATTTATTTTTGGACCGATTATCGGTTTAACAATTACTTTTATACCTAATCTTAAACAAATTTGTGTGAACCTAAAGTCGCGAACTGACTTCGGTATTTTGACGCATTTTCAGAGTGAAACGAGATTTTTTTCTTTGGACCGATTATCGGTTTGACAATTACTTTTATACCTAATCTTTAACAAATTTGCATGAACCTGAAGTCGCGACTGACTTCGGTATTTTGATGCATTTTCAGAGTGAAATGAGATTTTTTGGACCGATTATCGGTTTGACAATTACTTTTATACCTTCTCTTTAACAAATTTGCGTGAACCTAAAGTTGCGAACTGACTTCAGTATTTTGACGCATTTTCAGAGTGAAACGAGATTTTTTTCTTTTGGACCGATTATCGGTTTGACAATTACTTTTATACCTAATCTTTAACAAATTTGCATGAACCTGAAGTCGCGAACTGACTTCGGTATTTTGATGCATTTTCAGAGTGAAATAAGATTTTTTGGACCGATTATTGGTTTAACAATTACTTTTATACCTTCTCTTTAACAAATTTGCGTGAACCTAAAGTTGCGACTGACTTCAGTATTTTGACGCATTTTCAGAATTAAACAAGATTTTTTTTTTTGGACTGATTATTGGTTTGACAATTACTTTTATACCTAATCTTTAACAAATTTGCGTGAACCTGAAGTCGCGACTGACTTCGGTATTTTGACGCATTTTCAGAGTGAAACGAGATTTTTCTTTGGACCGATTATCGGTTTGACAATTACTTTTATACCTAATCTTTAACAAATTTGCATGAACCTGAAGTCGCGACTGACTTCGGTATTTTGATGCATTTTCAGAGTGAAATGAGATTTTTTGGACCGATTATCGGTTTGACAATTACTTTATACCTTCTCTTTAACAAATTTGCGTGAACCTAAAGTTGCGACTGACTTCAGTATTTTGACGCATTTTCAGAGTGAAACGAGATTTTTTCTTGGACCGATTATCGGTTTGACAATTACTTTTATACCTAATCTTTAACAAATTTGCATGAACCTGAAGTCGCAACTGACTTCGGTATTTTGATGCATTTTCAGAGTGAAATAAGATTTTTTGGACCAATTATCGGTTTGACAATTACTTTTATACCTTCTCTTTAACAAATTTGCGTGAACCTAAAGTTGCGAACTGACTTCAGTATTTTGACGCATTTTCAGAATTAAACAAGATTTTTTTTTTTTTTGGACTGATTATTGGTTTGACAATTACTTTTATACCTAATCTTTAACAAATTTGCGTGAACCTGAAGTCGTGACTGACTTTGGTATTTTGACGTATTTTCAGAGTGAAACGATATTTTTTTTTTTGAACCGATTATCGGTTTGACAATTACTTTTATACATGTATGAATGTAGAAGTATTGTTCTTTGTTATTTAATGACAACTAAAGCATTTAACTCATGTTAACAAATGAAAACTTATTGTAAACTTATTGTACCAATAAATTTAGATTAAAAAAAAAATTGATCCATAAATATAAATGGCATGGATGTTATTACTTAACATATTTATATTCACTTTTTTTTTCAAATTAATATATTTAGATATTTACATTATTATAATTTTGTTGTATGATACTATCTTTTTATTTTTGTAGTACAGTAATTAAGAAAAAAAAAATTAAAAATAGCCACCAGACCGTTATAAAAAAAAAGTTGATTTCTACGACAGTTTATCAGTTTGACTACACAAACGAACCTGTTATCTGCCACGTACCGCAGATATACAGAGTGAGTGTTTACCCTTAACATGACTAGACCTGGACAGCAGTCACTCACCTGACAGCGTGTGCTGTGTGTGAAGCAGAGGGGCGGGGCTACACGCCATAGCATGCAGAGAGGCGTTCCTTCAGGATGGGCGGGAACTGCTCCGAGAACTGCTGCCAGTTCTCCTCGCCGACCTGGTCCTTAAAACCGTGTAGGATCTACAGACACAAGACCGCATTTAACAACTCAAATCTTTTATAGTGCTGACATTTTTGATGTGACGCAGCTAAATGTGTGTCTAATGGGGTGCAAGAATATATCAAATCGCAATACAAAAGTGAAACTATGTATCGTTGATAGTGACAAATACATATATATATTTTTTATATTTTTATATTTAACTTGTTATTCTGGTGTCTCTATTGTCCTGTGCTTTGGGTTTGCAGCACCAAGTCTAAGCCGGTTCATTTACACCCACAATGTAACACCAAATTTTGCATTTTAATCAAGTACATTTATCATCTTGTCTTGGAGTATCGCGATATCATCATATCAGTTCAGTATCGTGATAAGTGTCGAAATCGTGACATGAGGGCATCATTACACCCTTGTCTAACCTTGTAGAACATGTCCCTTCAGGTCATCTTCAGGGTTGACCCAGGAGGCCACCGCATCGCAGAAGAAGATGAAATCCTGTGGAGGGAGAGACAGATGAAAGGAAATGAGTGATGAAGGGATGAGTAACATCAGTGTCGATCACACTGAGAGTCGGAGTGTCAGAACTGACCTGGACCACGCCGCCAGGATTCACACCAATCATCACGCAGATCCCTCTGAAGGCGGAGTCCTTTCTTCATTATCTCGGATGTTTGACAGACGACGTGCACCTGCAAAAAGACAATCAAAAAATATAATTTAGCTGGTGTTAATAGAAAGTATTAAGAAATCAAATTAACCAACAAACGTTTTGGGTTGGTAAGGTTTTTTCTTGTGTTCACCAAGGCTGCATTAATTGTCAAAAATGCAGTAAAAACTAACATTGTGAAATATTTTAAAAATCACTTTTGATCAATTTAATGCACCCTTTCTGTATTCATTCTCCCAAAAAACTTCTAGATGTAGTGACTCACCAGGGTCTGATGAACTGTTGCAACATGGGAGCCACTTCCTGTGGACAGACGTACCCGAGGCGACCAATCGTGATGGCTGTAGACAGGAGTTCGGGTTAGTGTTGTTTATCAGCTGTGTGTGTGTGTGTAAGGCAAGTGATGAATGAGGTCAGAGGTCATACCTGTGTTCTCCAGCAGGGTTTTGGGAAGTGTTGGGTCTGTTGATGATCTCCACCAGGTGAGGAAGAACCAGAGACACATACGGCTGCATCTCCACACCTACGGCAAAACATTGAGCCAGTGGTCACAATCACCTCACTACCGAACTCACTCAAACGGCCAATCGAATTCTATGGTTCTAAATCTCTGATGATGTTATTCTAATCCAGTGATGCGTGCAATGATCCTCACCCATCTGCATGCAGATCTCTCCAATGGCCCAGGTGGCGATTCTGCACACAGAGATGAACTCAGGGTTCAGATTCGATCCCCAGATGGGCATGAACTCCGCTAAACACACACAGTTTCCAGGATTAAATCATATAAGCAAGCATGTAAGGGTGTATCAAGCAGATCAAGTGCTCAAATGTCGTCTTACCGATGCAGGGTTTTACGTGTGGAAAACAGGCCTTGGTCAAGTGGCCAGCAAGGCGAACGAACTACTGTCTACACCTCGAGGCATGGTGTCCTACACACAACAGCGTCACTCTTTATTGGGTTTACAGTGCAGCAACAACTACATTCATTATTTATCATCATTTAATTTATAACAATAGCAAATAATTTAAAAAATATATAATTATACATTTATGCATTAAAAACAATAAAACAAATAAATGCATAATATATGCAAAAAAATATGAAGTATTAAATAGTAATAAAAACACTTATTACTTAACACTTACATATATATATACACACAATCATTCAAATAACATTTTTTATAACAATATAGTTCTTTGAAATAACTCAAAGAAAAAATAAAATAAATAAATAGCCAATTAAATATTGTAATTATAATAAAATTAATTAATTTAATATTGTAAATAATTCAAAAAATATTATAAACTGAACCATAAAACTAATGTGTAATAGTAAATCCTCATTAAAATGATTAATTTTATTACAATTAATTTATTTTATAACAATATACTTCAAATAAAACAACAAAAAATAGATGCATATAGTAAATAATATTTATAATTTCAATATAAAGTTTTAAATAAATACATTTATTTTAAAACAGTAAATATTTAAAATAATAACTAATTATATACATGTATATATTAGCTCAAATAATAAATATTAACATAACATCAGCAATAAAACAAAATATATAATATGAATTTATTATAAGATTAATAATACACATTGTAAATTCAAATAATAACATAAACAACAATCAAAAAACAAATACGAGTAATTAGTAAATATAAAGTTAAAATGATCAGTTTTACTGAAATAAATTAGTTTTATAACAATATAAACTAATCATAATAATAACAGTGGATAAAAATACACTAACATACATTTGCAATATAACATTGAAATGATTAAAATACATTGATTTTATATAATATTGTCAATTATTGAATAAAAATGGGAAGACCACCACCACACATTTTTAACCCGTCTCACACACTATACCTGCATACACTGGAACAGAAGGGTCATGATGTTGCTACGGGCAACTAGCTGGTCCACATGACCCCGAGACCCTCGGCCAGACCACTCAGCAGATCCAGAGCCACAATCATGAAGTCCTTATCTGGAGCCTCGTACTGATCCGGCTGCTGGCTGTACATCTGCGCACACACACACACACACACACACACAGGGGTGTGTTAATGACTCTGTAGTTCACTGATGTACATGCACATGTCCTTGAATAAAGTGTGTGTTCTCACCATGGCTTGTGCGAGTGTTTTCTGCACCAGAGTCACACAGCGCTGATAGACGGGCTCGCAGTACGGCAGGAAACCGCTCTGTAACGCTGTAGCCACAGACGACAAACACTACACACACGAAACACAGAAGAAATTATAGCCTTTTATTTGTTTTATCTTTCAAATCAAATCTTTGATTACGCGTCATGATGTTAAAACTATGAAACGAACGCTTTCACTCGGAGTGTCTCACCTCCAGTAGGGGAAACAGGTCTTTATCCTCGTCTTTCCAGTTCATTCCACTTCTGGATCAGAGGCGGCATTAGTTTCTGGATGTATTCCTGTTCACACAACACAAGATCACACCACTGAGCTCTACAGGTGATTTAGTGATACTGTACTTTGATTTTAAATCAAGTTAATAGCCTCTAACCCAAACGTTTATGTCATTTATTGAGAAAGACACTGTCAAAATGAGAAAAAAGCATTTTCCACTAATCCATCAGATAAAAGATGGTGGTATATGGTATTTTGAGGTTCCCTACTTACTTGATTACTTATATATAGATTTTTGAAAAAAAAAAAAAAAAAAAAATTCGAAAAATCAAAGAATTAATTTCTTTTTTCCAGCAATGATGCATTAAATTGATCAAGTAAATACATTTGTTACAATAGTGTTCTATTTCAAATAAATACTGACCATAATCAGAACTATTTCTTGAGCATTAAATCATCATATTAGAGTGATGTATGAAGGATCATGCGACACTGAAGGCCGAAAATTCAGTTTTGATCACAGGAATAAATGACATTAACATATCACAAAGAAAACCGTTATTTTAAATTGTAATAATATTTTACAATATTACTGTATTTTTCTGTACTTGATGATACAAATGCAAAGAAATGACGTCTTTCAAAAACAAAAAATAATTGAACTTTAAAGTGCCGGTGTGTAAAAGGAGGTGGGAGATGGTGTTACCGGTTGGTTCAGATGATGCCCGACGGAGTCTGCCAGGGTGCCAATGGCGTCGTACAGGATCAGCAGGTTCTTGTGCTGATATTTCCCGAACGCAAACACCAGAGTGTCCAATATGAAGCTGAGATATGGAACCAGCTCGGTGCACGCCTCCTCCTCCAGAGTCGCAAATGCACTGAAAAATACATTAGACAGTTACTTTATTACTCCAAAATTGGGGCTCTGAATTTGTTTAGTCTCACTGCTGTATCCAAAATGATTCGGCAATAAATAAGCAAGCATCATTTCTAACACACCTGCAGGCGGCCTCCTGCACCTCTCTTGTTGCCGTCCAGGATGCGTTTCAGCAGTTCTGTCATGAGCGGTTTGAGGTGGGCGTCCGGCGGCTGGCTCACTACCCAGTGTGCATAGCGGCTGAGCGTCCAGCAGGCGATGGAGCGAACCAGAGCCTTCTTATCGCACAGACACTGGATCAGGTGTGGGATGAGCTCGGGCAGGTACGGTACCCATCCCTGCATACAACCTGAAGGAGACAGAGGATTCAATCAGTGTCAGCAGAGTTTATAAAACCAAATTAAAGTCTAACACATTTTTGTCCTATGCGAATGAAAATAAATGGGAAATCAGGAGTAACTATATATCCATGCATTTATTCTTAAAGGGACAGCAGCCTCATGAACTGCTCTCATTATAAAAAATAATTTTGAAAAATATAAATAAAAATCACACTGCTTCTGACTGGATTCACTTTTTATCGCTCATATGAATCAATTTTATATCTAATTAACACAGTGAAGACTATACAGTGTTTTATTTTCATTAGATTATTTGAATTTTAATGTAGTATACAGAAACGTGCTACTGCACCAGAAAAGGTTAAGTTTATTTGATTCGCATACTATTTTTTAATTTGTTAATTTGCTTCTTTGTTCCTATTTTTAATTTAAAAAAATAAAATAAAATTTTTTGCCTTGCTTTAATACAGAAAACTGTGTAATGATTTAAATCAGCTTAAAGGGCATGTTGACTAAAATGGGAAGAAAAACTACACAAATTTTCACAATTTTTTCTAAACAAAGGTTCACATTTAATTCAGTATGATTTTTTTCCTTAGACCTAATAAACAAAAGTAACACAAAACAATAAACTACAATCAAAATGCACATTTTGCATGAAATTGGGGCCTCAAGATGGATTTAAATTGAATTGTGATGTACCAAAAGATTCCCACCTCTGATAAAGAAGTCTCAATTACACCAGGACTTTTATTTTGAAATGTCTTTTTGTAACTACTCTCAGCTCATTAAAAAAAGGTTAAAAAAAAAGTTAAATATGCACTCTTACAGACCATAAACACAAAACAAAATTGTGTGAAATGAGTGTGTGTGTAAGAGAGAGATACAGACCTTCAGCGATGGCTCCCAGCACCAAGTATCCCAGACTCTTTGATGACCCAGTACGGGTGGAACAACAAACCCTTCAGCAGCGGCAGCAAGTGCGGCAGCAGCTCGTCCCGAAGACATTAGCCAACACGTCCAGCGCCGCCGCAGAACACTTCCCTGTGCAACACATACAAGTCAAGTCAGCCTTTATTTACAGCGGTTTATACAATACAGGTCGATTCGAAAGCAGCTTCACAGGAATAAACAGGAAAATAATGATCAATAATGCAAGCATAAGACATCAAATATAAGTCAAGCTCAAAAAGCAGCTCTAAAAAAAAAAAAAAAAAAAAAGAGTTCAGTGTTGATTCAGTTTAGATCAATAACTGTAACTTCAACAATTTCAAAACAAGGTCAATTCAGTTATAAGCTGCTGTACAGAAAGCAATAGTGTCGTTATTCAGCTCAGAGTCAGATTAATAACAGTGCTGATGTTGCAAATTACATTATATAAATACAGACAATAAGAACATTTCTGATTGGTCTGGTTTACTCACATAGGTTGCCAGTCAGACAGCGGTGTCGTCAACCGTCATCCTCATCTTCGTCGATGTTCCTCGCCCTCCTCTCCTTCTCCTCCCTCCGTGCTGCAGCCGTGACTGTGCCGCGACTTGTGGAAGCGAGGCTTGATGTCCTGCTCGCTGTCAGGAACGTTGTCGTCCTTCCTCTACATCACCCTGAGACACACACACACACAGTATGATAGCGCATACACAAGACCGCGTGCCAGAATACACTTTCTCTTTCGAGCTTGACGAACAATAACACACACAATTATGCCAAAATGTTGTTTGTCGAGATCTTCAGAACATAAGAGCAGTCTTATGATGGACAAAGAGTTGTGCTTGTGGGAAGAATGAGGCGCGTGTGAGATCCGCGTCTCAGCAACGGCTGCTCTTAAAGGGCCAGCAGCGAATAAAGTGTTCTGTCAGTAAAGTTAATCAGAAGAACAAAGGGAACTGAGAAAATTACCACTGCTCTTGACTAAAGAACGTTGTGTAGCTTTGATAGAGGAGTAGTATATATATAATTTATAATTCAGTGCAGTGCAGACTGTTTAATAACTTTAATCAATTTCTGTACCTGTTAAGACAGGAAGGGCACAGGTAAATATGGCATTATGGGTTTAAAGTTCACTCAATTTAAAACTGTTATATCGTTTTTAAGCCTAATAAATGTTAAAAGTAGATAGCTTTCAATTGTAATGATGGAATCACTGTAATGTTGGATGGCTATAATTAATGTTTAAAGAGTGGGGGGGGTGTCAAAAGTCATTTTTCTGCAGACATTCAATGGTTTATTGATCATTATAGATGTTATCAATCATTTAATTGTTGTTGCTACTTATTGACCTCAATAAGTCGCAATGTGACATTTTTCCCCAAATCAGTGCAGCCCTATTATATATTATCCACTACTGCTCGCCACTTACATTAAATGTAAAAAAAATCAGGCAATCATGTGTTTTGGTGATTCCTTAGTGAATTTTTTTGTTATTGACACTTTAATCAGGCTACTTGTGCAGTTGGGCAAGAGAAATTGTCTTTCACTTTAAAAAATCTGCTTGTGCCGAACGAGCTGACTTAGCGTTAATGTCGAGCCTTGTATTCATATGTTTAATTAGCTGTTGTTTTGATATTTTGTGTTCTTGACCTTTTCTGATTTTCACGGCCTAAATGTCATAAATATGCAGGTTTAAATGTCAAAGCTGATGAGAATATTCCTAAACTAAACTAAAATAAAACAAATTCAGGACAAGCATGCTTTTTAGTCAGACAAAGGACAAGCACATGACGAGGCTTAGACATCGAGCCCTGTAATAAATACTGCGATTGTATCAGAATTGATTACGTGACCACACCTGACTAATGCAATAAACATGATTTGACTCAACAGATCGTGTGTCATATGGTGACTCACCTTCAGTAAAATGATGTGAATCTCAGAATACTTCATTCCGTTCACCAGGATGGGGATGAGTCTGCAGGGACACACATTAACATCAGATCAGATCTCAGCAAACAGACCCTAGCAGAGGCCAGAGGCTTCAGCAGTGTGTGTGTGTGTGTGTGTGTGGGCCTGCAGTTCTCACTGGACCAGGTGTCCCGACAGAGCCTCTTTACAGATGGGCTGCTCCGCTAGAGTCAGCCAGAACTCACACGCCTCCAGCGCCACGTTCTCATCCGCGTCCTGCGTGCGCTGAAGCATGTACTGCAGAGGACACGGGTGAGACTCAAACCTCCACCTTTCCACTGTAAACAACGCCTCAGATGTTCGCATGTGTCACCTGTATGATGCTGTGCATGTGGGGTATCAGACGGTCGATGCGGACCTCCAACAGCATGACCAGAGCTCTGCACACGTTCTTCCTCACCTCGCAGTCTTCGTCACCCGCCAACGCAAACAGAGACTGAAAAAACAGATGAGCTATTCACCACAGGAATAACTCAGATTCATTCGTACACGCACCGTGAACCCAATTATACTTGTGTTTTGTAAGCTTTAGGCTTACTAAAAAGTATGCTTTCAAGAAACTACTACAAACGTGATTTGATAAAGTCTACAAGTATTATTCATAACCGTGCAATTCACTAATTGTGAAAGATTTGATTCTTTTTAATCGAATCAGTCTGAATCAAGCTCAGATGACTCACTGAAGAGACTATGCCGTCTGACTGCAAATGAGCGGAAAACTCAAACTGTGTTAAGGCCCAAACTTTAAAAAGCTCATTTGAATCTGTCGTTAAAAGTCTCTGCTTCAAAAGCAAGATTAAAGTCACTGCTTGAAATAACAGCAATCGAGTGATCAACTCACCTCTATGAATGTGTCGATGTTGTCCATGAGAGCCTGAGCCCTGCCGATAATGAACTGATTCACGCACGCTATGGCATGAGACCTGAAGACAGATGTGATTTAATGCATGTTACTCGTTATAAAACAGACCGTATTTAATTCTAAAGAGATGTGTGCGGGGTCCTCTACCTGATCTTGGGCTGCAGTGTTTGAAGAACTGCAGGAATTTGGGGATCATGATGTTGAGGGGTCAATTCAGAGCATCACTGTCCAGCAGTTCAGACGAGTCCTCACAGATCTTCTGCAGCGCACCGAAAGAACCCTGCACACACACAGGTTAAAGTCACCATGAAATCAAAATGGACGATTACTGTAATTATTATCTAGAAAAGTCATTGTTTTTAATGTTTTTTAACTGATTTATAATAATGAAAAAATGATGATGCAGAAATTGATTGATCTCACAACATTGCCATTATTATCTTGAAAACACACTTTATAACTTTGGCTTGCCCAACATCATCAGTGTATTTTTGCACACAGTCAAATTAAGCACATTCTGGCACACACTTTTATTCAGACAGAAGGCCATATCAAGAGCTATGGAAGCTTGTTTCCGCCATAGAATGAAAAATATAAAAGGTAATTGCGACTTTTAATGTCACAATTCTGACTTTTTTTTCTCACAATTGCGAGTTTACTTCTCGCAATTCTGACATTATTTCTCAGAATTGCGAGATGGAAAGTCAGAATTGCGAGTTATAAAGTCAGCAATTGCGAGATATAAAGTCAGAATTGCGTGATATAAAGTCAGAATTGCGTGATATAAAGTCAGAATTGCGAGATATAGTCAGAATTGCGCTATATAAAGTCAGAATTGCGAGTTATAAAGTCAGAAATGCATGATATAAAGTCAGAATTGTGAGATTTAAATTATTCTGAGGGGAAAAAGTTAGTCTTTTTTTCCCTTGGAATTGGCCTGATAAGTCGCAATTCTGACTTTATATCACACAATTCTGACTTTATATCACACAATTCTGACTTTATATGTCGCAATTCTGACTTCATATCACGCAATTGCGACTTTATATCACGCAATTCTGACTTTATATCTCGCACTTCTGACTTTATAACTCGCAATTGCGACTTTTTATCACGCAATTCCTGACTTTTTATCTCGCAATTCTGAGAAATAAAGTCAGAATTGTGAGATAAAAAGTCACAATTATTTATTTATTTTTATTCAGTGGCGGAAACAAGCTTCCATAAAGAGCACTGCATTTTGGGATGAATACTGATCATTTTAGAAAACACTAAATGTGCATGTAGTAAACAGAAACCATTCTACATTCTCTGTATGTGTGTGTGTGTATCTGTGAGTGAGTGTTGAAGTGTGAGTGAGTGCGTGTTCGTAGTAGTAGTGCGTGTTGTGGTGCGTGTTGTAGTGCATTACCTCGCAGGTGTTGTAATCCTCTGAGTTGAGAAGGTTGCAGAGTTGAGGCAGCAGTTCTGGCCATGTCTGCAGCTCCCCTTTAGAGGCGATAGTAGTGATGAGAATACCTGCGGACACACACACACACCAATTCAACTACAGCGCAACGAGTAAAAAGAGCAGTTTGGCCCATATTTACTCACTTTACAATAATGCATGCTTCTCTGAAAGAAAACACACACTAATTAACACTGATCAAATGAACTCAGCCAGAGAACTCTAAAGAGGTCTGTGGGGTTTAATGCGGACTGGCACGATGGTGGCGCGGTATGAGCGGGGACGGGTCGCCGATGTTGTTGAGACATTCTCTCTCTGATGAAGTCGGCCACAGCCGGAGGGAAGTTCTGGTAGTGAGCCTTCACGTCGTTCTTGAGAATCAGAGCCGCTCAGAGAACGGGTGGGCTCGATCCTGCGGAGACACAGAGACACTTGTTCCTCGTATGACCGGAGCGTGTGTGTGTGTGAGATGAAGCATGATGGGATAATACAGACCTTCGGATTTGAGGCTGGTGAGGACGAAGATGAGATAGTTGTTGAAGTGGGATACTGATTCAGCTGCTCCAGTTTCTAATGGGAAATTGATAAGATTATGATGAAGTGCACAGACGACGAAGAGATCGGATATCAGACCAGAGACATTAAGATGAAAAACATTTACCACTCGTTTTTAGATCTTAATATTTGCACATATTTTGAAGTAAATATTAAATCATAGTGCACTTTTTTTTAATCTGACTATTTATTCCCTAAAACCCATGCCTGTAGACTAGTTTGATTGTCTGGTTTAACCCTTAAAAGAAGAGAAAAAATGGCATTGGAGTGAAGTTCAATTTATGTCCACAAATGACTCGATTTAGGGTCTGATTCAGCAAATGACGAATCAAGAATCTGAATCAACAAATAGAAATATAGCACTGAATAATACTATGAATTTTTATATTGGTGCATATGAAGGAAAGGTTTTATTATTCATTTTGCAGACGCTTTTATCCAAATATTCTTAGTATCTTTTTATCCTAAATATTTTTTAATTGTTTTGAAAGTCGTCTTTTCTGCTCATCAAGGCTGTTATTTGATCAGAAATACGGTGAAAACATAAATATTGTGAAATGTTATTACAATTTTAAATAACTGTTTTCAATGTGAATTTAAGTTAAAATGTAATTTATTCCTCTACATTAAAATGTAGAATATTCAAAGCTGAATTTTCAGCATCATAACTCATCAGTGTTACATGACCCTTCAGAAATCACTCTAATATGATTTGCTGATACTTTTTATATGAATATAAAGCTCAAAAGAACAGCGTGTATTTTAAATAGAAATATTTTGTAACATTAACAATATCTCTACAGACACTTTTGAAGTTACAGCACACTTGCTAAATTGAAGTATACAGTTCTTTCAAAACACCAATTCCTACGATCCCAAACTTATAATATAAAAAATATTGAGATTTATTTTGCCAATATGATCCACGACTACCGATACACATCCGTAACGAAAACCCAAAAATGACCACATAGATCCTAAACATGTGATTCTCAAGAGCCTTGTGTTAAAGGAACACGCCAAAATTCCCGGAGTGAACACGGCAGTAAATAGGAAAATGTTTTCACTATTTTGTCTCTTACTGGGATTAGTACTGCTAGCTGTATCCATTTACATCCAGTCTTTGTGCTAAGCTAGGCTCAGCGGTGGGTGTGAGACAGTTACAGCATGCACTGAGATGAAAATAGGTGTGTATGGACTTATGTCTAACTCTGGCGGATACAGCGAATAAGCTGAAGTCCAAAAAAGTCAGTGTTCCTTAAAACAATCCTGCCATTCATTCGGCTGTAACAGCTAAATTTCACATTTCATTTAGCGATAACCTGAACAAATGAGCTTCACAGACAGATAACAGATCACACTGATATTGATCATAAGTGATGATGTGCACACACACACCTCTTGAACGGCTCTCTGTGTGGCCGTATCTGGAGACTGAGAGTCCTTCAACAGCTGGAGCACCTGCTGTAAACCCTGTTCATCCGGCTGCCACTCCATCCTGTGCCACACACACAACAGAAAACACAGGCAGATGAGTGACACACACACACTCGTGGGAAACACCATCACTGCTTTCTTCGTAGTTGAGCAAACACACAAAACTATCGTTTACGGACACATGCACATTTAAAACAATATTAATTGTTGAAAGCAGGCTAATCCACCCTAAGCGACGTTCACACATCCGCTTTACCATCTGATCAGGTTTAATTGGGATCGAGGCAGGCGAGAGTGTGAATGTGCGAGTGGGCCGTGTGTGTGAATGAGTCTTTCAACACTCATGAAAATGCTTGGGTTTTGCATTTATCTCCTTTAACATCACATGTTTTATTGCGTACTATATAGGGTGCAGGGATGATGTCAGAAAACCTGTAGGAATAAATCCTTTGAGATTTTCCTATGGAAACAAAGCCTGTGGTAAACATAACTTGACAATACTTTTACGTTTTCTACAATGGAAGTTACACACACTCACACACCAAGCCATTTTATCTAGTTACTTATTGAAAACGTACCGCTTCGAAATGTGCGTTTTCACTTATGGGTGTGTAATTTACATTGTAGATGATAAAGTCAAAGCATCATCATGTTATGTTAGGCAGAGGTTTCATTTTACACACATTGAAAACCCCCATAGGAAAGTTTCTAAGGAACGGGTTTCCTGCACTCTTAACTCTGCATGTGAAACGATTCATTTGATAATGTCTCCAGCATCTTGGGCTTCAATGGGAGAGCATCAGACCATATGTACAAAGAGTCACATGATCAAAGCTACTCATTTGATTAGTCACATAGAAATGGTGCAAAATATTTACATTTCTTTATTCATGATGATGTTGCTTTGTTTCACAGTTTTTAAATTCCTAAAACATTCATTTACAAGTTTCAATGTGGACTTATGGACCAATAGTGCACTTATATTTTATTGAAGGGTTAGTTCACCCCAAAATGAAAATTGTCATTATTTACTCATCCTCGTGTCATTTTAAACCTGTAAGACTTTCGTTCATCTTCAGAACACAAATGAAGATCCCTTTGATGAAATCTGAGTGTTTTCTGTCCCTCCAATGACAGGCTACGCAGTTACCAGAAGCCCCAGAAAGGTAGTAAAGACATCCTTAAGGAAATTCATGTGACGTCAGTGGTCTAACCTCAATTTGTGCTTTGTTTGAGCAAAAAATGTTCAAGTAACGTCTGGGGCTGTCGTCGAACGCACGTAAAAGATTAAATAAAGTGGCAAATACCAATTGAACAAAGCACTCGCGTCACTTCATAAAATTGAGGGTAAACCGCTGGAGTCAGAGGGATTACTTCAATGATGTCTTTACTATCTTACTGGGGCTTGAAACTGGTAGTTGCGTAGCCTGTTAATGGAGACAGAAAGCTCTCAGATTTCATTAAAAATGTCTTCATTTGTGTTCCAAAGATAAATAAAGGTGTTAAGGGTTTGAAACATGAGGATGAGTAATTAACAGAAATTTTATTTTGGGCGAACTATACCTTGAATTGCTTCATAAATGCATGTTGTTTGTATATAAGAGTCTATATTTAAGTGGATATAAGCTATATTATTACTTTATGTTTCTATCTCTATATATACATACATACATATACACACACACACGTATGTATACACATATACATATATACATATGTATGTATGTATGTATGTATATATATGAAGAGTTCAGATGCAAAAGCCTCTAAATGCCATTTGAAATTTTCTTCTAAAATGATCATTTTATCAAGCTTGTATATTTAAGTTCAGTAATTTCACTTAAATGGCAATGAAGATTACCTATTAATTATCATTTAAGTGAAATTACTGAACTTAAACATAAAGCTTGATAAAATGGTCACTTTAGAAGAAAATTTCAAATGGCATTTAGAGGCTTTTGCATCTGAACTCTTCATATATATATATATATATATACATATATATATATATATATATATATATATATATATATATACACATATACGTACGTACGATACATATACACACACACACACACATATATATATATATTACACATACATACACACACACACATATGTGTATATATATATATACACACACACATATATATATACTATATATATATATATATATATATATATATATATATATATATATATATATATATATATATATATATATATATATATATATATATATATATATATATATAGTGTATACATACTCAATATCTAAGTATATTTATTATACGACTGAGTGTGTGTATGATCCAAGTGTAGCGTATTTGAGGATGTTTATGTTTTGTTTTGTTATGTTTGTCTACGTGAGTGAGTATGTGTGGTATTTGTGTATGTATTATTTGTGTTGTGTATTTGTATTAGTGTATAATCTCTGTGTGTACGAGTGTAGGCCGTGTGTGTTTACGCGGCCCGGTTTAACCCAATTCCCCAGCTTACATCAGACGCGTTAACCGATCACACACGAAATAAAACGCATTAAATCGGTTAGATGTGCGCGTTAAGCGTTTGTAAAGATGATGAATAAACACACACAGACGCTGATGTAGCCGTTAGCCGCTGTGCTAACCCGCCAAACGCTCTCACCTTCAGTCAGTTGCTCTCTCTGTCCGTTTATCTGCGTTTATATCTCTCTGCCGCGGCACGAGCGCTGATGGACGTCGGGTCGCGGTAACGGATGGCTCGCCGCGGGTTTCTACGGGATTTCTGCGGGATTTAATCGTTGTGCTCTTCTTTCACCGGCGGCGCCTGATGCATGGCGGACGCGTTAATCGCGCAGTCTGGATCTGCGCGGCTTCCGTACCGTTACGCTGACGTCATACCTCATTAACATAAAACTACAAGAAGCGGTGCTACCAGAGTCATTTGGCTCTGGGTGCTACTACTAAGTTACTTCGTTAGTACTGACCCTACTTTATACAAGAAAAAAATATATCGCGAGTAACACATTAATTGTGATCTATATTTTGTTAATGAAGCTTTGTGGCGGATTTAAATTAATTGTGGAGAACTGTTATTCATGCTGTGACCTGTAGATGGAGACAACGGTGAAATAATGGGTCATTTAGGTTCAGTGGCCTCCATTAGAAGTATCGTGGTACTGTGATTTGCCAAAATAATGTGTGATTATTACTACTATTAATGTGTATTTACGTAGTATCCCATCGTACTCAAGGAATACCATGGTATTAGCCTCATGATGCTCTAGAATGGCATACTGCAATACTACAAGATGGTCATGTGCCCTCATTAAAGGGATAGTTCACCCAAAAATGAAAATGTCATCATTTATTTCTATATAAGTTTCTTTCTTCTGCTGAACATAAAAGACAATATTTTAAAGAATGTGTTGGTGACCAAACAGCTGATGGACCCCATTGACCTCCATAGTGTAAAAATACTTTGGAAGTCAATGAGGCCCATCATTTGTTTGGTTACCCGATTCTTCAAATCCCCATCTCTTTGAGTTCAATTCACTAATCGGTGTCCATTTATCTTGTTGAAATAAATCCAAACTAAAGTAATAATGTTATTGGTTGTATGTGAGCAATAGGAAATCATCCATTCGTTATACCACTTTTCCACCCTGTTACTATTTTGTCCACCCAGTTGAGCTTTTATACAATAATTTAATAAAATCAGCCAAAAAAATCCTAATAATTCAGTGCTATTGAAAATTTACTAGAGTATCAATATTTTTAAAAGTATCTGTCCCTAACTGGACGGACATTTTTGCTCCTCCATTTCATTTATTTTGTTGAATAAATGGTTTAACTTATTAACCGAGCTTGACCAGAATATTTTTTCAAATGTTTTGCATCACCCTATCATGACTATAAACAAAAAACTTGAGTTTGATTAGCTTTTATGATGGACAAAAGGCAACAAATACCAGGAATGACCCACCAAAAAAGACAGATATCTCTGAGAGCATTGCATTGTGGGATAGTGTCCAGTGCAGTGTGTTCTGTTGTAGGCCATAATATTAAGTCAATTGGAGCAGGTTAACTGCATGTTATCAGCT
Organism: Hybognathus amarus; assembly: GCA_030378365.1. Lineage (NCBI taxonomy): Eukaryota > Metazoa > Chordata > Actinopteri > Cypriniformes > Leuciscidae > Hybognathus > Hybognathus amarus. The sequence continues at coordinate 447,585 of JAQIUQ010000899.1, read as the reverse complement.
TAATTTGTATAATGCACAGAATTACATACATTTATTTACAACAAATGTTTACAACATTTTTATTTTAATCTCAATGGGACCTTCCTGTAAAAATAAAGGGATACATACAAATTAAATAAATGCTTTAGGTTAAGCTATGTTAGCAATTCCATAGATATTGTTTTTACTGTACTGCATATAATTGAAGTGTGCACTCTATAAACTTTATATTGAATGATCCAATATAAACCAAATTACAATGAACTCTATCTAATCAATAAAAACTTTATTCCTGTTTGCTGTTATTAAATCAAAGACCACACAAGAACATACAAAGACAGAGATGAAGAGAAAACAAACAAGGGCTTCACTTTGGCTAAAATCTGCTATAGCACACACATATGAAACAAATATTTTCATTTTTCACATCTGGAAAGGCTGGGATGGAAGTGGAAGTGGAAAGGGAAGTGGATTGTGCAGTTCTTTAACATAACGAGCTGATCTCGCTCTTACTGCAGCCCCATTTACAGCAGGCGTTGGACAGCCCGACCACCACGTCCCGGCCCTTCCGGTCTGAGGTGCGCAAGGCCTCCAGCACTCCCTCTGAGATGATGGAGCGAGCGGGACGGCTGAACACGGGGCTCTCCTGACCCTGTCCGGCCCAGGCCAGGCCCTCTGCGTCGGGGACGGAGTCTGTGGGACAGTCCTGGGAGGAGGATGGGGTCGGCGGCCCAGCTGTCAGACGCCTCGTCGTCGTAAGTGGAGAGCGGGTCACTGGACAGGTCACCTGACCCGAAAACAATAAAGGAACATTGTTATTACTGCGTACAGCTAGTGCTGGTTATTTGAGCAAACCTGAACTTATATGTCCAGTACAGACTTTACTCAAATCATATGTCTTGATGAAGAGACCTGCTGTTATACTTTGATCAGTGATCAGATTTTTAAAATGCTTGATGACTGATGATTCAATACAACATCAGTTCACAAATAAAATATATTGCTTAAATTATTACTGCCTTTAGTTATTATGCTGGAATAAATGTAAAAATGCTTGAAAACATTACTTGGTTTTAATAAATAGGACAAACATTTATTTGGTTTCTTTTTTATGTAATGTTTATTTAACCAGGGAAATGTGACTAACTGGGACATGAATTTACATTTGATTTATTAAAAAATAAAACCATTAAAAACTTTGCCTCCTCATTTCAGAACACTCCTGTATACTCCTGTATAAATATGTTATTATTTATAATAATTATATACAGTGTGTTTATGTATGTATATATGTACACACTCACAATACATACATATGTATGAACATACATTAATAATAAAAATATAATAATAACATCAATAAATAATCATTTAATTTAAATATTGTTATCAATGATAATTGATAAACGAATAAAAATGTAACGTTATGTGTTTTGCTGTAGTCTCATTACATTATTTAGTTTGTTTTAGTCTCATTTACATTTTTTTATATTTAGTTCAATTTAATTAGTGGATTTTATGTGATTCAGTTTGTCCTACAACTCTGTGTGTGTGGTCGTGGTAAACCCTAGGCCTACATTATGGGATCAAATCAAATGTCGTGTGTGTGCTGTGTGAATTCTATTGGAATGAACAAGTACATATAGATAAAACTTCTGCTTTCTTGATATATCTCACCGGAGACATCCAGAGACCTCCTCCACCGCGAGCCTCCACAGGTGAAGATGACCGCCCGGATGAACTCTCTGCCGCACAGCTTCACTCCGTACATCGGGAGTCCGTCTGTGGCCTGAGCGCCTCCATACAGCAGCGCCACCAACAGGCCGAGTGCGAGAACTGCAGCTCTACACATGAGGAAGAGGAGAGGACGTTTTGGGAGCTGGAAATGTGGTCCTTCTCGGTTTGAAAGAGGGTCTAATGTCGCCTCAGCCTGGTGTGTCTTTTATAGGGGTTGATGGAGCCTGCGTTGTTTGCGTGTCAGCAGGGCAGACTGTGATAGCAGGGTAAGACCTTTAGGAAAACAAAGCCCCGGCCCAGCGCTCCTCTATGGGGAGATGTCGAATGACGAGACCTGATCTCATTACTCATGACCTTTTTGACGCCATACCGTCTAATCGCACAAAACTAATCATTTTCTAAGATTTGTTTTTATTAACAGAAGCTCTTACAAGATGTTAATTGTGTGTACGAAGCATCTTGACACATTGACAGTTGTATTTAACAAAAGGAATAGGCCTACACCTACAGACAGACATTACAAGGATGATGATTTTCAATTTTAAACATCAGAAGAGAGAGAAAAAAACAATACTCAAACTTTTCCCATTCCACCCCCACTCTCTTCCCATTTATTGTTCTCAGTTTCCTTTAATTTATACATCTAAACAGTCTATATACAATTTATACATACCCCCATCTGTGTATATGGGCCCCAGATTTCTCTATAGGCTGCATGCTTCCTTCTCACACTGTATAATATCTTTTCAGGTGTGCAGTAAGACACAAGCTCATTAACCCAATGTCTTACTGATGGTGAATTTTCAGATATTCGGTTAATACATGATTAACTAAATGTATTTTTTCCATGTACATTTCTGAAATGCACTTCCTGTGAAAAGCGCTATACAATACATTTGAATTGGATTGAATTAAAATGATATTTGAATCTGGATCATCTTCTTTGCAAATTCAGACATTACAAAAATCAAGCCCCGACCTACATTTCTTCTTGTTTTGAGAAGGTGTTACACTTGCATGTATTCCATTTCATGCATACTTTAAACTGAGTAAATAAAAGTTTATCATAAATTATAAAGAAACTTATTTACAAAGTTAATAAAACATTAAATATGGTACACTTTGAACATTCATTTTCCTCATATAAGTAGAAAATTAAAACCCAGGACTTGTGCACTAATGATTTCCATTATTTCCATTACATAGAATGGAGAAGTATTATCCTCAATACACAATTAAGGATTGAAGAATAGAAAACTTATGGGGTTCAGGCTGGGTTATCTGTACCTCTCCTGACACAAAGAGCCCGGTGACATTTCAGACAGATAAGAAAAGGTTGAGGATGTGGATGTGAGAAAGTGATGGTTATGTGCAAGTGGTAATTTAGAATTCAGAAACCGGCTTATAAGCATATCAGCAAAAGCCTGTTTCTTCTTAATCATACAGTCATGAGATAAGAAAGTCTGGAGAATATGATTCAGACACTGGCATTCACAGAGATAATAGCACATGGATGAGCCTTCAGCAAATGGGCTAATTGGTTGCCTGTCTGACCTCAGTGATAATTTATAGCATTATGATTAATATGCTAATGAACTCACACTGCATACATAGCTATAATTTAAAATAATACGAAATTGGATATAAAATGAAACATTTGGAGACTTAAACTAAGAATAATTTGTTTATTCAGGGTACAATATTTGGACACCAGTCTTAATTTCTGAAATATGAAAAGTATTGTTGTTGGTTTTTTGTTGTTGTTTTTTATTGTTGTATGTTTCTGTAGATGTGTAGCTTTAAAGTATGTTGGATTATATTTACTTTGCAAATGGTACGTTAATATAATATAAAACAATACATAAATATATATCAAAGTTCCATAGTGTTGCAATCTGATGTTATAAAGTATTTATACTTTATGTTCAAAACTGATATACCGTTGATATACCGTTTTGTAAGAGTAATGATAATAAATGATTTTGTTATAGTTGTACACACTATTTTGATACATTTTCATTGTATGTATATATATATATATATATATATATATATATATATATATATATATATATATATATATATATATATGTATATACATTTATATATTTATATATTTATATATGTATATATTTATATATTATATATAATATATATAAATAGCTGTGTGTGGTTATTCTCGTTTTGTTTTTAATTTATCTTCAGTTTTCGTCAAGACTGATTGGGTAACAGTTGACCGTGAAGTTTGACTGACAGAATTGCGGTCCAATGAATGAACGCAAAGGGGGCGTGTACTTCTTGCGTAACAGAGCAACTCGACTGACAGCAACTGTCAGCGAATGACAATGTCAGTTAGTTATAGGCACTCGTCTTATCCAATAATGAAGAGAGAACACCGTTTTCCTTGGAGACACGCAGCCAATCGCTGCTAAGCAAGAGGGCGGTGCTTAGACGGGTGGGTAGCAACAGTTGCCCCGGTGAGGACGAGGCGCCATAGTCACGGTAGTCGTGGCGACAAGAACCCAGCAACGAGAATCAACAACAACAATTTGAGGCATTAAGAAAATAAAACTCCGCGCCAAACTAAGATCGTCCAGCAAGAATCGAAAGGTGAACGCAACAACTTTATTTTAAGCAACCTCCTCTTGTTTTGTGTTGCAAGTGCTGAAGTGTGCCTGACGCGATTTCCTCATTTATCGCTCCTCAACTCGACCCCGCGCCTCTCGCACGCGCTGGCGGTTGTTATGACGATGTCAAATCTTCTCGATCGCTACAAAATGGCGGGTGTTGTAACGTGAGAGTGTGTGACTTTTACTTGTTGTTGTTTGTTTATGGTTGCTGACCGTGACGTCAGAAGTGTGTTTAACTGACTTGATGACTGAAACGGGCGAGCAGTTTAGATCAAATGTCAAAGAGCGACTTTTGACAGTAAATCTGCATTCGATTGTAATCTTTATTCGGCGCTCCGTTTATTTAACGCAAATGACGACGAAGTGTATGCGTTCGCTGGATCAAATAACAGTTACTCGTGAATTGTATTTTTTAGAGGGTTGAAAACTTTGTAGAGGGAGTCGTCGAACAGCCATATGTGTGCCAGATCAGCTCCAGTGCGGAGGGAGTGGAGGGGGCGTGGCCTGCGAAGGGGCGGGGCGTGGGAACTTAAAAGGGCGTAGATTGACAGATGTCTATCCAGTTACATATATACTTTGTTCTCTGGCAGCAATGAAAAAAAGTCATAAATAATAAGACACGCATATGTAAATATTATGCAATACAATACGATCTACTATATTGAGGCAAAACTGAGCATGAAGATCACAAATATATTTATTACTGTTGCACTTCAGTACATAACAACATTGACCACACATACACTTGGACAATAGTAAGAAGAATTTGCTTGGACAGATTTATGGTCTGTCTAGTTATAACACAAGATTCATCAAAGTCAAAGTTGACGCTCATGTCAAGTCACCTTTATTTATATAGTGCTTTTACAAACAGATTGTTTCAAAGCAGCTTTACTGATAACAGTAATGCAACAAAGTTTGTTTTTGGCTGTACAGCAGCTGTAAATGGTGTCATAGTCCAGCTTAAGTTCAGTGATGATTCATTTCAGTGGTAAAAATCATTCAGTTATTAAGTTAGTTAATGAATCTCTGACATTTTTGCATGTGATGTCAGACTATTTAAGAATAAGCCAAGAATGTATGATGTTTGTTAAGTTAATTTGATATGAATGTGTTCATGTTGTGATTTTATGCGCTAGTGTTTTTATTTTTATGGCATGATTTTAATGTGAGTGGTTCCTTTTAGTCTGCTTTAGCTCAATGACTTTCTGACTAATTCTGACAGGAGCTTCATATCACAGACGGCACGCAACAGGCCGCCTGTTGCCTCTAATTTAGGGAAAATGAGAGTACTGTTAAACAAGTTTAGCCAGCTCAAAACCACAAAGGATTTATGTGCGTGTGACAGGGAAAAGAGAATGCGTTTCGTTTTAGTCCAAAAAAAAAAAAAAAACGACCACATGTACGAAAGTGTGTGTAATGCGAATCTAACAGAACAAAACTATGGGTGTTTTATGTTATAGATCAAAATGTGGAAATATTTAGAGGGTTTGTTCACCACAGACCTTATTTCAGGCAATTTAGCAAACTTAATTGCTAACTCACTTCCGTGTTTTGGCCTACAGAGCGACGTCGTAACTTCGGCACTCTATTAGGGTAAATATTTGAACTAATAGATATCACATTACTTTCAAGTCCCTCAGTAGTCAATACATTTTTTTATCCCTTAAAACTCCAAAATGACGTATTTAAAGTTTTTCCTTGAAAGAAATTTCTTCATGCTTTAAAATAGCTTGAATGTAACTCTGAATCCTGTAACTCTTGAATGTAACTCGACACCATAGCCTCATTTAGTATGCGCGGTTATATGAATATGCGAATGAGCCCCGCCTCCACTCACTCGCTCAGCTCAGAGATCCACTCATTGGCGATCACACGTTGATCTGATTGGTTATAAGGTAGAATCAGTATACTGGATGAATCAGTGTTTTTTAATTCACCACTGCATGAAAAAAAACTATAGGTTTGCCTGAAGTGTTCTTCCATAGGGAAACAAATGTAATTGTGAAATATCTTTCAGGGTAAGCAATACTGTCTATAATTAAAGCAACAAGTCCAAATCTGTTTACACGTCCTGCATGGCTTAATCTAGAGTTTTTTCATTTTTATTTGCAGAGGGATTTCGGCTGTTGTCGTCATGGCAACTTCAGGCTACAACGCCGAGGATCTTCAACCCTCCCAGTCACAAGGGGCAACGTCACGACAGCCTCATCGACCCAGCAGAAAGCCACTTCCACCACCGGCACGTCTCAGTTCCTGTCCGACATGCAGAGCTCCCGGGGTCTGCGTCGTCACAGACGGGGTCTATCATAAGAGCACAGGCCGCCGGTCACTCAAAAGAAAGCAGTCTTGGCCACGCCCCCTCAGGGACCGCAGTACGTCACAGAGAGATACAAAGCCCCGCCTCCCAAGCCGGAAACAGCCGGAGCGCCCAGTACATAGTGGTGACCGTTACTGGTGAGCACATGTGCTTTACTAGATACCTTACTTGTAGACCTTACTTTCCATGTCACTCTTAGTTGGGATTGAACCTGCAGACAGACCATTACTAGTTTACACGCGTTGCATGTACAAAAGTGTGTGTAATGCGATCTAACAGACACCTGACTCTTTCTGGGTCTCTCCCTGAATAGAAAGACCTCAAAATAAATCCCCACACATGTGCCTGTGCTTTTAATTTGACACAGACGTGTGGTATGCTGAATAATCCTCACTATAATTAACAGTATATAAAGAAATAACCTGTTAATTATAGTGAGGATTATTAAGGATACCACAAAAAATTATGTTTCAAAATAAATGCTGTTCTTTTGAACTTTCTATTCGTCTAAGACTGTTTCCACAAAAACTGTTTTGAACGGTAATATTTCTTGTGTGATTTCTGAAGGATCATGTGACACTGAAGACTGGAGTGACGAGGCTGAAAATTCAGCTTTGATCACGGGAATAAATTACATTTGACAGTATATTCACATTAGAAAACAGTCATTTTAAATTGTAATATATATTTCACAATATTACTGTTTTTACTGTATTTTTGATCAAATAATGCAGCGTTGTTGAACATAACAAATCTTAATTATTAGTGATGTATATTTAGTAATAATTTGATCAATATATTAAAATGAATAGAAAATAAAATGTACTATATTTTTATATTTAAATAAAAATCAACATGTATTTAGCGCTAAGTTATTTGTTATATATTATTAAAATCTCAGCATAAAACATCAACATAAATTGCATATGTCTATGTAAAATATAGAAAAAGTTTTTTAATGTAAGTATATCATTTTAATTAGATAGCAGATGAACGTGTATTCGATATAAAAAAGAGAGCCGTAAAACACCTGTAGAAAAGCTGTAGTTGAAAGCTGACCATGTGATGGATGGCGATATCAGAGAATAATTTGATTGAGTAGAGAGAGAGCAAGATGAAACTGAAAATACAGGATGAAAATCAAAATAAAAGCCACAGGTAAAGTAAACGATGCATATCCTCATGCTTTCTCTATCCGATACCCGTGTTTACCTGAACGAGAGCTTTCTTGCCCCATCTGTGGAGATTAATTGTTCAGAGGCCGGCCCGTATGAGCGTGAATATGTAAAGAGAGATGGCTGGATGTGTGTGTGTTCAGATCATGTTTTACAGTAGCTGTCTGTACAGTCTGGATGTGCTGTATCGTAAGTATGAGGGCTTGTTTTGCCAGTCTTCTTCTGTGTTGATATTATATTTGGTTTTCCTTCTGTAGGTTTTGTACTAAGTAAAAGTTAACTCGTATCTTCCCCTTTACACAGTCAGCATTTCCTCCTTTTCTGAGAGCGGTTTTGTCACGTGTTTCCTCTCATTTCGTTTTTTTGTCTCTTTATCTTCCCTTTCAGTGCTTCTTCCTCTAATTGTGTGTCTCTCTTGCACACACACGTGGTAGATGTGGTGGATGTTAGATTCAGTAGTGTAAATTGGCCATAGTTTAAATTTTGCTGCATTTTGTTTGGCTTTTTTTTAACCTAGAAAATCTAAACTAGGTTGTTTTAGCTACTGTACCTTTAAGATTCTGATATGTAATTGATCAATTATGACTGGTAACCTCTTAACATGTGAAATGAAACAATGAAATGAGTAATAGAGCCAGACCGATATATTGGCAGGCCAATATTAGGTATTTTCCAAACTATCGGTCTCGGCAGTTATAATGGCCGATAAATGAATATTTCAAAAATAAATAAAAACAAACGAAACACGCTTGAACCATGAGTGTTGGAGTTGTATAGTTTGTCCACTAGAGGGCACTCTACACCCTCACTGTTGGCAACACTCATTGAGTTGGTCACATGACAAAAGTCGATCAGTTGGGCATGACAAAATTTGTGACTATCATGTCCAGTTTTGATACTGTTAAATAAGCCGAGAGTGAAGCGGAATTAGCTAGTAATAGTTAAGTTACGTTTGTTGCGCGTTTCTGAAATAAATTTTTTTTTAAAATATCGGCCGATATATATCGGATTTTAAAACCAAAAAATATTTGTATCGGTATCAGCCTTCAAAATCCTTTATCAGTTCGGGCTCTAATGAGTAACAATGCCATAGACAATTTGCTGACTACTGAATATGTAAATGTGGGCGGTCCTATGTTAATGAGCTCATCATTCCAGAGCTCACTTTTGCAGTTCTTCTTTGAGTTCTTAAAGTTACAGTATGTTTTAACAGATTTGATCAAGAACAACCTCAATAACAATCCCGTTTAAATGATATGATCTCTTTAATATGCAAATGAGCACATCATACAGTAATTTAATGCTTATGTAACTTGTTTTTTGTTTGTTTATATAGAGGGCTCGGTTCACTCAAATGACTCTGAATCTAGTTCTCCTCCGCGGGACAGACAGGTGTACCCACACAGGTAGTGCAACAGGTGCAGACAGCACAGGTAATGCACGTACATTTGTGTGTATATATATATACATCAAAGCCGTAATAAATGGTAAATCCATAAACTGTGGTGATCTGTGTCCAGCAGAGGTCAGTTGTTCAGGCCGTAACCAAGAGTCAAAGTGGACAACTGGGGGTCAGTAATCTACACATCACACCTGAGGTACACACATGGGGATCTGTTTATATGCAAATTTAGATTTGACATCATATAGACATCATATGAAATGAAACAATCTTGGCTTTGGATGCAGACGAGCTCTTTAAACGTCTGCTGTGACACTGATGTTTGTTGATTACAGCATGTGTACTCAGGCCAGTTTGTGGAGGGAGGACGCCAACTACAACGATGCTGGCGATGTGAGCATAAACACAGTGCTTTGGGGCATATATTTAGCTCTATACTCCTGAAAACATTTACCTTGCTCTGTATTTCTCTTTCTCTCTTCCCTTTCAGTCGTTCCAATAGTTACTCGTTCGCAGACCCCTCCCTCTACCCTCAAGCCACGCCCTCTGTCACTTATTATGAGACCTCCCCCACCACCGGCTCCCTGGTCACGTCCCCGCCACCACTCAGGCTGTGTCCGTGACGTCCGGGATGGGCACAGGGGTGGTGTCCATGTTCTCAGAGGGCAGTTCGGGGATCACCGTGGTGACTGGCGGGGCTTCGTCGGAAGTGGGCGGGGCAGGAGGCGTGGCCGGTGGCGGAGGGGCGGGGAGTTACGTGATTCAGGGCGGGTACATGCTCGGCGGAGGGAACCAGAATTTCTCACACAACACACGCGCTTCACCTGCGACTGTGAGTATGTGTGTGTTCATTGGGGGTACGGGCATGAGTGAAGCTTCAGTTTCACGCAGTGTTTTACGTCATCCACCAGACTTTTATTGTAATAAACGTTAATATCTGCTCTGACTTTTGACAGCTCAAGGTTTTTTTTTGTTAGAATTGCAGATCAAACTTCACATTTTTGTATTCTCACCGCAGACTGGGGCGGTAGCACTTATTTCAAAAACAAAATTTTCACCTTTCTGCTGCATAAACAGCCCTGTCTTTTTCATAAGCCTGCTGTCTGTCTTCAGGTGCAGTGGCTGATGGATAACTACGAGACAGCTGAAGGTGTAAGTCTTCCTCGCTGTACTCTCTACTGTCATTACCTCCTGCACTGCCAGCAGACCAAGCTAGAACCCGTGAACGCCGCCTCCTTTGGAAAACTCATCCGCTCCGTGTTCATGGGCCTCAGAACCAGACGTCTCGGCACCAGGTACACACTGACTGTCCAGAACAGGTGTGGCGCAACAAAGCTTCAAGCTACGAAACGGCACACAACGTGCAACATTTCACTTTATTTCTATATTCAGTGTACTGGGTGGCTCTGCCCACAGTCAAATTTCATTGAAATGAAATGTCCAGATTTGTTTTTTTTTATCCAGTTACAAGACTATGAATAAATTTACTTTATTTTAAGGTGACTACGTATTCACACATGTACTTACTACAGTAATAACAGTAAATGATGCGTAATTAAAGGCAACTAACGCTAAACTAAACGCTAACCATAACTCTTTAGCAAGTACATGTAGTTCATTAATATCACTCAACACTTATTTGAGTACAATGTAACTACGTCGGATTAAAATAAAGTTTAGCCAAAAATATTTAAAATTCAAAACATTTTTAATATTTAAATGTATTTTACTTCAGCAAGTTGCCGAGTTAAAGGAGTAGTTCACTTTTAAAAAAACTTTTGCTGATAATTTACTCACCCCCATGTCATCCAAGATGTCCATGTCATTCTTTCTTCAGTCGAAAAGAAATTAAGGTTTTTGATGAAAACATTCCAGGATTTTCTCCATATAATGGACTTCAATGGGAACCAAACGGTTCAAGGTCCAAACGAGTTTCAGTGCAAACTTCAAACTGTTCAAACTGGGCTTTAAACGACACCAGACGATGAATAAGGGTCTTATCAAGTGAAACGATCGCTCATTAAAAACACAAAAAAAAAGTTTTATTAGCTCAAATGGTCGCCTTGCTCTGTTCTGTGATTCTCTTCGTGACTCTCCTGTTCAAACTCGTTCATCAAAATGATTTGGTTGATTCAACGAACAAAATGAACAAATTAACTTGGGAAAAGATTCTTTCATTTTGATAAACGAACAGGAGAAGTCACGAACGCGCATCACAGAACAGAGCAAGGCAACCATTTGAGCTTATAAAACTTAAACTTTGTTATTTATTTATTAAATGAGCGATCGTTTCGCTTGATAAGACCCTTATTCATCATCTGGAATCATTTTAAAGCCCTTTGAACAGTTTGTAGTTTGCACTGAAACTGTCTTTTGGACCTTGAACCGTTTGGTTCCCATTGAAGTCCATTATATGGAGAAAAATCCTGGAATGTTTTCATCAAAAACCTTAATTTCTTTTCGACTGTAGAAAGAAAGACATGGACATCTTGGATGACATGGGGGTGAGTGACTAGCACAGAATCTGCCCTATTACTCCTCCCCTCAGTAAACATGTTTATCTCCTTGCCAGAGTGTTTAACAGCTGCATTCGAAGTAAGAAATGTATTTTTATTAAAGCTACTGAAGTTACTCAGTCAAGAGCAGTGGGTGATTATCGGTTTTTCTTTGGTTGTTTGATTCACTTTAACAGCAAAACTATAATAGTATATCAATGATACTAAATTAACACTGGGTAGAACAGGGTAATTAAGTGTGTGTGTATTTCAGAGGGAACTCGAAAGTACCATTACTATGGCCTTCAGAATCAAGAGCAACTCCCCCCTGCACAGACTGGTAGAGGACCAGCAACACCTGGCCATGAGACAACAGCCCTACTCGCAGAAACAGAGAGTGTGTGTGTGTTTAAGGTGTGTGTTGATGATCACTTGCTTTTGTTAGTTTGATTGACATACCTCATCTCTTTATAAAGAATAAAGCCTGTGCAGAAGGTTGAAGGACTGACCAATGGAATGGGCCTGGGGGTGGGGCATCAACAAGGGGCGGGGCTATCCGACATCAGCGCCCAGGTTCACCAAGTATCAGCAGTTTTTGGGTAGGACAAACATCTGTCTCTATACAGGCTATTGCAGCTCTCTCTTCCGGACACATATTCTACAGGAAATGACATCAACTGTTTGAATGTGTGTGTGTCAGATGCGTCTTCGCAGTCTGCCTGAGTTCCCTGTGATCGAGGATGAGGGTAAATTTCTGCCGGACAGACTCCTTCCTCAGCACATACACACATATCAGCTGATCTACAGAGAGCACTGCGAGGTGAGTGTGTGTGTGCTCAGCTACATGTGTATTTATTGTAGTGTTTTTTGGTGAATAAGTGTGTGTGTGTTTGTAGGCGATTCTGGACGTGATGGTAAACCTGCAGTTTCCTCTTGTGGAGACGCTGTGGAAGAGCTTCTGGAGGTTCAGTGAAGGACAAACCAGCGACACGGACACACTTGACCTGTGAGAGCCGTTCACACACTCGTGTATTGACTTCTCATATGTCACAGGCGTTGTGATGCGAGTCTCTCTCTGTCTCTACAGTCGTGATGAATCAGAGAAGCGTTTGCCCAAGTCAGTTCTGGTTCTGTTGTGTAAATATGAGCCCGTCCTGCACTGGACCCGTGAATGCGACAACTTGCTGTACCAAAGCCTAGTGGAAATCCTCATCCCTGATGTCCTGAGACCCATCCCCAGTGAGTTACACAACTCTACACAAACTATATAAACTCCATCTCATTGAGTTACAAAACTCTACACAATGCTATGCACACTCACCATGGTCTATGAGATACACAACCCTGACGTAACCCAACCAAAACTCTATATCAACTCTAGTCCCAATACGTTACAGTTCTACACAATTTTAAACCAACATCTACATTACGTCACACACTTCTATAAGACATAATTCTACATGACTCCATTCAAACTTCATATAAACATACAAACTCTATATCAACTCCAACCACAGTAAGTTGCAGAAGTCTATAAGACAACCCTTTAAAGCCTTACAAAACTCCAAGTCAACAATATCCGTAGTGAGTTACTAAACTCTACACAAACTATATAAATACATTCCAATTAGTTACAAAACTCTGCATAACTCTATACAAACTATATATAATTGCAATCCTCAGTGAGCTACACAATCCTACATAATGTATTACAAAGTCAAAATAAACTCTAGTCCCAATTAATTACAAAACTTTACAAACTCTAAACAAACTTTATATAAGTACCAAAGCCTAATGGAGATCCTCATCCCTGATCTCCTAAAACCCATTCCCAGTGAGTTACACAATTCTACACAAACTCTATATAAACTCCATCCCACTGAGTTACAAAACTCTACACAATGCTATGCACACTCACCATTGCCATGGTCTGTGAGATACACAACCCTGACATAACCCAACCCAAACTCTATATCAACTCTAGTCCCAATTCGTTACAGCTCTACACAATTTTAAACCAACATCCACATTAAGTCACACGCTTCTATAAGACATAATTCTACATGACTCCATTCAAACTTCATATAAACAACATCCTCTGTAAGTTACAACACTATACAAACTCTATATCAACTCCAACCACAGTAAGTTGCACACGTCTACAAGACAACCCTTTAAAGCCTTACATAACTCCATGTAAACAATATCCGATAGTGAGTTACTAAACTCTACACAAACTATATAAATACCTTCCAATTAGTTACAAAACTCTGGATAACTCTATACAAAATATATATAATCTCAATCCTCAGTGAGCTACACAATCCTACATAATGTATTACAAACTCAAAATAAACTCTAGTCTCAATTAATTACAAAACTTTACAAACTCTAAACAAACTTTATATAAGTACCAAAGCCTAATGGAGATCCTCATCCCTGATCTCCTAAAACCCATTCCCAGTGAATTACACAACTCTATATAAACTCCATCCCACTGAGTTACAAACTCTAAACAAAGGTATTTACACTATTTATAATCACCATCCTCTCTGAGATACACAAAACCTACATTACGTTATACAAACTCTATATCAACTCTAGTCCCAATGAATCACAAAACTCTGCAAACTCCAAACAAACTTACTATAAACACCATTCCAGTGAATTACAACTCTACACAAACTATATCAACTCAATCCACAGTAAATTACAGAATTCTTTAAGACAAAAACCTTACACAACTCAATACAAACATCATCCCTGATAAATTGCACAAACTCAATAAACAATATTCTAGTCCCAAACACTATATACTGTACATAGCTACCGAAACTCTACACAAGCTACGCAACTTTACACACACCATATATACATACTTGAAATGAAGATATAATCAGTGAAATGTACAATTCCAAAAACAAACTCCTCACAATTCAATATAACTCTACACTATTCAACAGAACTCAGTACAGCTTGACATTATCAACACTTTCTTATCCTAAAAGTCATCTCATTGTGGCAAATGGCCATGAAAATAAATAAAAATTGTACTTTGGATGCAGAATTTGTGGTCTCATTTCTTTCTCTGTTCCTGTAGGTGCCTTAACTCAAGCCATCCGTAACTTTGCTAAGAATCTGGAGAACTGGCTCACCAATGCCATGATCAGCATCCCAGAGGAGATGGTCCGCATCAAGGTCCGACACGCACACAGATGTGCCTCTGGCTCGCCTCTGTCCTCGGCGTGGTCAGCGCTAACGGTGTGTGTTGTTTTGTGTAGGTGGTGTGTGCGGGAGCGTTCGCTCAGACTCTGCGTCGCTACACGTCTCTCAATCATCTGGCTCAGGCGGCCCGCGCCGTCCTGCAGAACACGGCTCAGATCACACAGATGCTCAGCGACCTCAACCGCGTCGACTTCACCAACGTACAGGTAACACAGCTCACTCATCTACCTGCAGGTCTTAAAGGGATAGTTCCCCCAAAAATAAAAATTCCCCCATGATTTACTCACCCTCAAGCCATCCTAGGTGTATGACGAACACAATCAGAGTTATATTAAAAATGTCCAGGCTCTTCCAAGCTTTATAATGGTGGCAGTGAATGGTTTATTTTTTGAAGTCCATCAAAGTGCATCCATCCATGATAAAAGTGCTCAACACAGCTCTGCGGGGGCTAATAAAGGCCTTCTGAACTGAAGCGATGCATTCGTGTATGAAAAATATCCATATTTAAAACTTTATCGAGTAAGATAACTCTTAACGGTCTGAAAGAAGAATGTCATACACTCCTAGGATGGCTTGAGGGTGAGTAAATCATGGGCTAATTTTCATTTTTGGGTGAACTATCCCTTTAATCTGTGTGTGTGTGTGTGTTAGGAGCAGGCCTCGTGGGTGTGTGGCTGTGAAGATGGCATGGTCCAGCGGCTGGAGCAGGACTTTAAGATCACCCTGCAGCAGCAGAACTCTCTGGAGCAGTGGGCGGCATGGCTGGATGGGGTGGTTTCACAGGTCCTGAAGCCGTACACCGACAGCCAGACCTTACCCAAAGCGGCCAAACTCTTCCTGCTCAAGTGGAGCTTCTACAGGTGAGGGAACTGCTTGCTGATCAGTGAACACTAGGGGTGTAACGATACCCTCATGTCACGATTCCATACATATGATACTGAACTCACAATACCATATTCTTGCGTTGATTTAAAATGCTAAATTTGTTGTTACATTGAAAATGAATAGGCTTGAACTTGGTGCTAGAAACCCAAAGCACAGGACAATAGAGACCAGAATAGAAGTTGAAAATACAGAATTATTTTGGACGAATATGCTTGCACTGACTGGATATGTTTAAAATCATGTAGGCCTTTTTTACTGGTGACATTGACATTATCAAGGCCCACAAATATTTCCCATTGCATTACTATACATTAGTTTAATGTAGTACTGACACGAAAACTCTTATAATAATAAGAGAAAATATATATTTTTTAAATTTGGGTGAACTATACACAATACATATTGTTGCATTTTTGTATTGCGATATATTCAATTCAATTCAAATGTATTTGTATAGCGCTTTTCACAATACATATTGTTTCAAAGCAGCTTCACAGAAAGTGCATCTCAGAAATGTTCATAGAAAAGACACAGTTAGTTAATCATGTATTAATTTAGGGGATAACATATCACCGGTGTCAAGTCGTCTATTCACTATCAATATTGTGGCACGATATATTGTTACACCGCAAGTGATCACTAAGGTTGGGAATCGAATACATGACAAAATAAAAATTCCGGTATGCATTTCAAAATGACTTTAAACCATTTAAGCACAAGACGACTCACTTGCTGTTTTATACGGTGCACACACATCCGAAATCAGAAATCAATAAGAATCGGAAATTGATTAGCAGAATGGAAATTGTTTAAATTCAGACGATACCCAAGCCTAGCTCAGTTTTGTGTATTGATTCTCTGATTAAACAAGCTGATGGCCGCCTCACACTGTGTGCTTTTAGAGTATTCAGTTATTGAATTGTGTTTTGCAGTTCAATGGTGATCCGAGATCTGACCCTGCGCAGCGCAGCCAGCTTCGGCTCGTTTCATCTGATCCGACTGCTGTATGACGAGTACATGTACTACCTGATCGAGCACAGAGTCGCTCAGGCCAAAGGAGAGACGCCCATCGCTGTTATGGGAGAGGTGTGCATACACACTTGCGTACTGTCAAATACACAGTCATTCAGCGATTTAACTTCCTGTTCTTTGTTTCAGTTTGCCTGTCTGAACAGAAGTCAGAGGTCAATGGATCCGGATAAAGGTACATAAACACAGTGTGTGATGAGTCAGAACATTCAAAATGCCTGACATCTTTCTTCCGAGCAGGGCTTGACGATTTCAGCATCAAAAAGGCATCTCAATATTTAGATTTTTTTTTTTTAATCAATACTGAAATATCTCAAACGCTTCCAAAACTAGTTTTCAGCTGAATAGATTTTTCGCACATAAGCCGCCTCTTAGTACTAAATTGAGTACTTTTTCGCTGCTTATTGCACTTAAACTGGCAAATACACTCAAAATAATGTCAGTCTTGACGAGTATTCACGTAAACAGTAAGTTATGTGTCAAATGAGTGCACAGTTGAGAAAGAAAAAGGATGTATAATCATGCGTCAGGTCTTAAAGCCTAATAAACCTGCTGCCAAATTATAATATAATATAAAAAATATCTATATGGCAGTTTTTCCCTATGGTGTCTGTCAAAATTGTGGCCTGAGAGGCTAGTAACCTTTGAAACCATTAGCCACAGTGCCTGGTGAGCAAAAAAGTTAATGTCAAGTCGAGTGAGCTTTCATAGAAATCAACATTTTATAAGCAACCACACAGCAATGCTCTCTAGAACATTCTAGCATCAGGAAATGTCATGTGTCTGAATGTGTGTAGATGAGGAAGAGGACGACGAGACGGATGAGACCGATGAGGATCAGGACAACTCCGTGGTTCTGGGGAGGAGTCACTGGAGCCGCCCACAAAACTGGCCAGAACAGAGCTGTTCAACAACACCACTCAGAACTAACACACACGTTCATCTATTCCACAGTCATTGCTTTCACAGTCAGTTTTGCTGAATTGTTCAGTTCATTTACTGTAAACACAATGAGAAAGTGATCATGTGACTTTCCTAAGACCCCAGAGCTGCTAAATGAGCTGATGAAGCATTTCTACGGTAACATCCACATGCCTTAAGCACACACACATTTTTCATTGCCTTCATTTTCTCAATCAAAGCTGCCATGTGTCTTCATTCTTAAAGAAACAGTTCATCCAAAAATGTAAGTATTCAATTAAAGTCTTGCTAAAGTGTGAAAAGAAGTCATACGGTTCGGAACGAGAGAGTAAACGACGTCATTTCTGTGTGAACTGTTCCTTTAAGAGTCCAGTTCTGATACTCCATGCTGCCATTGAAATCATCCTTTGCCAAAGCCAATCACACCTTACCTAGACCCGTTCCTCATTAATATTCATGAGTGTAGTCTCTGAACAGATTTTGCATTTCATGTCCTTCTACTTTTTTCTTCTTTTTTTTTAAACATTAATGACAATATATACAATTGTTATGCTTTAATCGGACGTCTAATTTTGATGCTTTTTAATTCGGTTCAGATTGTTACCGATGCTAATGGATAAAAATGTGCCTTGAGGGGATTATTCAATCCTGAGATCCATAAATGTCGTATTAGTAAATGTCGAAAAACAATCATGAGATGCTTTACATTTTCAGGCCTCGTTCATTAAACATGAACATTAGTTGTGTTAATCATTCGCAGAACAGTTTTTGCATAATTATCATGTTCAGTTCAATGCAGAAATGTACATTTCCCACACAAGTTTCATGAATGAGGCTCAATGTCTGTTTAATCATTGACCACTATAATGAATTAAAAGAATCTTGTGTTTGTAATGAGATTCATTTCATCTGTCTGTGTTCTTCATGTCACACTCAATCATTCATTCTGATTCATTCACAAACACACTGGACACGTTTATTAGCAAAGCTGTTTAGTGATTGGATGCTTCGGTCACGCACTAATTAAGGCACGTTCACACACCTATAACCATATTAGCATCCACACACTAACGGACGCCATGTTCTATTTATTATAAACGCGCGCTGCAGTTTTGTCGTCTGTCGCTTTAAATGCTCGAGCTCGTTAAAGCAGGATCGTTTCTGATTCTTGAAGTGTTTTTATGGCGGGAAAAGTCATTCTGAAAGTGAGTTTAGCGATATCGTCATAGTTGTGGTGTGGACGATGCAAAGTCAAATTTAATGATTCGGTAGCAGTTTTAATGATGGTTAAACACTTCATAAAATAATATGCTTGATGATTATGAATGCACAGGTTTATATTGTTTTTGAATATATATATACATATATATCAGTGTTTCTTTAATTGTAACGTTACTATATGCAAATTGTATGGATTTAGTTGTATGTAAATGATTCCAGTGTTTGATTATGCTAATGTATGATATAGTTTTATTATCATGTACTGTTGAAACCATAATGGCCTTATTTGAAGTGTAACTGTAGCAGAAATTGATGTAAAAATCTGTATTATTGTGCCTCAAAGTTCAATGTCCCTTTAAAAAAAGCTTTTAAGAAAATTCTTGCATTCAGATGTGCTGTATTTGTTTAAAGACAAATACTTACTGTTAATTAAAACTATTTTTTCAGTAATTGAAATAAAGCTGAAATATTAGATAGGAGCAACCAACTGAAAAAGTACATTCTGAAATGACTAAAATGGACATAGAAATATTAAAGAAACTAATGTAAATGACTAAATGACTAAAATGAAAATTATATAACATACTTTTGAAATCTGAAAAGGTAATAAAGATTATAAGCGTATATAAATTAGCACTGCTTAGTTTGATGCAATGAAAGTCATATAACCCCATGAAGTATTTAAGGAATATTTAATTTTATCAAAAATAAAGTAAAACAATGTTGCGTAAAAACAATATTCTCATCCAGTCCAGCTGTGAGGCCACGACCACTGTTAAAAAACTGGAGTAGTCGTCGACGGCTTCTGATTGGCTGATGTCTAAACGGTGTAAACAACTGTGTCCTGAAACAAACAAACAAAAATAACAACAAAGCAGCATCTCTTCTCTGCTGTTTCTATCCGCCCAACAAACCGTCCTGATGCACTTTCCAAACAACTTCAAAACAAGTGTGTGTGTGTGTGTGTGTGTGTGGGGCAGACTTCAGTTCTTCAGCAGTGTTTTGCATCTGAATGAAGACTGATGGCGTGTTTCATAAAGTCACAGGTCTGATGTGGAGATCCCAGAGTGCCGGGACACACAGACGGGATCGGTTTGGCCCAAACGAGTCTTTACCTGCCGGTCCCTGAATAATGCACTCCCACATGACGGAGACACGGAGAGCGAGTGCGTTTGGACTGTAGAGTCTGTGGAGCAGCACGTGTGTGTGTGTGTGTCTCTCACAGGACGATCCACGTACTTCTGTCATTATCAGCCAACACCTGGAGAGAAGAACCTGCAATGACCAGAAAAAACATCACACAAAGGATCGTGGGTAACATGTTACAAGTAACACGTGTATTGTTTATGGAAGCTTGTTTCCGCCACACAATAAAACAATTTAAAAGTTTACATCACGGAATTCTGAGGAAAAAGGTAAAAAAATTGCGAGATTTCATTTTTTTCAATTAATTTTTTTTTCTGTGGCATAATGAGCTTTCATAATTATTGAAATATTCAAATAAAGTGCTATTTAATTGAAGTCAAGTAAATGAGTTAATTTATTGGTTATTAAATAAAGTTTTAATGGCAAATACCCACAATAAAAAAATATATATATATATATAAAAAGTTATAAATAAAATTATTATTTACATTTAAAAGTGAATACATTTTTTAAATAATCAAATGCATTTTAAATACGTTTACTATATCTCACGATGTGACAATTTCTTAAATCTCCATTTTATTATTTTTACTTAAAACACGTGGCTTCCATTTTTAAAGTTCCAGAAAAGAAAATATAAATCTGTAAATATAAAAATATTTAAATATAAATATATACACTACTGTTCAAAAGTTTGAGGTCAGTATGATTTTTTTTTTTAACAAAGAAAAATAAATGAATAATACTTCAGCAAGGATGCATTAAATTAATCAAAAGTACAAATAATTAGTATATTAAATAAATGCTGTCCACTCATTAAAGAATCCTGAAAATATGTTTCAATGCATATAAAATATAAGGTCTTTGAGGTAAAATATAAGTCTTTGAAATGGCATTAACATTTCACAATATTAGTTTTAAACTTTGGTGTATTGCCATAGTGTGTGTACAGCACACCTTTATGCATGGCCTCGTTGGTCATGCGGTTGATGTAGCGTGAGCTGCTCTCGGGGACGAGCCACCGCATCACGGTGTTCACACACGACTTCCTGTAGGAGCTCCACACACTCCCGCTGAGACACAAGCACACGAGTGAATGAGTGAAGGGGTCGACACACACACACACACACACATCTGTCTACTCAGGGAGAGCATCTGAAGGGCCTCACCTGGTCTGACCTTTGACCTCAGTGAGGTCGCCCACGCCGACTGTGCGACAGGCTCCCGTGTTTAAGTCCCAACTGACCTGCAGACTGGAGTGATACGACTTTGGTCTACAAACAAAGACAGAGCAGAAAGTGTTAATGAGCATTTCATTTGTGTGTGTGTGTGTGTGTGTGACAGGTTAAAGAGTTTGTGTGCTGGTTTGGCCTACACTACAAGGACAGTTTGTAGTGTGTGTTCAGGTTTCAGGTCAAATGCAGACGGTTTTCTGAGGGTGATTTTTAGTGTCAGGGGTTCAGAAAATATCATCAGCTCAGTTTTAAAACCAGTACACCTATGGCATTTCCTCATAATGACAGGTGTACCAATGTGTGTGTGTGTGTGTGTGTGTGAGAGAGTGTATGTGTGTACCTGCAGTGCTCATCCTCAACATTAGAGAAGGCCAGTAGCAGCAGCCCGATGTTGATCACCACTTTGTTGGTCTCCGGGCAAACCTGTCACCATAGCAACAACAGAACACATGCTAGAGTGACAGCTGGGTTCCGCCGGTACAACTACACTCATTCTGTCCACAGGAAAACTGATTTGAGATGTGGGCTTTCACAACAATATGAGCCGCCAGGGTTAATTTAAATATATATACACACACAACAATACGCATTACACTTTGTAAGTAAAAAAATAGAAGATTTTGCATTAAAAATAGTATTTTTTTGCTCCATAAAGGTACAATATGTAGGATTTTTGACCACCAGGGGTCGCTAACCTCTTACAATAACAAAGGCGTATATCAATGACGCAAAGCATTAAGCGGCATTATGGATCTTGACATCAAGTTGATGGATCTTTTATGGATGATTGAATACAATGAAGTTTTTAACATGACTGTGGTGAAGCAGGACACGAGTGCTAATGACAGACGTATACCAGCGACAAACGCAACGCAAGTCCCACAGATATAAAGGAATAAAGACATTTCATTCTACCGAACTACACACAAGTGCGGTTTCCTTGGTTAAAATCGTAATTTTCTCGCGATTTACAAATATTTGGAAACATTGGGGATATTGTACGTAATCAACTAAACAAAATATATAATTTTGGCCTAGTAGCTTTTGGATATTTAACTACAACAAATCCTACATAGTGTACCTTTAACCTCTTACAGTTCCTGTCACCTGAGCATAGAGTAACAAAAAACACTCCGATGTGCCAAGCCATCAGAACCGAACCAGAAAATGCTCAATTCAAACTTTAATTGTGAAAGTATGTGTTGATCGTTAAAATATTCGTTAGCTTAAATGTGTGATATGAATAAATGGTGCTCATGAACAACAGTTGGGATTAGTCTTCATAAGTGAAGACTGAAACACAAAACAGCAGAAATCACGTCACCTCGAGGATGACGACGTCATAGTCGCTGAAGGAGCAGAACTGCGAGCCCCAGACCGCATCATTCCTGATGACCTCGTTGATGAGGTACTCGAAATCCAGCGTCAGCTGCTCGATACACACACACTGAGAGACACACGAGAGTTCACACACAACATCCTGCAGAGTTGGGCATGTGTAGCCTCATGATAACATCTCACACACACCTGACCGCTGTACTGTCCTGTCACTAGCTGTAAGTTTCGCCCCTTCAGATCCGTCACAGTGAACGGGAGCTGCACTTTATCATCCTCCTCTCCTGAAGACAACACACACACAGACAACAGATTATGGATTATGATTATGGTATTACGTGAATCAAAAACACACAGCACTGGCATAGTAGACTGATTCACGACGACTCTTGTGACTCGGTTGTCCATTAAGTAAATCACAGGCATACAATGCAACTGGTGTAGTTTGATTCACAAACAAATGACTCTTCTAAATAATTTATTTTAATAATAAATACCCCCTAAAAAAGAAAAGAGTGTGTGAGCAGTGAAGTCCAATTCACACACAAATGACTCATAATATGGTTATTTTTAGTGAATCAAAATCACAACTAGCCTGGTTTATGAATAAATTACTTAAGTGAATAAAAATTAAATACAGTAACACCACTGTAGATTGATTCACAAACAAACGATTTGAACTGGTTCGTTTTAGAGAGTGGAAAACATACAGAACGAGCAGAGGAGACTGATTAGACTGAAAGATCAGTTAGAAAGAAAGATTAGTTAGAAAAAAGACATATTAGTTGGAAAAAAAGATAGATAGATTAGTTAGAAAGATACGATAGATAAAATGAATCAAAAACGAACGAACGATAGAAAGAAAGAATGACAGATAGACAGATAGGACGATAGAATGATAGAACGATCGATAGATACAGAGATGGATAGATGGATAGATAGATAGACAGATACACAGACAGACAGACAGACAGACAGATAGATAGACAGACAGTAGTAAATGTAATTGTAGTACCGCTGGGCTGCTCCGCCGCTCTGGCCTGTGGGAGTCTGTATCTGAGAGTGGAGTAGTTGACGTAAGCAGGTTCTGAGGAGGAAGAGGAGGATGAAGGTTCATGAGCGTGTGGAGACAGAGAGGAGACGGAGGAGAGGGATCCCGGAGACATGACGGTGCGACACACAACGCTTTCCTCTGCGGGCGGCACTGAGCTTTGGTTCCCCGCAGAGGAGGAAGACGAGGGTCCCGGGACCTCAGCGTCTCGTTCACGTCTCTCCCTCGTCCGCTCTTCCTCGCCGTGGGATCGCTGGGGGTCTCTCTCTTCTTTCTCTTTGGCTTTGCACCTGTCGTGTTCCCTCGTTCCGGCCTGAGCTCGACGGAAGATGTCAGCCGCAAACTCCCTGGCCCGCACGGCAGCCTGTGATTGGCCGGGAGAGAGAGGGGTGAAATGGGGCTTTAACTGGCTGAGGTCAGGTGACCCCTCAGATGAGGTCGATGAGGATGGTGAGGAAGGTCCGGCGGGAGGAGGAGGAGGAGAGGAGGACGTTTCTTTCTTTCGGTACAGAATCTGATTGTTTTGCAGGTCCTGCTGCCCGTCTCCTACAGAGAGAGAGAGAGAGAGAGAGAGAGATTAATGAACAGCATTTATTTGACTTTTGTCACATTATAAATGTCTTTATTGCTTCTTATGATTAATTTAATGCATTCTTACTGAATAAAAGTTTTTTTTTTTAAAAGACCCCCAACGTCTGAACGGTAGAGTACACAAATTAATTGAAATAGTGTTAAATAGCATAATTTACATTAGAAATAATTTAGTCAAATAACTAAATAAGCTATATGAAAATAATAAATATAAATATCCAATAAAAAAAATTTGTATTATTTATTTATTCCTACAAATGACACTTAGTGAGTCTTTAAATGAAAAAGTAAATTCATGAGTTATTATAAGTTCGAGGTAAACTACAACAGAGTGACGATTTAAATGGATCAGTGAATCATTCCTTTATCCATTTAAATTAAATTGAACAATTTCCTAAATGAATCATACTTCCTCCTGACACCTGAGAGAGCACTCAAACGCACGTACTCACGTGGACATCAACAAAGCAGCACGCTCTGACGTGTGTGTGTACCTGGGCAGAGGGAGATGGCGCAGGCCACCAGAGAGTAGCTGGTGTTGAGCAGGATCACCTGGTCCTTCTTCAGCTGCAGCGCCGGCTGGAAGGTCGGGAACGGATAAACCACTTGATAGCGAGCGTTCAGAACGTACCCGTGCTGCAGACACTCGCCCCCTAAAGCCGAGACCAGAGAGAGGTGTTCAGCCGCTCCGTTTCAATCCCTAGTGAGCGGTCAGTAAAAGGGTGTGTGTGTACCTGTGCGTATGGTGGACACGGTGGTCGTGGGACAGCACTGTTTGCACGGCTGTGCAGGAGGCATTGAGGTGATGGTGATGTAGATGTCTCTGTTGTTCTCATCACTCATCATCATGTTCATCAGGGCTGAACTGGAGCTGCGTGTGCTGACACATCACAGAGAGCACATGTTTACATATACACCACATTTCATTTAGAATTTTTAGTTCAAGAGCCACTATTATGCTACTTTATTATGGTTTAAAGCCTCCTTCAACAGGTTTACATACACCCAAGCTTAAAAAATAACAAATTATATTTTTGAATATTTTGATTCAGTTAATGATTGTTTTATTTCACGTAACAAACTTTTTTTAAATCTAAACCAGTGGTTCTCAACTCCAGTCCTCGGGACCCACTGCTCTACACATTTTGTATGTCTCTGTTATCTGAAACACTCAGTTTAGTTCATAGAGTCTATCCTAACGAGCTGACAATCTGAATCAGGTGTGTTAAATGAGGGAGACATACACAATATGCAGAGCAGTGGGTCCTGAGGACTGGTGTTGAGAACCCCTGATCTAAACTAAATTCTTACTAAAGCAACCCTGCCACTGACCTAGCACTGAGGAGGAAGACAGACTCTTACTCTGAAGCCGAAGACGACCAGCTTGGAATGATCGTTGTGCCACTCGCAGACGGTCAGATAGAGATCGGTGTAGATGTCCTCGCCCGCAAACAAACGCACATGATGCACCTGCAAAGAGAAAGAAACTGACCTGTCACGTAACTCTAGATGTGAAGAAGCCATCGCTACGGACTTAAAATAGCTAAACCCTCACTCACAGGTCACACTTGTGATCCTCTGCAGTCAAAACAGACAAAAAAATTAATGTACTATATTAAATAAAATGTATTCTTTAATGTTTTAGAGGGGATTTCAGCCTTATATACATGTACACTACCGGTCAAAAGTTTAAGGTCGGTAAGATTTTTCTATGTTTTTAAAAGAAGTCTCTTCTGCTCACCAAGGATGAAAAAATACACAAAAAACACAGTAATATTGTGAAATATTATGACAATTTAAAATGACTTTTTTTATGTTAATATATATTAAAATGTAATTTATTCCTCTGAAAAAAGCTGAATTTTCATTTTGAATGCTCCAAAAACATGTATGATTATTATCCATGTTGAAAACAGTTTTTTACATTTTTATTTCAGGATTCTTTGATGAATAGAAAGTTCAAAGAACAGCATTTATTTAATTAGAATCTTTTCTAACATTATAAATGTCTTTACTGTAACTTTTGATCAATGTAACTCATCCTTGATGAATAGAAGTATTGATTTCTTATTTATTTCCCCCAAAAATAAAATACAAATCCTTACTGACCCCAAACTTTTTAAAGGGTAGTGTTTAATGTAACAAAAGCTTTCCATTTCAGATAAAAGCTGTTCATTTGAACTTTCTATTCATCAAAGAATCCTGAAATAAAAATGTAAAAAACTGTTTTCAACATGGATAATAATCATACATGTTTTTGGAGCATAAAATCATCATATTAGAGTGATTTGTGAAGGATCATGTGACACTGAAGACTGGAGTAATGATGCTGAAAATTTAGCTTTTTTTCAGAGGAATAAATTACATTTTAATATATATTAACATAAAAAAGTCATTTTAAATTGTCAGAATATTTCACAATATTACTGTGTTTTTTGTGTATTTTTTATCAAAAAATTGCAGCCTTGGTGAGCAGAAGAGACTTCTTTTAAAAACATAAAAAATCTTACCGATCTTAAACTTTTTGACCGGTAGTGTATGAATATAAATACATACACATTAGGTCTACGATTTTTTTGTGTTCATATAGCAAACTCCACTGCTTAAAAAAAACACATTTGTAGAGAACTTACAGACCTGTTTCTCTCCTACTGATTACGAAAACACTTGAACGAGTTGCTTTCAACCAAGTATCATCTTTCCTGTCTCAGAATAACCAGCTGGATGTCAACCAATCTGGTTTCTAGAACCGGCATTCAACTGAGACGGCATTACTGTCGGTCACCGAAGCCCTGCGGATCTCAAAAGCTGCTCGCAAATCATCAGTTCTCGTTCTCCTGGACCTGTCTGCTGCCTTCGACACTGTGAATCATCAGATCCTTCTGTCCACCCTCTCATCACTGGGCATCATTAATACTCCTCTCCACTGCCTTGAGTCTCACAGGTAGGTCCTTCAGGGTCGCATGGAGAGGCGAGGAATGCAGAACACATCAACTGACCACAGGGGTTCCCCAGGGTTCAGTGCTTGGACCGCTCCTCTTCTCCATTTACACCACATCACTGGGACCCATCATACAGGCACATGGTTTCTCTTACCATTGCTATGCTGATGAGACACAGATCTTCCTCTCATTTCCACCAGATGATCCCACAGTATCTGCACAGATCTCAAGCTGTCTGGCGGACATCTCGGCATGGATGAAGGAACATCACCTGCAGCTTCTCGTCCTCCCTGCCAATCCGTCTCTACAGCACGACTTCTCTCATCCAGCTGGATTCATCATCAATCACCCCATCAAGATCAGAGTAATATTTGATGACCAGATGGCCCTCCAAATTCACTCGCTCCTACGAAACTAAATCCCTACCAGAAGCCTACGATCAGTCAATGAGCCGTATTTTGAGCACTTCTTACGTTGTTTTTGCCTCTTCATGATGACTCGCTTGCTTTAGTCCTCATTTGTAAGTCACTTTGGATAAAAGTATCTGCTAAATGACTAAATGTAAATGCCACACAAGTCACAAAGTTTGTATAAATGTAAAAATAAATTACTCTGAAATGACAAAAGACCACCAGTGGCTAAAAGTCGTCATAAAACAGAAATTGCGGTGGTCTTTTCTTCATATAATTTTTGTTTCACAGTTTCTGGATTAAGAACAAATGTAGGATGGGACTTTTATCGATAGAGAATTGATTGGATATTTGCGGTTTGCTATTGGGGGTTTCTCATTTGAGTAAACACGTCAAGTAAGTTATTTTGATTAAAGATTGTGAGGGAACTGATAAATATTAATAATGAGTACTATGATAGTCAATTTCGATTTCATGGTGACCTTAAATCAGGATCCAAAGCCCTGACAGACCTGTTTGAGGCGGCTGTGCAGGTTAAACTCCCACCAGTACAGGTGATATGTGTAGAAGGAGAAGTCATCGTCCTCTCCACAGTCACTGGTGTAGGACAGCACGTACCGCCCGCATTTGGTGAAGCCCAGGAAGATGTGCCTGTGATAGCAGAGAGACGAATCAGACACAGCATTCACACCGCTCCGACACAGATCGCATGTTCTCCTCACCCTGCTCTGAGGAACTCCTCACTGACGAATGGTCTTCAGCGGGACACAGACGCGAGGAGGGAGTTTTCGGAAGAGCCGCTGCGAGAGCTGCCCATTCAGCTAAACGACAGACAGAGACTTTAATTCAGTTACAGAGACACGTCATGAGCCATAACTAACCCTTTTAGACTGACAAATCACCTTAATCAAGGGTGTTATTGCTAAATGTTAAAACCATGATTGTTATGATAACCTAGTCATGTTTGCACTGAACTCAACCTGGCTGAGGCATTTCTACCATTCATTAGTGTTTAAAAATGACATTTTTCATTAAATGAGATGGGGTTGAGGACAGATACTGTTATTTGAATGTAACTGATAGATGTCAATGCAAACCAATGAATAAGTTGCTTATGTTATTATAATTGATGGACATCTCAATCATGACAGATTCATATAAACAGGACTATTGTTTGTTGTTGTAACTGCCCCAAAGACCCATGTACTGCTGCAAAGGAATATTTTTGCTTTTTTTGTAGATGTACCCATAAATAGCTTCACATACACAAATAAAGAACTCTGATAGACACATAATAAAAGCGTTTAATGAGGCTACAGCTAAACATGCTAATAACATACACTTTATTATCTACGTTGACACATTTCACGGAACAAATGCGACATTTAGGCCAAATTCCCTCTTTCTACCTACCCGCCCTCGAGTGAGGAGTTTGATGATGTGATCTTTATGTTTTCTCTGGTGTTTTTGTTTGTTGTCATCTTTCTCAGATTTCGAGCTGGGCGCCATTTTTGATTTTTGCCAGTTCTTTGGATTTGCCATCAGTCCAGCCCGAGCAGTTCGCCGATTGGCTCTGCCTTCTCCAATGAGAGCTTTGATTGGTCACAAAAGCCGTCAATCAAAGAAATGAGGGCGGGTTATTTCCCACGCTCTGAAAAATTTTTATCCAATCAACAACGTTAATTTTACGTATTCAGTGTGGAAAAATGATTGTTTGTAAATGAGGTTACATTTTATGTAGTTTCTAATTAGTAATCTAATCACAACATTATAATGCCAAAGTCGTCAGAATCGATTTATACTGCAGTTAATTAAAATGTTCATATTTTACATGATCACTTTCAAGTACACTTTAATAATTACATAAATAGTATATAAATATCTGTCATATTATCGTGCTTTATCGTGTCGAGCTTGATCATACACCAAGGAGGGCCTTGACCTGACGGGTGTGTCTCTAGTGAAATAATTTTCACATAAATGGCTGTATCACCCTCTTCCATCCCATTTAGTCATTGAAATGAATAGCGTCGTTGTCATTTAAGCTTTATTAACATTATTGACATCAATTTTGTCATTTTTTTTGCTGAGTTAACACGGGAGCGCACATTTACTCCACCCTCTGAATAATAAATCCAAAGGAGGCGGGCCCACTGGGCGTTCCTCTGAAGCGCACAAACAGGAAACATGGCGTCGTTGGTGGCTCGTCTTCTCGAGCAGTTGTCTTTAGAAATACAGCACCACTGAGCCGCAACACTGGTCCAAAATCGGTGAATGCGACAGGACTGACTCTCAGCCGAACCGCCGTGACATCCACAACGGGGAGAGTCCTTCCTAAACCAGTTAAGGTGAGTTTATACACGTCTAAGCATTTCAGTTGGGGAGGCTCCAAGGATACGTTGGAACCAGGGTAGGGCTTCTTGTTAGCCAATGGAAAATAAGAATGTCTTGATTGACATGACTGATGGCCAATCATATTGCTGGAGCGGCACATATTTTATCAAAAGAGGAAGTGTATTTCGTGACGTGATGGCTGTTTCGAAAAATCAATTATTTATGGCAGTTTATCGACTGTGTTTTCAATGTACCGTATACAAAATACATATACATATTTTTAGATTTATATTTAAAACGCCAAATGATTCATTGTGAAGGTTTTAATGAATGTGCACAATATTATTAATTTAGGTATAATTTGATATACTTCTATAATATTTCTCCAGGTCCCGTTCGGTCTGACCCGCATGTTTATGGTGGTGATTCTGTTCCTTTATGTCGGTAATCTGATCAGTAAAAATTTCGCTGCTCTTCTGGAGGAACATGAAATCTTCGTCCCAGATGATGATGATGATGACGATTGAGCGAAGGTAGACTTATACCTTTATAATGTGTTATGTATTGCAATAATATTGTGTGTATGTGGTTGCAGATGTTTATGTTCTTGTGCAGGTTTCACTCCAGCGGTCTGCAGATCTTCCGAGAGGTGCCTGATGCAGATGAACAGAATATATATATTTATGCAATAATAAAGATTGTCAACACACTCTAGTGTTCAAATTCCCACATTACACTAAACATGTCAGCCAACGTTTAATGCTATTTTTAGCTTTCAAAACATTGTCTAGGACAATATGATTTGAGGCTGCTCTCATCAATAGCCTCTCTTCTATTTAATAAATTGTTTGAATGTTAAGTTGCTTGTTGTGTTTTTGTTATAAATGTGAGTGAGTGAGTGCGTGTTTGATTAAACTACATTAAGATTCATACATTTTCACACACTTAGAAAGTCCAACTAAGGCATTTTTATTGTGTTTAACTTAAAATACATCTTGCTTTAAGAATATGGAATGTTTCAGAATTTTTAGCACCATTATCATTTCTAAAGAATATGATTTTTAAGTTAAGCAAGAAAAGACCTCTACAAAATAAAACAATATCCTATATACACATGAGCGAATCAAATGAGTTTTATACTGATGTTTCCATTCTTCTGATCTCCTGGTGTGTTCTCATTGGCCGGTTCTGCTGTTGCCGAGAAGACGCCTCCTGCAGCGCAGCATCAGTGAGTTTGAGGTGTTCTTTAAGCGCATTGATGTCTCTCTCACTGCGGCCCCTTAACTCAGTCAGCTCCACATACACCTCCTTATAGCGCTCGCTCAGCGCTTCATTCTCCTGCACGCACACACAACAACATTAAATCAACAATCAATTATTCATGACCGAATCCATCAATCTAAAAGTTATATTAGCGTGAAATAATGGATAATATTTTGATTTAATGCTGAATTCTGTACCTTAGTTAGGGTTTGGACCTCTTTCCTGAGACAGCTGATCTCCTTGTGAAGATAATCCACCTCACTTTCCTTCACTTTCAGCAACATCTACAGATGGACACGACAGAATGACTATACTAAACCATTTCTCCAATTCTGATACAAAAATGTATTTGTTTTTTAACTTAATCTTAATCAAAAATCTACATTTTGTTCCTGTAA
Organism: Hybognathus amarus; assembly: GCA_030378365.1. Lineage (NCBI taxonomy): Eukaryota > Metazoa > Chordata > Actinopteri > Cypriniformes > Leuciscidae > Hybognathus > Hybognathus amarus. The sequence continues at coordinate 415,861 of JAQIUQ010000899.1, read as the reverse complement.
AAATTATTTTTATCACACTATTAGAGCAAAAAAAAGATAAAAAACAGCACCTAAAATATATTTATTTAAATTGTTAATATTATTATTGTCAAACTAGTTTTATCATTAATAATTTATAAACCACCAACACTTATTAAGGATTTAGAACGGAAAACCATGGATCTTCTTAATAACAAAGGTTTAGTTACTCGTATGATCAATAGATGGCATCGTTTGCCCACAGATCACGCACATCACATGCCCCGCCCCTGATGATGTCATCAACCTCACGTCACTCCCTACACTTCAATACAAAGTCCAACTACACACTTTTTTACAGTATGCATTATGTTCTGAAACACAGTAATGCAAAGTGGAGTGGAAATCCCTGGTTATTAAATGCATTTCCACAAAATCTGACGTATAATAAGGAGTCGAGGTTTGATGGTTGGGATTGTCAGTTAGCCCCTGCTGGTTGATGTCATAATTACACCCTAAAGGCACCTTCAATCTCACCCCTCAAAATTAAAAATGAGCCTATGTTCTTCTTCTGGATGGTGTGATGTTTGGAGACATTTTCTTCTGATTCCTAAACACCACAGAAAGTGCAGAGGACTTTTAATCAGGGTTATATAAAAGAGGAAACTGGGTCGACGGTGACAGCCATGAGGAAGAGAGGCCTCTTCAATACTTATTTCCTCCTAAATGGATTATATAGAAATATAATTTCACCTACAATATTGGATTTATAAGTATTTTTTGGTGGACTAATCATGGATCATTTTTGGTAGGGCTGTCAAATGATTAATCGCATCCAAAATAAAAGTTTGTGTTTACATAATATATGTGGGTCCACTGTGTATAATTATTATATATTTATATAAATACACACACATGCTTGTATATATTTAATAAATATGTTCATGTATATACTGTATATAGATTTCTACATATAATTTATATTATATATAAATATAAATATTTTATAAATTAATAATATTTTTTCTTAAATATACATGCCTGTGTGTATTTACATGTATGAAATAATTATACACAGTGAGTGGACCCACATATCTTATGTAAACACTGATGCGATTAATCGTTTGACAGCCCTAATTTTTGGACACAAAATGGAGGATTACAGTATTGTTAATTCTTGTGTTTTTTTCCTAATCGATTTTAGCATGTTTTGATGGGTAGTGAATTGAATTGTTTGTTATTGAAAATTATTTGTGTACAGTATCAAATATATCAGGGGTTCTCAACTCCAGACCTCGTGACCCACTGCTCTGCATATTGTGCATGTCTCCCTTTATTAAACACACCTGATTCAGATCTTTAGCTCGTTAGAGTCTATCCTAATGAGCTGGGGATCTGAATCAGGTGTGTTTAATAAAGGAGACATGCACAATATGCAGAGCAGTGGGTCACGAGGTCTGGAAGTTGAGAACCCTGAAATATATGACTAAACCAGTGTTGAGCATTTAACAACAGTCTTTTGAGTTTTAGTAACTTTTGGTAGATCAGCAAATTTCTTACAAGAACATTAATTTATCTACTCTGCCTTATTTCATTACACTACGGTAAAAGGTTTGAGGTCGGTAATGTTTCTGAAAGAGTCACTTCTGCTCATCGAGGCTGCATTTATTTGTATATACATGTATATAAAAACAGTAATATTGTGAAAATATTTTCTAATTCACAATAAGTTTTTTCTATGTGAATATATGTTAAAATGTAATTTATTCCCGTGATCAAATTTTCAGCATCATTACTCCTGTCTGCAGTGTCACATGACCCTTCAGAAATCACTCTAATATGACCCCAAAACTTTTGTTTTGATTTAATTTGCATTAATTAGAATATTCTAATATACTTCTCTGAATCATCATGAAGACATAATCTAGTCTAAGGTCAGAGCCTCACCTCTAATTCGGAGGTGCTCCTTTCGTAGCTGCCGAGGGGAACAACTCCTGACCTTTGACCTGTGATGAAGGATCGCATGAGACTTATCTCCTCCGTCAGACGCGCCTGCAGTTCCTGTGTGTACAGGAAGAGGAAATGTGATTTTGACACATCCAAGCTAAAAACCACACAAGAAGCCTTGCTCATTCACACACTGACAGTGAGGCGACCGTTTGTTTGGTGACAATAACACCGACAGTGAAACAGGATGCTGTGTCTGAGACATACCACACACACTGAAATCAGTCGCTCTGTCCCTCTGAATAACTGATGTGTGTTGAAAATTTAAAGGTGCTCTGTGTTAGATTTCAATATATGACATGATGGATTGGTCACAGGATGAAATAAATTATTAATCACCATAATTAATTACTAGTGGGATTTTTTCTTTAAGCTCCTACTTTTCGAATAAGGACGGTAAAGAGATGTTAAAATATTACCATAATATACGGAAACAACTAGGTTGTTTCAGCATGAACTGTACATTCAGTTTGCATGGATTTTGTTTACTGAGAAAGAATAAATGCCACTGTACAAACATTTGGGTCAGTCAGATTTGTTTTCAGAAATTAATACTTTCATTCAGCAAGGATGCATTAAATTGATCAAAAGTGTTAGTAAAAAAACATTTATAGTGTAATATGTCTGTTTCATATGAAATTTGCTCTTTTGAACGTTTTTATTCATCAAAGAATCCTCAATATTAATAATAATAATAAATGTGTCATTATATTATAGTGATTTCTGAAGGATCATGTGACACTGAAGACTGGAGTAATGTGGAAAATTCAGCTTTGATCACAGGAATAAATTACATTTTAACAATATATTCACATATAAAACAGCTATTTTAAATTGTAATAATATTTCACAATATTACTGATTTTACTGTATTTCTGATCAACATAATGCAGCGTTGCTGATACGTCTTTCAAAAACGTACTGACCCCAAACCTTTGAACACGAGTGTACATTTCCCATCATTCTTTGAAGCAGCATATTTGATATATATATATATTCCTGTGTTTGTCAGACAAGTAAAAAGTAAATTTTAGCTTAACCAAAATCATGTCATAATTATGATTTCCTAAAGCAAAATCATATCAGCGAACGTCCCAGGAAGAATATGTTTTTTGGTCCAGTTAGTCTCAGATCCGGGTTGGATCCTCACTAGAATGTGTGTCATGCATTATTTAATTGGCTTATCTGAAAGTTGGGGATGCTAGAAGTTTAAATTTTAGTTTCTCATAGTGTATTGTGTATGTCCAATGTCCTCATTCCTATCATCCCACTTCTAGTCTACCTGGTTCTCCAGGCGGAGCTGCTCCATCTCTCTCTCCTTCTGTTGGATCGCCCCCTCTCGCTCCTCAGTGCTGTTCTGGACACGGCTGAGCTCCACACACTGCTGGGAATAACGCTCGGACAGACCGCCCAGCTCCCGCTGCAGAGAGAGCGACTCGTGGCTGATGGACACACAGATACAGTCATCGAATAACTGAGTGATCAATAGATTTTTGTCAATCAAACACCTGGTCCAATACGATACACTCATATCGGCGGTTTGGTTCGATATGATACACTTATGTTGTGGTTCAATACAATACACTTGTGTCATGCTTCGAGTTCGAATACAATACACTCATGTCACGGTTCGGTTCGATATCGATACACTTGTGTTGCGGTTCGATTTAATACGATACACTTGTGTCACGGTTCGGTTCAATACGATACACTTGTGTCACGGTTCAGTTCGATACGATACACTTGTGTTGCGGTTCGGTTTCGATACGATACACTTGTGTCACGGTTCAGTTCGATACGAATACACTTGTGTCACGGTTCAGTTCGAATACGATACACTTGTGTCACAGTTCAGTTCGATACGATACACTTGTGTTGCGGTTCAGTTCGAATACGATACACTTGTGTCACGGTTCGGCTTGAATACAATACACTTGTGTCACGGTTCGGTTCGATACGATACACTTGTGTTGCAGTTTCGGTTTCATACGATACACTTGTGTCACGGTTCAGTTCGAATACAATACACTTGTGTCACGGTTCAGTTCAATACGATACACTTGTGTCACAGTTCAGTTTCGAAGACGATACACTTGTGTCACAGTTCGGTTCAAATACGAATACACTTGTGTCACGGTTCAGTTCGATACGATACACTTGTGTTGGCGGTTCGGTTTCAGTACGAATGACACTTGTGTCACGGTTCAGTTCGATCGATACACTTGTGTCACAGTTCAGTTCGAATACGATACACTTGTGTCACGGTTCAGTTCGAATACGATACACTTGTGTCACGGTTTGGTTCAGTTGAATGACGATACACTTGTGTTCGCAGTTTGGTTCGATATGATACATGGTTCGGTTCAATACGAATACACTTGTGTCACGTTTGGTTCGATATGATACATGGTTCGGTTCGATACGATACACTTGTGTCATGGTTCGGTTCGAATACGATAAACTTGTTTCACGGTTCAGTTTGATACGATACACTTGTGTCATGGTTCGGTTCGATACGAATACACTTGTGTCACGGTTCAGTTCGATACGATACACTTGTGTCACGGTTCGGTTCTGATACGAATACACTTGTGTCGCAGTTTGGTTCGGTACGAATACACTTCTGTCACGTTTGGTTCGAATATGATACATGGTTCGGTTCGAATCGAATACACTTGTGTCATGGTTCGGTTCGATACGATAAACTTGTTTCACGGTTCAGTTCGATACGATACACTTGTGTCATGGTTCGGTTCGATACACTTCTGTCATGTTTGGTTCGAATACGATACATGGTTCGGTTTGAATACGATACACTTGTGTCACGGTTTGGTTCGATACGAATACACTTGTGCCGCGGTTCGGTTCGATACGATACACTTGTGTCATGTTTTGGTTAATGGCCCAGAGACAACAGATGTAAATTAGCTATTAGCTAACTCTATTGTAATTACTTTAATTGTGCACTTTGCCTATAAAAATAAACAATAAAATGAAACTTATGGTTCCTATAGTGCTGGGTTAGACAATGAATTAGGAGCTGATTTATTCCCTTCCAAAGGCATTCTTATAACTAAAATCATTCCTGCAGTACAAACAGCAGGTACTTGCGTCAATAGTCAAAAGTGTAAAAACATTCCTCCAGTGCAAAAGCCCCTTATATTGCAAAGGATTATGTTGCTAAATAGGTATATGGTGGATTTTCAACATGTTTTCTGCTAAGTTCAGCATGCTACGCACCAAAAAATGAGCTTAGAGCAGTTTTGTGGTGTTTCCTTGACAGACTGTGCAGGTTGTGCACATTTGATTGCGTGTTATGAGTAATTTGTGGACGTACAGCTGTTGTTTGATTGAAGGGTCTGTTGGCTCTCCTCCTCCATGAACCTTCAGTCTCTCAATCTCCTCTTGGTGAGATTTCCTCAGAGCCTCCATAGCTGCATGAATAAAGATGAAAAAGTGTTGGTATTTGAAATGAACATTGATATACATCAAAATCACTCAATTTAAGCACTAGATTTTTTTGGGAGGGACGCTACTGTTGAAAGTAGAGATGCACGATATATGAGCCACCGTATCGGTCATCGGCCGATACATGTTTATTTTCAATCTTATTGTTATCGGCCCAATAAGAACATTTGGCTGATATGATATATTAAAGCCAATGTATGATTTCCTTCCACTGAGACACTTCAGATGTGCACTGTTCACCATGAGGATTTTGAATTGCTTGAAATATGATTGGAAGCACTTGAAAAATAAAATAAAGAAAAATAAATGCATTTCAATGTGCATAGGCTACATCAAATCATAATGAGAACATAATTATAATCATGTGCTTGGGACATGGATTTTAATGGTGAGATTTTTGTTTTTGTAATTAGGCTCTCAAAAATGTTATAAAATGTATTTAGATTTATCGGCCGATATATTGGTTATCGGCGTTCAAATATAAAGAATTATCGCTTATCGGTATCGGCTATCATTTTTCATATCGGTGCATCCCTAGTTTAAATTTTAGGGTTTTTCAATGTTTTGTTTTTCAAAGAAGTCTCTTCTGCTCACTAAGGTTATATTTATTTGATCAAAAACGCTGTAAGTGATATAGTGAAATATTATTATAATTTAAAATAACCGTTTTTAAGTGAATATAAGTTAAAACATTTTTCAGTATTTTCAACATCATTACTCCAGTCTTCAGTGTCACATGATCCTTAAATAAATGACTCTAATATGATGATTTGATGAACATTTACTATGTCGGCCAATATATCGATTATCGGCTTTCAAATATAAAGAATTATCGGTTATCGGTATCGGCTAACATTTTTCATATCGGCGCATCCCTAGTTGAAATTCCTAGTGCTCATCAAGGTTGTATTTATTTGATCAAAAACGCTGTAAGTAATATTGTAAAATATTATTACAATTTAAAATAACTGTTTTTAAGTGAAAATGTGTTAAATATTAAAAATAAGTGAATAAGCTAAAACATATTTTTATATTTTAACATTTACTCTTATTATCAATGCTGAAAACAGCGTCATATTTTTGTGGAAACCGAGACATTTTATTAAGGAGTTTTTGACGAATAGAAGGTAGAATAATTTCAGAATACTTTGTCAGTGGGGTTATGCCACCCATATGCGACCCACACTGACCTTGAAGAGTATTTTTGGCTTCCTCTTGCAGCAGTCTCTGTTTGTCTCTCTCCATCTCTCTGCGTTCTCTCTCGTGCTCGTTGTGTATCTTGGTCATTCTCTCTCTGTGCTCTCTCTCCATCTGCTCTAGTCTCAGAGCGCAGGGGGCGTCCGGAGCGCAGAGAGCCCCGACACCGGCCGCCACACGGACCTCGCGAAGAGCCTCGATCTGCTGCCTCAGAGACACCACCTGACCAATGCAATGCATCCAGATCACACACATGAAGATGATGCTTACTGAAGATGAGTACTGAATTTAAAGTATTTGTAATTAGCTACAGATAGACTTATTTTAAGGTATCTGTGTTACAGTGTAATTCTATATTTAAGTACTGAGTAATAATAATGAACTACATGTACTTATAGGATTAGGGTTTAGGTTGAGGGTTAGTTGCATGTAATTATGCATAATTTACTGTTATTACTATGGTAAGTACATGTAACATATGTAACAACGACACTGTAAAATAACAGTTACGTTGCCTAAATCCCATTACTACATCAACCATGACACAAAAACACACCTCTCGCTGAAGCACCTCATTTGTCGCTTGTGGATTCTGGGAATCAACAGATGACTTGTTCAATCCGATTGGAAGCTGCTCAAAGCTCGGCCCACTTTCTCTCGATGTCCGGCGCCGTCTGAGTTTTGGGAACCTGAGTCTTAGTTGGGATCACCGGAGTGGCACCTTTCTTCAACTCCACCTTTTCCCAGGGGTCCTCGCCCTCCCTGTCGGATATTCCCTCCTGGAACCACTTGGTTCGGTCCTCCAGACGTCTTTCTTGATCTCGGTCACGGCCCTCGCCCGCCTCCCTTCGATTGGTCAAAGGTGAGGACGTCATGACGCTGTGATCTTGACATGGACTGGCGGGATCTGACCTTGGGTCATGGGGTTCGGGAGAGGTTCGGGATGGTGCATTCTGGGAAGTGGAGTTCTCTCTGTCGCTGATGTCACTGTGGTCTGCATGTCTGAGAACAAGAGAGAATTTGTTATAACCAATCAGATCAACGTGTGATCACCAACCAGTGGATCTCTGAACTGAGTGAGTGAGCGGAGGCGGGGCTTATTTGCATATTCTGCATTTACTAAATGAGTCAAAGGTGTAGACTTACATTCAAGATATTTTAAGAAAAAACGTTTAAATGTGTAACTTTGGTGATGAAAGATGAGTTTTAAGGGATACAATATTGACTACAGGGGGACTTTAATATAGCAATGTTTTATTGTGGATATTTGATTTGTTTTGAATATCCAAATAAATTCTCTATGGGTGAATATCACAAAAACATGAACCTGAGATCAAATAAAAAATAAAATAAAAAATTGTATTTAGCACAAATATTGTATGTATTATGTTGTTGTATTATTATATTTCTTTTTTCCAAGAGGTTAAGTAATATGAAGCCAAATTTTACATTCTGACATTATTTTCATGAAAATTAACCATATTTTCCCCACCCCTCCCCAAAATCTCATTGCTGGAAATCTTTTAAGACTGTTTGTAATTCTCATTATTCATTTTAAATGATGAAGCTCATGAGATGCTCTGTCAATGGCTCTTCTTTTATTTAGATTTGCTTTGCATATTTTTAAGTCTTCGTAGCAAATACCACTGTGTACTATGATATATAGTACACAGCTCAATTGTCAAAAATAAAAATAGTATTTATTGTCTTAACTAAAAATGAAATTTAATTGATTCTCTGCATTTTTATGCCCCTCGGTGTGATCATACTGTATGCTTTCAGCTGAATCCCTGAAGGAGATTCTCCTCCTCAGCGTGTCGAATCCAGTTCCTCCTGATCCTGGAGGTCATCGCTGACAGCGTCACCAGTCCATCGCGCATCTGCAGACCAATCAGAGAGATTCGGGACACTTTAGAAATATATTCTTGAGTTCTGGCCTCTAAAAACGTTTGTGACAAGTTCTCACATGCAGCTGAAGTCCATAGTTTTTGTCGGCATCATATTCCTCCACTTGAAGACAGTGGCGTAAATAAATCTCACCATCTGCCTCATCTCTCTACCAAAGTGAAAAACAAACAGAATTCAGGATAGTTTTTATTGTTAATTATCTGTCATGCCTATTCAGATTTAATCTGAGAATACTACAGAATAATATAGTACTCTCAGTTCCATTTACACATTTTACCATGTTCATTATTTCTGTACATCTTTAGTTAATAATCACTGACGGTCGCTCACCTCTTCAGCTTCAGAGTCTCTATAGTATCTCAGTTCTGAATCAGTGATCACAAACCAATGCTTCCTCCACTGCAGTTAAACAGAAGTATGTCAAACATATATATGCCTTAACACAAACCAAGCAAAATCTCTCTGAACCTTAGGGAAGGTAGATATAAGAGAACATTTATCTTAGGTTCTGTATATGAGCACCATCTTCTCACTTTCTTCATGTTTAATCGACTTTCAAAAGCCAAAACATTTTTTTAAAAGCACAAATATCCTAGATAGTTTCTTAAATAATAAAAGTTCATAAAAATGCCATAAAACGGGGAAATTGGTAAGTGTTAAAACAGGAAGTCACGTAGACAGATCGGTCATGCAACATGGATCAAGTTCAAAGAAAGCCCTGTCTCCTTACCTCTTCATCTTCATCCAGCAAATACATCCATCCCTTTTTACAGTTCAGAAGGTCAAGCTTATAGAAAACAGACCAGTTGCGTTAAAACAAGAGCATGCATAAGCAATTCGATGTGTATAATCAACTCAACGTCTACAGTTACAGTATGAATGTTTCAGAGCAACAGTGTGACATTCCAGTAACACAGCAATCCCGAGCACGAGACAATCCAGTCGCGCGCGCGAGGAGGGACGAGCGCGTGAATGAATCATTCACAAGTATTTCAACAATTACATGCATTTTTAAAGACTTACCGACATGGGTATCCAGTTGTGGGCATGAAATAGGGAAGAAACTGGTTTAGTTGCTCAATTCTATCTAGTGCGTTGTCTCGTCAAACTGTATATTTGCACTTATGAATTAAATAAATAACAATTCGCGCTAATTTAAATAGTGTCCACACGAAATTAAATAATCGTAAATACAAACACGATAAATTATCCCTTCGTGACTAGACTAGACAAGACAAGCATCTCTAACGCTACAGCTGGTCATGTGACCTCAAGCTTCCGCGAACTAGCAGCTCGCGGTTTGACACATTACCACTAAACTCTACACTACAGCTTCTCTCAGTATGATTTAGGCTTCAAATCCTCTCATAAATTAACTAAAACGTATGTATCGAGCGCTAAATATAATGTTATAACTGTCTAGTAGCTCAAAAGTACGTTTTCGTCGGTCCTGCGAGCATAAACACCTGCTTCTGGACTAGAAAACTGAATACCTCAGTGTTGGTAAACGAGTGGCGGTGAATGTGTGTGTGTGTTTACCTGCATCTGAGGGGGCTGTTGTGGACCTGTGTGTCCTCCGTTTACCTTCCTAATGTTCTCTGCTTTTTTACTGGACCTCTGAGAACATATTCAGAGAGATACTGACTCAGCAATTTAATAAGCTATATTTATTTATTTATTTTCTTAAGGAATCATTGTTGTGGGTGGTTGGCAGGGCATCTGTTAGTGACTTTGTGTAGGTGTTCTTGTGTGTAGTTTTAGGTTCTGGGTGGTTGCTTAGTTTCCAGCAAGCAATTTTGTGTTTAAAAGATGTCTAATAGCCATCCAAACACACAGTCCAGACGTCTAGGCTAAAACAAGGCAAAATTTGGGCTGTTAGTGAAAATTTAATAGACGTCTAAACCATAACCCAAGAATAGACTAGTCTTCAATTAGATAACAAAGGAATGAAATGAGTGAAGAAATGAAACCAAACACCTTGTAATCACTTTACTTACATGATGAAATATTATACATTTCACAAGTTATTTTAGCAAAACCGACTTGTAACCAAATTCAAGGTTATTTTGGCTTGAAGTGGTTTACTCATAGCTGGACTATATTGTGTCTATGGTTAACCTAGATGGTGAAATGACGGCTATTGCTTGCTGGGTTGCATACCAACCCACACCAAAATCTCTATAATATTTCACAATCAAATATGTCTCAGATTTCAGTGTTTAAGTCTATTGGGATTTCTTAAGTATGATGCTGCAGATTCAGCAGAGTAGATGAGAAGAAGGAAGTGTGTGAAGCTTTGTGAACTCCAGCACCTGTGAATGGCCTGATGTAGTGCTGTTGGTCTTTGATGATGACCGTCCTATTTCTTTGTCTGGACATCTCCGCTCTTTCTCTCTGCGGTCTCTTCCTCTTTCTCGTCCTCTTCCTCGCTCTTCTGAAACCTCATGCTCATCATCACCATATCTCCCATCCCCATAGCTTTCAGCCACAAAACAAGAAGCAAATTTTACTGACAGGGTTTCCTCTCTCGCTCTCTCTCTCGCTCTCTAAAATCCCCTTTCAATATAGTGTTTAGTGGTTAATGACTTGATATCAGATCTGATTGTTATCAGATATTAAATTGGGGCATAAACAAACGTATTTGTGATGTTGACCCTGATGGGTGTCTTCAAATATATGCACAAGTGAAGTTTGATTGTAAAGTTTGTATTATTATTTTTTTTTAGTTTTTATTTTTAAACTTGTGTTTCTAAGATGCTATTTCATGTTGTGAGACTATGTTTTTAAATCCATTTGCGCTCCTTCTAGTTGATTTTGTTAATGTTATATCCTACATTGTTTTGTAAATATCTCTTTCTCTCTCACTCTGTCTCTTACTCTCTCGCCCATGCCAGGTTTCGGCACCGGCACCATGTCAGCAATGAAGCGAGGTATCGCTCTCCTTCTCTCTTTACCTGTGTTCGGTTGTCTCTGCGTGGGCTCCTGCTCTGCGGTCTCCTCCTCACTACTATTGCTTCTTCTTCCTCAGGGTACAGCTTCGATTGGGGAATATCTGCTATGATCACATAGTCCTCAATGGTCATCTCTGGCACTGCTGGTTGGCTGGAAGACCTGGTGTTTTCGGAGAGAGTCAGCGCCTCCAAGCCCCGCCTGATGTTGCTTCTGCTCCGATCAGTGACCGGCTTTTCCGTCTCTGCAATTAAAGCTTGGGATTTGGGCAAATCAGGGTAAGAACTGAATTCCGACTCCGCCTTGATTGGGAGATATTTGGTGTTGATGCTGGTGAAGTTGGGCTTAGAGGAGAGTGGGTGGAGCTTATAGGTGAGTGGGTGGGGCTTCGGCGAGAGTGGGTGGGGCTTAGTGATTGACGCGAATCAGATCTGGACTGTTTTTCTGAGGTGTACACGCCATTCCTGCGATTTTTATTTTTTGAACTGCTTTTTAAAGTACCATGATCATCATAATCTCGATACGGTGTTGAAGTACCAGCACTGTTAAAACCACTATTTCTGCTGTTGCGACTATTATAACCACCACTATTTTCGACTTCGAGTTACTTCACGATTGTCTCCGGTTGGAGAGAAATCCCGGCTGTTGTAGCCAGTATGGCGACCACCACCACTCTTCGACTGCTGCGACCGCTGTGGTTGCGTTCGTTATAATCGCCGTCGATTTCCATATCAGAATGTAAACTTTTTGACCAGCTGTTCCTTTCTTCGGAGACGTCTGACTCTGCCGAACTCGCGATTGACTTGAGATTCTTATACAGCTTTTCAGAATCCAAGCTGTGCCCATAAGAACTCTGGGAGGGGCTTCTTTTGTGGGCGGGGCTAAAGGAGTCTGCATATTTATTCGTACCTGTGGGGGTCGTTGTGCGCGTGACTATGGAATCTCGTCTTCGTGACGGAGTGCATTTCCCAGAAGCCTGCTGTGAGGATGTGCGATGGCCGTGCGTTGTTGAACCTCGCGACGGGCGGAACTTCGCGATTCCCCCCGCCTTTGTGGCGAGAGCGTTCGTAGATCTCGGGCTGCAGGAACGAGGACTTGCGCGGGATTGGCTGTCTCCACGTCTGAAATTTGAATAGGACATGTGTCGCTGGGGGGAGAGGCCGCTCATCGCCTCATCGCTCAAAGTCTCAGTGCGCCTCCTATGGGACGGGAGGCCCAGGTCACGGTTTCGGAAAGGGATGGCGGCTTCGTTCTCGGACTGTGATTGGCCGGAAGAGGGTGGCCTCTCTCGATCAGTGACGCAAGGGAGATGGAGGACTGCCATCTTCTTGTTCCCGGTCTCGTGAGAGGAAGCGATTGGCTCTCTTGAAAATGGCACGTCCACCACTTTGTTCTGTTTCTGTTCTAGTCTCTATTTGAGGAAGACAAGGCATTGACATATACATAATTAATGTATTATAAATCCATGTATGATCATTTTTTATTATTATTTATTAGGGGTGTAACGGTACACAAACATGACAAGTCCGGTGCGTAAGTCATAGTGTTAAGTTACTATTTTGTAATATTTCTGGTTAGTAATTACTGTAATTGAAGTTGCGACGTCACTCTGTAGGCCAAAATGCGAAAGTGAGTTAGCATTTTAGCACTACCGGTTCCCTCGCTCTAAAGTCTATGGGATTTTTGAATGGGTTTTTGCTAAATCGCCTGAAATAAGGTCTGTGGTGAACAAAGCCTCTAAATATTTTTACGTTTTTAGATCTTATGACATAAACACACAGTTATAACCTGCTTTTTTTTAAACTTTATTGTGTCTGCTTTAACACAGTCTCATCCCAAGAAGTCCTATAATTGACATCTTGGGACGTCTTTTGACCATATGTCAGGGTACCCTTAAATGTTGGTTATATGACGATCCTGGGACGTCATACAACTGACACTTTACCTTTAACGTCAGTTAGGTGACGGGTAGGTTTAGTTAAAGTTAGAATCCGATAACGAGTTCAGGATCCGATAACGTCAACTAACCAACGTTTAAGGGTAAAAAGGCGGGATACTTGGCGTATGGTTCAAAGACGTCCCAAGACGTCAGTTATATGACGTCTTGGGATGAGGGACTGCGCTGGCTTTTTTTTTTAAAAAAACTTATTTAGGCTTACAAAATGTATACATTTTGGATTTAAAGATTATCTTGATAGACAAAACGTGTAAGGGTCATAACTCTTTGTTGAACACAGATCTTATTTTTGCGATTTTCCAAAAGTCTATGGGGAAAATGCATTGCTTTTCGTTTGAGGGAGTCCATGCGCCGCTAGCTTCCGTGTTGTCCTACAAAGTGACGTCATCCGAAGACGTGAAAAGCTACGATTAGAACGTCAAGGGTTGTCCTTGTGTAATTACGGTAATTATGTTGACGGCGTAAATCTCACCTGTGTGTTGGCTGACACTTTCTCTTCTGCTCATGCTGATGCTTCCTCTCCTGCTCTGCGTTTCTATCACTGAGCGACTTTCTGAGCGCTGGAGAGCCGGCTTGCAAGTCGAGTCATGCTTTACTTTTAGGTCTGACCTCGAAGAACTTCGGTTCTGTAACGATCGCTCTTTCAGATTGCAGAGAAGTTCTTCAGGTCCTCTCTCAGAGGTCACACTTTATTTTAAGCTGTTAAATAAAGAACAGAAATTAAAGAGAGAGCAAACAAGAGAAGGAGAAAAAAATATGCAAATGTAAACGTAAAATTTTAAGGCAAAACGAACACTTACCTTTTTTAAGTTGAAACATTATTTTTTACAGTGAACAAGAAAAAATAACTTAATTCAAAGGGATACAAAATGGATGCTATTAATGGTAGCTAAACAATTTTGATTAAATTTTGACACTTTGACTAAACTACTGAACTTGTGGATGTTACCTGGTTTTCAGTGTCAGTTTATAGTAGTAGATTAAAGCAGATGGTACATCACTCTCTAATGAGTCTTCGATCTTCATCCATTATCTGAATTAGACACGGTAAAGTAACATATTGACGTATTTCAAATAGTGCTGCTGCTCAAGAGAGAATGATGCTGACCTTAAGAAACAGATGTGTGTCAGGTCATGTGAATGCTGTTCTTCAGTGTTTTCTTGATTGGAGGGAAGCTTGTAAACCGCTTTAAGCCAGAGATGCCTGAATGATTTGGCCACTGATAACCTTTGGTTTGCCCTGCCATATGGACAAGGGGAGAAATACGTGCCCATTTAATTTCTTATTAATTTATGTTACAAACTTATTATCTTATTGAAATGTGAGATTATAAATAAAAAATTCTGAATGTAAATTTGAAAATAATAAAATATATATACATGTATATATATATATTTCCAAGTTAAAGTTTTAGTAATTTTATTTAGTGTTTTTTTTTTTTAAATATATATATATTCACTTTTAGTTAATTTTAGCTTAAGGTCAATGTAAATAAAATTGAGATACTGCTTTGGCAACTAGGTGAAAATATTATATTAAAATTATATTTAATTTCAGTTACTGTTTATTTCATTTTATGTATCAATTATTTGTATGGTTTTAATTTTAACTAACTACAATCCTGCTTTGTAGTAAAACGTTTAGGCATCTCCTGGGTTCAGCGAAACCTGATTTTAAGTGAAACCTAAAAAATGTTACAATTTTTGCTTTTCTGTTCTAGATATCAGTCTAAATATTCTGTTCTGTAATTTATTTATTGTTTATTGTGCACAAGGTTTGATGCCAGGAGAAAACTTTAATGCATTGACCCTTTACTGATTTTTCATGTAAACCATAAAGTGCATTTATCTGATTTTCCTCGATTTTGTTGTAGATCACTGGTGACTGGTGACCCTTCAAAACGTTAATACATCAAGCAGCAGAAGAACAAATTCACATCACAGCAGCTGTTCAGGATCACCTTAATCTCCTGATTGGCAGATTGTGACGGAATCCAAGTGTTCTTGAATAATTGACATCGCTAAGGTGAAGGTAGAGACTTTTAACTCCTAAATACAGCGATAAGTGCAATCTTAGCAGGATCTGTACCAGAAACAGGATATTTTAATGTAGCTTGTGGGTTAAACAAGTTCCTCGAGGCTTAAAGGTTAGATGGGTGTTATGCCAGAGCTCAAGCAACTAATCAAGTGATGTTAACTATGTCAAATAACTCAATTTAACCTCTACACACATTCAAAAAGCAATAGCTACACTACGATGTGATGCGCTGAGCTAACAGCACAAACATGCAAAGTTAGCAAGCACTTTTTAGAGTTAGCAGAAAGTAAGATAGCAGAGTCCACACATAAAACACAAACCTTCTCAGCGCTCCCAGGACTTCACTAATGCCCTTGCCAGCGTCTTGTATCTCTCCTTCTTCTCCCCATCTCTGTGGCGTTCCTCCTCTCGCTCTTTCCTCATTACTTTCAGGACCGGCAGGTGTAACTCAAGCTGAGACTCTGCCTCTCCTCATGACTATTTCATCACACCTGGTCTGTCCCTATTGCACCCGAGTCCTCTTCCTTGTTCTCCTGTTCCCAGTTCACATTTTCTTCTCGTCCTCTTATCCTGTGTTCTTCAGTTATTTCCAGCTCTGCCCGGCCCAGCCTCAGTTTCTTCTTTGGTCAGTTTTCCAACTTCACCTGCTGGTAATGACGCATTAATAACTAGAGTCAGTGGTGGTGGACCGAGCCCTCACGGCTCAGTTGGACGTGACTGATGATGACTTTGCGGTTTTGAGCACTGCTGTTTAGTATTTTAGCGTCCATGTTGTGCCGGAATATAGTGTTACTGTCTGTTCCCTGAGGACTCTACATGATCGGCTCATTAAAATGCAAGGGATCACAGAGCAAACCTCTTTATTGCCTTCTTCGTTTTCCATGAAGTCACATTGATGCCAGCTCAAGATCTAGTGCTAATTGAAGTGCAGAACGCTTCCCCAGTTTGATCTTGGTTTGTTTGTGCAATGTTTCTTAAGATTGCTCCATGAAAGGCCATGCTGATATTTATTCTCTTCAGGCACCAAATATTAAATAATTCAAGTTTAATTCGATTTTTACATCTTCTAAAAACATGTAAATGCCCATGCAAAAACTCACCACAATGATGCTAGAATGTTCCAGATGGTTGTCAGGGCGTTGCTATGACATTGCTACCTGAGTGGTTGCCAGAGTGTTGGTATGAAGTTGTTATAGTGTTTTTAGTAATTGCCAGGCATGGGATTGCTATAGGGTGTTTTGAGTCAGTTGCTAGGGGGTTGTTATGTGATTTCTAGGGTGTTTTTAGTAATTGCCAGGGCATTGCCACTTGATTGCTATGGTGTTTTGAGTAGTTGATAGGGTGTTGGTATGTGATTTCTGGGGTGTTCTGGTGTGATTGGTTTCAAAAGTTTGAGATTGCTAGGGTGTTTTGAGTAGTTGCTATGGTGTTGCTATGTGATTGCTGGGGGGGGTTAGTAGTTCCAAGGGCATAGGCATGTGATTGCTAGGGTTTTTTTGAGTAGTTGCTAGGGTGTTGCTATGTGATTTCTGCAGTGTTTTTTAGTTGCCAGGGCATTGCCATTTGATTGCTATGGTGTGTTTGAGTAGTTGATAGGGTGTTGCTATGTGATTTCTGGGGTGTTCTGGTCTGAGTGGTTTCAAAAGTTTGAGATTGCTAGGGTGTTTGAGTAGTTGCTAGGGTGTTGCTATGTGATTGCTGGGGTGTTTTAGTTGCCAGGGCATTGCCATTTGATTGCTATGGTGTTTTGAGTAGTTGCTAGGGTGTTGCTATGTGATTGCTGTGGTGTTTTAGTTGCCAGGGCATTGCCATTTGATTGCTATGGTGTTTAGAGTAGTTGATAGGGTGTTGCTATGTGATTTCTGGGGTGTTCTGGCCTTGGTGGTTTCAAAGATTTGAGATTGCTATGGTGTTTTGAGTAGTTGCCAGGGTGTTGCTATGTGATTGCTAGGGTGTTCTTGGTGGTGTCAAAGGTTTAAGATTGCTAATGTGTTTGTAGGGTGACCACCCATTTTAATGATCATATTAAGAAAACATGTTGCATTTCTTTTGCCTGTTTAAGACAGCATTTTATTTATTCTTTTGTGGTGTAGTTTTTAACCTATATTAACTGCGCTTCATCAGAAGTACCAATACATCAGTCATTTTTTACATCCTAATGGTTGAAAAGAAAGGAGTAAACTGTCACTTGTAGGTTGTGACGGCTGTCAATCAAAATTCACATGTGTTCTATGAGTGAATGAGTTGGAAGTTATGAAGTTGCTAAGTATTAGGATTTTAAAAAATACATAACTTTAAGTATGAGCAGCCAGTAATAATAGTGAGGCTTGTCTTGGTGTAAATAAAGTTTAAAACTGCCTAAAATGAAGTTTTTAATTATTGATCTCAGGGTCAATATGTAAATTAAACGAACTGCTTTTTGTTGCAGTGCAATGTGAATTAGTTTTAAGTTACGTTCAGATGCGAAATATCAGAGAAGACCAAGAGACGTGAGCTGAAGGGTCTCCATTGTGTCTCTCATCCATGGCCATGTGGGGTCTAGCTGGTGTTTTCTGGCTGCAGGACGCTTTGACTCAGGAGGACAGACAACATCTGTCGTTCTTTGCCCCCTCCCTTCCCTCCATTCATAGGCACACACTGCCTCTCCCAAATGGTGCCCTTTTGTATCGGCTATTGTCCGCCACTACATTGTGTGACTCTGCCTGTTCCCCAGAGCTCCATTGATGAGTGTTGTAAGAGACCTCAGCCAGAACTCCTCTGAACTTCTCCTCCAGCTTAATGTTTAGCCCTAAAAGCTCAACAAAAGACGTTTTGTTCTCAAGCTACTTCAGTGTTAGGATACAAAATATCTTGCAACGTTATTTCTTAATAGAAAGCACAAACGTCTTTAAGAGAAATGCATTAAAAACAACTTTTTTTTGTTTTGGTTGTTTTAGTGATGCATGTTTGAAATCAAGAAAGGCTTTCCCGCCAAAACACCTGCCAAATAGATTCATCCATTTAGGAAATCTGCCAACTAGTTCAGGGTTTTTTTTCCCCCTCGGCTCTTCCCAAAGCTTTAAATTTCTCTCTAGTCTGGTTGGAAAACTTGTAAACATCCTGCAGCTATTTGACGGCTTTTCTCAAAGGCTTGAGCGATGCACCCGCGGCAGGCAGAATGTGGGGTAAAGCGATGAATAGCCCAGTATGGGGTGACCAAGAGGCCAGAGCAGATGTTAATGATTAGCTTCGTTCTCATCCCTATAAAGAACCCGCATCCTAATCTATTCCCTATTTTCTAAGGAAGCATTTCTAACCCTTACAGAGTGGCACACATAAAAGTCATAAATCCAACACCCAGAAAAGACTTGATAAAAACGTGAATCACCACAAAAGAGGCTTAAATAAAAAGAGGCTCCAATTTAGCAGCCTCTAAAAGATTGTTTTTGGTGTTATGTTCTTGTGGTTTAAAAGTTTGTCTTTACGTTAGACTGAAAATGCTGTAACTATTGTTTCGGTATTCAAATATGAATGTAAAGATGCTCAGCGTTAACATTTAAGACCAGTGTATGTGGTGCAGCGGTCAATAAAACAATAACATATATTCAATAGTTCATAATCTTTATTTGGAAAAATAATTTAAGCTAAACCTTCATTCAGAGAAAGGAAATCAAACAAAAACCTGTTAATGAAAACAATAGCATTAATAACATTTTTTTACAATCCTTCTTTAAATATCTTTTTCTCAAAACATCCCAGCAACCCGAAGTGCCTTTGCAAGTAACAGGAGCAACTTAGGAAAAACGCAAACTTAAATAATCTTAAAAACATTACAAATATTTAGAAACTTAAATAAAAATAAATTAACTTAAATCATACAACTCTTGTTATAAAAAAGAAAGCAAAAATACATACAAACAAGGATATTATTCATCATCAGCAAAAACGTATTTTCTTACGTCGAAAAACAAATTACGCACATTTTCTAAACCATAATGCAACAAAAAGCGGAGGCTTGGAAGACTTTGAGATTTCTTTTTTTGAGCACTTATTTTTCCCATTTACACAGTGATCAAGTAATAAACATAGTTTCCACTGGTCATGTGACAGGATATGACATCATGTGACATTTTAACCCAGTGCAAGACAGGCCAGTATGGTCTGGTAACATCCACCGTTTTGATGTAGTCCCTTGTACACTGACTTGTGGGGCCAGCAAATGTTGCCAAAATATTGCTAAAATGTTGTCACAACTTGTCACAAAGAAAATTTGTGACACATTTATTTTAAACTACTTCCTTAACATCCTTAATGTTTGGTGCAGTCTCTGGGCACAGTAAAAGCCTGTGGGAATTATTGGCGAAAAACCAGCAAATGTTGCCAAAATATTGTTAAAACGTTGCCACAATGCTGACAAAGTATTGGACATCACATGGCAAAACACTGCGATACTTTACTTTCCTTGTATCTTTCCGTTACGTTTTTTTCCTAATGCCATTTTCGTGTGTGATGAGGCCATGTTTAAAAAAAAAACTTTAAACATTGTCCAACACCGTTAAAATGGCTTTACAGGTAAATTTTACAACTACATTTGAAATTTCAATGACACTCCTGCCATCATTATCATTTCCACAAGTTTCCAAGCCTACAGGCCACCACTGCCTGTGCTTCTTTCAGTACAGAGAACCAGCTCATCCTGAATATCAGTTAATCAGTCTTAGTTTCTCAGCAGCAGTAGTCACGAGGTGGAACGTTTCCACCTAAGGTTTCGAGCAGCAGCATTTTCTTAGGGAGTTCAAAATGTCTCCCATAGGACACAATGAGCATCGGCTTCCTGCAGGCCCATTACACCTGAGATCGGGAAAAGGACGAGACAATAAAGTTAGTTCCCAGATTCAAGATTCAAGGTAAGGATGCTGAATGAATGTACATGTATGCATGATGCAAAGACAACTCACCTCAGTTGCAATTACACATTCATCTTTTTCCTCCGACATCACCATGACGGATTTGTATTTGGTGTCGACACAAGCCGACGTGGATGCCGATGCACATGCCGACGCACATGCTGACTCGGAATACAGCGAATCGGAATAGTTTGATTCTGAATACTTTGATTCTGAGTACTTAGATTCAGAATACTTTGATTCAGAATACCTTGACTCTGAATATTTTGACTTTTCTGATGCATCACTGTAAAGAAAAGAGAGGGAATGGCGTGTTAGCAATGCATAAGTTTGAGAGCACTTTGAGTCGATGGTTACAAGAAGAAATCGTAACGCAAGAATAACACCAGTTTTACCTTTCAGACGTTTCCTGCGCTTCTCCTCGAACTCGGAGGAGTCCTGCAGAGATTGGCACTTTACGTCCTCGCAGCTATCGGACAACTCCTTCGCCGTCATTTCCTTCCCGGCGTGCTCCAGTTTCACCTCGTGCTTCACCTCGTATTTTACTTCATGCACCAGGTTGTAGTCTGCAGGTGGTTGTCTTGTCTTATAGCTCCTCTTCTCTGTCATCATGCTCAGGTCGTCGTGGTCGCTGTGAAAATCGATCTTCTTGTTGATGTTCTTGACAGGCGCAATCCCGACGACACTTACAGCCAGATCTTTGTCACGATGACAGTTGTTTGTAAGGTTGTTGATCGTTTCGTTTCCCCGTTGGCGACCTCCTCCTCCCTATCCCGGCGGCGCTGCTGAACCTTCGAGCGAACGCAAACCACCACCACGGCACATGCGACCACCAACAACAGCACCAGCAGGACTCCTGATCCCACAGCAGTCCAGGGAACGTCACTGGCTATTTGGGAGGCTCTATCCGGAAGCAAGAACTGGCAATTGCGTCCTCCATATCCCGAAACGCAAGCACATACGTATCGGTTGTTCCTCTCGTGGCAGGTGGCGCCATTATGGCAGGGGTTGTGTTGGCAGCGGCTCACGGGTGAACTGCAGTTTCGTCCGGTGTAACCAGGTGGGCATGTGCAGATGTAGCCACTGGCGCTTTCCTGACATGTCCCGCCATTTTGGCAAGGGTACAGCGAGCACTCATCCCCGGCGCGAATCGCAGTTCATACCCGTGAACCCTTCCGGACACTGGCACAGGTACGAGTTCACCAGGTCGACGCATCGTGCACCTGTGGATCAAAGTGGGAAGAGAATGAGATTCTGGACTGGCTTCAACACAAAGATCAATGAAGTTCAACCACAAAAGTGCAACGTACCGTTGGAGCACGGACTGGAGGAGCAATGGTCGATCTTCTTCTCGCAGTTGAACCCTGCATATCCAGTGGGACACTGGCAGAAATAACCACCGTCTGGGTTGTCGGCGCAGCGTCCGCCGTAAAGCACGGCCCATCCGCACACGTCATGGCGCTAAGCTCGCAGTTGTTGCCATAAAAGCCCGGTGGACAGGTACAGCTGTAGGTGTTCTCCATGTCCTGTGAAAGCAAAAGGTATGGGATGCTCAGCAAACAGAACAGTGTTTTATTGCAAACACATGGTTGTAAAGTATTCACACCAGGAAAGTTCACTAGTTCACTTGGTTTGGTCCGGCCCAAGTGAACCGAAAATTTGTAAACAAAACCACATGTGGGATAAGGTCATCCATTCATTGGACAGAAATTCGAACCATACCAGAGTTCTTTGTAACCGGACCGAGACAAGACAGATGTGAATACATCCTAATTTATATAAAACATGTACACTTACAATGCAGCTTCCTCCGTTGCGGCAGGGGTTCCCTGTGCATTCGTTGGCCTCGATCTCACAGCTGGCTCCAGTGAATCCTGGGCGACAGGAACAGGTGTAGCTGCCCTGACCGGTGTTACTACAAGTGGCTCCATTCAGGCAGGGCTTATGATGTGTGCAGTAGTTCAGATCTGTAACAGAGGCGGACATATGTTGAGCACATGTGGATTAAGCAGCGACACATGGTTGAACCGCAGCTGGACAGCTGTTGCTCGCCCTTTCTTTTGTGGTCTTGTGCACTTGGGAACTCATATTTCTCTTTCAGCCAGCCTCTCTACCAAACATCCTTCTGTCATTTAGTCTTCCAAGGGCATTATAAATGCTTTTCTTTGATCTTTTGTGTGTCTTACCTTGGTTGCAGAAGAGGCCTCCCCAGCCTTCCTGGCAGTTGCATTGCCATGGTTGTTGGCAGGTCCCATGAAGGCATCCTGGGTAACGTATGCACTCATCACAGTAGCGTCCTTTGAAGCCCACTCTGCACCTGATGCACAATATACACAAAAGATCCAGTTAGAAAATCAGTCCTGAATGTGATTTCAACAGCTAATGATGTGAACATAGTGAGGAACGTACTTGCACTCTCCAGGTTTCTCGCAGAAGCCGTGCTCCTCGTCACATCCTGGGAGGCAAATTGCTGTAAGGAGGATAAAACACCTGCATTAGGACTTTTACATTTTCTCATAATTTTTTTGTAAATGAGGAGGTTGCCATGTAAACCTATTAGCGTTCTCTCTGCTAAAAAAAGAAATGCTCAGTATCTCCTAATCACCTCTGAAGAATTTCTGCTCAACACATGACAACAATAGGGCGCTCACAAACAAGGGGACCCTTCTTTCCTCCCTCTCTTCACTATGGGTCAAAACTTTTTCTCCTCCCCTGTGCTCTCGATGTCTCCGGGTAGGGAAGATAAGAGTGGACAGCTGGTGTATGCGCGGCCAGCGGGCGACAGCTGCTCCATTGTCTGCGCACTCCCGGCAGCTGCCCACTTCAAACAATACCTCCCCTCCGCCAGCCAATCGGCAGCCGGCCCACTCTGCCAGCAGCCAATCGAACGGCAGCATGTAAATTTATGGCACGCGTGAGATTATTCCTAAAAACTTTCCTCCTCCCGACTGGAATAAATCAAGTGGTGTGTTGTGAGAGTGGGCTGGAAGGGGGAGTGTGAGTGTGGGGGGCAGGGTTTTAGTTACAAGTTGTTTGTAACCGTTAACTTTTTTTTCTCCCTCTCTTTTCTAAATAACAGCACAGCCTTTTTCACAGAGTTTTTCATGATGGCAGAACGTTATGTTTACTATACCATTAATAGTTTAGTATTTTTTTACTCACGTTCTGTGCAGTATTGGCCCTTCCATCCCGCATCGCAGATGATTTCTCCATTTCCCCCACAGGTGAAATGACCGAATGCGTCGTCCCTGGGCCGGCAAAACACGGAGCATCCCTCTCCGTAGTAGTGCTCATCACACACAAAACGGTAGGAGTACTTGAGCTCGGTCCGACCCACGCTGTGAAGGTCCTGAGACCAGTCCTCGCCCACAGTCAAGTGCCTCTGTGTGGTCATGGTACTGATGATGCGCTCTGGGTTTTCTATGTGGAAAATTGATGTTTTTCAGTTCGTGTCGTTCAAAACAAAAACTCATTCTTTTCTCTTTTACTGTCAGATAACATACCTGTTGTCAGATCCTCTTTGGAATCAGCATGCACCGCTTCAATGATAAGAGAAAAAGTTCCCTGCAACAGCAAAAACAGATTTGTCCATTAGAAAATGAGCTCACTTTTGAAGTCAGTGCATTGGTACTGAAAGGGTACTCACCGGCCACGTGAAACCGAAATTCATCCTGATGGGATTGGTGAAAGAGCCATCCGGTAAGGTATCTGGCACTTGGAAAGAGTTGGACCCCAGCACAGGGGTGGCGGTGCCTCCGTAGGTGCAGGGTGGCTCTGGAGATGCATTGGGCTGATAGTGTTTTAAACAGATGCGGAAAAAAGTCTTGCAGTCGCACTGCTGGTACGGGGTGGTAAGTCCACCTTTACAGCAGTTCTTGTTGCCTTGCACGCCCTTCTTGTTCAAAAACTCCTGCAACTTCAGCTCGAAGACGCCTGAGGAAGACGCCTGGAGAAGAATGAACGCATGAGAATTAGATCTAAATGTGATTGCAATTTAACACATTACCTTATTCTGACATGAGCAAGGAGTCCTTACCTGGCAGAGCAGCATGCACAGGATGGAGAAGAGCAACAGTAAGTGGCGTCCCATGATAATAAATAAATAAATAAATAGTTTTTTTTATTAAAGTCTTTGAGCAAACTTGGCTGGTCCCAGATCAGTCAGGAGATCCCTCGTATTAAAAGCCTCTTCTTTTCGCCGGCTGATTCATTGGAAGAGGCTTGCTTTCAAAAGATACTGAGCGTGCACGCAGTTCCCTTTCATGTCAAAACAATTCCCAGTTCTTCCCCGCGAAAAAAAGTGCGTCCAAAACAAACTGAAAGTTCCAAATTAAAATAGAATTCTTGTGGAATTCCGTCGGAATGATATAATCCTCAAAATTCGGAGAAGAATGCGCGTGTGTGCTCTTATAGTTCCTTCTTCGTCTGATCCTAAACCAGGGTTTGTCACTGGTCCAACATCCCTCCTCACGTCTTTCTCCGACGGACACTGTGCGTTTGTATCTAGAGCGAGGCCGCCTGCCGCCAGTTTTATACGGGGTGCCACATGCCGGGGTAATAATATGCTAATGAACCGCTACCCCCAATCTGTCCCACGCTTTACAATGCGGCTCGCTTGCAACCAGCCCCTACCAACCAACCAACCAAACACATCAGTGCGCTGCTGTCTGTGTGTGCGTAAAAGTGACGGTAATTTACAACCTGAAGTTTTAGACATATCATTTATTATTATTTGCATTACAATATGACAGTGCAACGTGACGTACAAGTTTTATTTTCTTTTTTCATTTACGCGCTCTCCGCGTGTTTTGTGTTTGTCTAAAAAAAAACTTTTACAAATGATTTAAAAGTTTAGCTTCCAGCACATTTGAGAAAGACATTCTCAGTTTACTTCCCTTTGCGTTTCCTGTTTGAGGGAGTCCTGATTTGTGTCTAAAAAACATTCCTCAGGCTAACACTGTGTGTGCGTCAGGCAAACTCACAAAAGAATACGCATCAATTGTATGGAGGCCAAATTCTCCACTTGCTTTTCCCTTTTCCCCTCTGTGTGTGTGCGCGTGCGTGTGTGTGTACACGCGTGCAGTGAAAGAGTTCGAAGCGCGCGCGCGCGCGCGTGTGTGTGTGTGTGTGTGTGTGTGTGTGTGTGTGTGTGTTACTCGCGTGGCCATCCCCCGGGCGCACCGCTATTGTGTGCTGGCGGAATAAGTTTGCTCTCAGCTGTATGGTAATTTGGGCAGCACCTGCGCTACCGTTCTCATAATCGGCCGATCCGCGAAGCCCCACAAAAACAAGCAAATCGCCTCCTTATCGTTCCATTCTCAGGAGCCCATTCAAACAAATATATGTTTGTTTTTCTTCGTCTTTTGAACCTCTTCGATGCCCGACTATTGTCTTAGGCTACATTAGAAGAACCCAAGATTTCCCCCCCCCATAGCTAGAATTCGTTGTGCGAAAAAAGTGTGTGTGTGTGTGTGTGTAGAGAGAGAAAAAGAGCGAGATTTGCGCGTGTGTAATGGGGGTGGTGGAAGGGGGGTCTTAATTTGGTCGTTCATTTAAGTGCGATTTTCTTAAGCACAAAAGCTTTTCGCCTGAGGTCCATAGTAACCAAACACAAGTGAGACAAATTACATCACTGTGTTAAGATATGCTTTGAGCTCTTTCTGTATTTCCAATCCACCAACCTTTAAATGAGCCAAATTTTCTGACATCATAGAGTGGGAAAAAAATCGATTCCTGGTGAAACTTTGCTGGTGGCAGGGGGGCTTTGGGCATGGGCTGGCAAACATGGCATTCCTCTTTTTCTGTAGGCTATTTGCTCCCTAGCTAGTGTATGATTTGAATTTAACATTTGAATTATTTTACTATTTTCCCCTCACATATATACTGAAAGTAGCCTATTAAGATTTTGTATTTCTACACTGTTCATGTTAATGATTTAAAACTGGCACTGTAAAAAATAATAATAATCAGCGGCTATGTTCTGAATGTTTATATTTTACTAATTCAATATGCCAATCTGAGGTTTTTACATTTATTTTTAATAGTAAATGTTCTGATGACAACACAGGTGGTACACAGATCAACTTAAAGTTTGCCTCAAACCATATGATCAGTATTAAGATAGTGTGACCCACAAAAACACAACATCAGGTCTCTGACTAAACAATATAATGCAAGTTAAAACACACTGACAAAGCTATTTAAAAAAAATCAAAAATAGTTTGCACAGGGAATTATGTGAACGTTTCCAAAGGGAAAAAAATATTTTAGAAATATTAAAGAAAAAAATCAAATGTGTTTTAGTTGTTAACTCTATTAGTAGTTAACTAGTTAACTATATCTTTAAAGAAAAACAAATAAATTTATTGGCCTGTTTAGTAATGCATGTAATGATTTTTCCAATGCCGATTCACTTTTTCTGTAACCAATTCATTTGACTGTATTATTTATGTCCCCTTACAGTGCGCGAGGCAAACGCGAGTTCTCGAGCAACAGCTTTTAGTCAGGTTGTTTTGCTCGTTCCTTCTCCCTTGTGGAATGAACGAACAGTTGAAGCCTGCAGTAACTCAAGCCCCTCAGCTATCAGGTCAGTGGGACTCGCTCGCTTCTTGTTCTTGCCTTTCTTTGCGCTTTCGTTTTTCATTGATTGTGAAGCCCCTCGGGGGACAGTCACTGAAGGGGGTCTACGGTACGCCTTCAGACGCGACCAGACCCTTACACACCATCTGCCACTGACTAAACGCCTGTCTCCTCCCTCCCTCTGCCCGAGTGTGTGTGTGTGTGTGTGTGTGCTCACTGCCCTGGGTCTAAATTGAACTAGAAGCATGTTAAAGAACCTGTAACGGTATGGGCCGGCAGGGGCCAGATGGCGCAGGCGAAGCCAGAAGTGTTGCAGTCCCAGCGGAGTTAGACAGCACATGGGCGGCCGTGGGAACCTAAGCTGGTCTCGCACTCACACGGGATCGATCATATGAAGTCGTGTGGGGATCACAATTAGGGGCTATAATGTTGTTTGCGACCTATCGATCGCCGAAGGGGTTGGAGAATCTGATTTGATACGCCATGGTTTATCTTACAAAAACGTGGCACTAGATTTGAGAAGGTAACGTGGACGAGAGGGCGGAAAGAGAAGCGCGCGCGCATACAGTGCGTTAGGGAGGGGGTTATAGGCCTAACTATTTATTTTTAAAGGGATTTTTTTTTCCTTGGATCAATTTGCCTATGGGTTCTTGTTGCGCAACTATTGGCCAAAGATAAAATATCTTAAATAGTGTATAAAGCACTGTTTTTCATTAGACTATATCATCGGTCGATTTATATATGTGCATTCAGTGTGGTTTTTTTTGTTTTTTTTGCCTTCGGAATGACTTGGAAAAAGTGTCCCAATCAACCTGAATTCACCTCTATGTGATCCGCGCAGCGTCACTTTACTTGCGGTTACGCGCTCGTTCACGACTAGTTCGTTTTTAAATGTTTGTCATTAGCTGCTAAAACCCTGTCGAAATATAGCCTACTTGTATTTACAAGAGCATAAGACACCCCAACCTTTTGTTTTCACTTCCTTTGGGGGTTAGAGGAGGGGTATAGCTTAATTCGCACCCAGAATGCGTGTTTTAGTCGCATATTTATCATATAGTTCCGCTTAAATACAAAAAGCACGCGCGTTGATCGGAGGCTACCTGTGGTCCATGCATTGTTTCAACTTTCAGATCATATTACTTTGAGCAGCTGCCCGCGGGCGCGCACAACAATTCACGCGCGCCCTGGCTCTGGCCACGAGGCTCATTATCATGCGCCGTTGCCATGGACATGGTGGTCGTGGCTTCATTGAGCTTCTCCCGGGGCCTCCCGAGGGGATACAATCATTCAATAATTACGCAGGGATCTTCTTATTTGCGCCCGTGTGAGTCTGTTTGTGGGTGTGTGCGAGCGTAAGGAAACAGGCGTGGACGTTTGGGAGCTGACGCTTGTCGCGTGCCTGCGCGTATCAAAA